>JYDO01000002.1:340215-902300 GCA_001447755.1 Trichinella papuae | reverse complement strand
AATAAATAATATTTCATTAATCACGATAGCAATGGTCAAAGAAACTGAACATTGGAAAAAGCCGTGCCTGTGATTGATCAGATTGTAGATTTATCCAAAAATTGCATCAACTAAAATATTGTGATGAAGATGAACCTTGTACACCACTATTTTCAGTTACACGTTGATTGTAATACGATAATTTGTCGTATTCAGTCAATTAAAAAAACATGCTAGTAAATTTGAACAAAGTGTAAAATTAATTTTTCACAATTTTAGCCATTTGTTTGTCTGCTTGCTCCGTTCAAAGCGCCAACATTGTACAATTGAAATTCGCAACAGAATTGGCTTTATTTATTTGTGATTGATAATTTTCCACTTGTTCATTTTAATAAATTGCCATTTCTTGCTGTTGAATGTGAAATTTTGCTCTGCTCGTGATCAACGTTTAAAGTGATCGCTTTGTTGGCCTTTGTCGACTTTGAGGAATATGTTGTGTCACATTTTGAGTATGATGAACCCGAATCTATTTCATTACAATTCTTGAAGTATTATTTTAAAATGTTCGCATTTGCAGCTTTACAATGTGATTTTGTTTTTGCAGAATTTTCAAAATGTTATTTAATTGACGAATATAACATACGATGTACTGAATGCATGTGTTGGAAACGGCTGTTAGTACATGAAAAGTAGGCGTTGCGGCAGCGGTTACTTCTGCATTCTGATTTTGCCAGAGAACAGCATTTAAGCTGTGTCAGCAATCGCGTAAGATTGGTCCGCTTAAGCACGCGCTGAGTGAGCTAAAAGAGAACGGCCGTATTCTGACCAGAAATGTGATGCACAAATTGCCCGGAGCGAGCTTGAAAAGACAGTTGAGAGAGAGAGAGATCAAACGTGGAGACTCGCGTTTCAGTTGTCTTACTCGCTTTGATCAGCTTCGTTGTTAGAACTGTTGCTGAATAAAAGCTGTCGGTTCAGTTGTGTGTTACCAGCTTGTGAAAAATAGTGGTTCAGTTTGGAACTGCCGTTACTGTTAGGAAAATACAGTGCATTACTCCTGAGAATCAGAATACGATCTGCTTTCAGTGCCTGATTTATTCGCATCAACTGGTTTTCTTCCGTTATTTTACTTTCAGAAATAGATATTTTGATTATTTTTAAAAGCTTTTACAAATTTCTTTTTATTGTTAAAAGAAAATTTTGTAATTCCTAAGTATTGTATGCAATTTACGATAAATAGGATTTTATAAACAATAATGCATTTGGTAATAACAAAAATAAATTACCTTGTAATACTTAATTCTATATTTTAAATGTTTTATTGGATAATTATTTATTTCGTTGTAAGCGAAACGCATTATTTATGCCTAACGATCAGAATACGATAAGAATGACAGTATGGTCTGAGTTGGCTACGTGTGCTCATATTTCACTTAACGTGCAGCAGTTTAGCGCAGTTGTGTTATTTTTCAACTGTTGTTGGAAATGTTGTTTTCAAAGCAGTATTATGATTTACTCATTTGTTCGCTAAGTGTTGATGTGGTCATCAGTACTTATGTTTACAAAAATAGTGAGTACTAGAACAGTTTGGATCAATCTGTCGACAGTTATTTACAGCAGATTCATTATGCACATGTGATGCGAATTTGAAGATGCAGGTGAAATGCAGACTACTTCACCTGTGTAAAGCAGGAAAGTTGTAGCTTAAATTGTGCACTTTCGAGTTCAGATTCAGATTGTGTACTGAAATGAGTGAATTTTTGTTGGTACTACAATGCTTTCGCTGATAATTGCTCTAGAATCATTTCAACAGCCATTATCTGACTCATGAAAGATAATTCAAAGTGTCGAAGAAATGCAACTCATCCGCGCCATCTACGATGAAGAAGCTACCGTTGCGTCCGCTGAGCAGTCTACATCCGGTCAGTTCCTGGTTTTTACACAGGTGAAAGCCACCATCTACAAAAATCAGGCAGAACGCTTCTTCAGTTTTTGTGAACAAAGTCAGGATCTAGAAATTCCAGAGCAATTTAAGACAACGAAGTCTGTAGAAAGGTTGGTGTTGCAAAGACTGTGGCAACGGAGAGTCGAGTGAAACCAAACACTCCCACTTCATGAAGATTCATTATGGCAGAGATTGAAGACAGAATTGACATATTTGAATGACCTGATCAATGAATGAATGATACATGTTGTATAGTACCTGAGAAGCAGAATCTTTGCCTTGAATTACACGTCTTCAGCGATGATTCTGAAGTCGCTTATGGAGCCGTTGTATGCTCCAGAAGTTTTTTTGGCTGTGGCTGTTACCACGAGGTTGGTGATATCGAAGTCCTGAGTGGTTCCGATAAAACGAGCTACTATTCCAAGATTGGAACTCAAGATGGCTGGTCTTACAGCAAGGTGGCTCTCTCTTGGATAAGGAATCCCGCGGATATATGGAAAGTTTATGTGAGAAATCACCATTGAATCCATCCAACATCCGACCGATTACCCAACAGAAGACAATCCAGCAGACGTATTGAGCAGAGGGTGCTCTTTGAAAAAATGAGCTAAAGTTAGAATTTGGTTACGTGCTGTTGCATAACTTCAAATTCTCCATCATGGCGATGGTGCCGGTCCTCAGCAAATCCATTGATAAATCAGCACAGCCAATTGAATACATTTTAGAGTTGAATTTAGACTTTGAGGAAAAACTTTTTTATGGTGATGTGATCATTTTTGTAAAGGTTTTGGAAAGACACAAGTTCTTGATATCCATGCGGCAGAATTGACTGTAGATGAAGCTTATTTCTTCTGTGAAGAAGGAGAGTGTGCCAGCACCTATATGGAAGTGGATAAAGAAAATGAACTTTGGGGTCTTTGGTTTGTTCCACCTATATCAGCTTCATACGCCACACTGCGTCTGAAGTTTCATGGAACTGTAGGCCAATCGCAGCATGGTGTTTTTTATATTCCAATTTCAAACGGCCCAATTTTTGCTACGCATTGCGAAAGCACACCGCATAAAATGGAGATACATCACGGTACGAGCTCCATGGAATGGCGGATATTGGGAACGGATCGTGCGGATCAATGAATATGAAAGCATCGTTGAGGAAGGTGTTGGGGAACGCGTTGCTTGATGAAGAAGATGACCCGCTGGATGGAACTTCAAACACCAATAGTCCACATGCGGCAGAATTTAATGTATATGAATTATTTTTTTCACCGAAGAAAGAGTGTGTGTGTTAGTACCTATATGGGCGTGGACAAAGAGAATGAACTTTGTCGTCTTTGGTTTGTCCTGGGAATATCAGCTTCATACGCCACACTGCGTTTGAAGTTTCATGGAACTGTAGGCCAATCTCAGCATGGTTTATTGCGATTGTTTGACCGATACACGTTGAATTAGTTACTAATATTTTTGGCAGAGTGTGTTTGACTTTTGTATTGTAATTATACTTGTAACAAATAAACAGATCTAGCGTTTTAGTTGTTTGACTGACACATTCGAAAATAGCTCTCAGTTTTTATTGACCTAGAGTGATGATCGAAGTAACTGAATAGACTTGGCGTAAGTCTATTATTGATCGACAAATTCGTAATTTCATCGAAAGAAGTTTAAATTGAAAGAATTACAGTCACTGCTAACCTGACTATCACTGATATCAACATAAAGTTGATAACATAAATTATTGACTGCAATATTTTTATTCATTTTTGCAATTGTTATTGGAAAAGGCAATTTTTGAAGTATGATTTTGACATGAATCACTGCTTTCCAAATAATATCATATTTTCATAAATATTCTATAAATATATGACAAGGTGTTAAAGTGTGACAGAACCACTTCCACGCGTTTTTAGTGTTTCTGTGAATCACTGTAACTATGATTCACGTTTATCATCAACTGAAAATTCAGCTGCTTTTGTTTCCAATTCATCATTGCGTTACATAATTTTCATCACTGAATACCTCATAACTGTAGCTTGAAGTCAAAAATTGCCATGCAATCATTTATACATTTTTACCATTTATGCTATTCTCTCAAATTATAAATGCAAATTATTTTGAATTCTTAAAGCAAGTTTTATCTGGAACGTTTTATGTTTTTAAGTTTGACATTGAAGAACTATTTCAAATCGTAAATTTTATTGTTCAATTTTATCAAATTCCTTTAGGTAAAGAAAAATGTTTAAAATAACTTTAAATAAATTAAGTTTAATAATTTTAAGAAAATTAAATTATTCCATGATGCAATAATGAGTACTTTTGCCTTTCAGTTCTTGTCACTGTGGCTATGTCACCATTTCTGTTAAATTTTATCTCAAAAGTCCTTTGTAAAACATATAATAAAAGGAGGAGGAAATGAATTTTAATAAATCAAGATCAGTGAAAATTTTTTTTCCATTTTCAAAACAGTTTTTCTTCCTTAGAAATCTTTGAAAGCTAAAATTGCTTTTATAACTAAAAATGAATTATCAATATTAATTATTTATATTTTTTATTTTACTGAAGCAGCAGCACTGCAGCAACGTAAAGCATGTATTTTATTGCTAACGTTGTTCAGCTCCCTTCGTTTATGAACTAATTTGTTATTGTAGCACATTTTGAAAGAATTTTTAGATTGTTTTCAGTAATTGCATTATATTTTTAAGATTCCTTCGTATTATATTTCAATTTCATGATAAAAAAACAACATCAAACCTAAGCTGTTAATTTCTTTTCCTAATCAAATACATTGATTGAGACAGTATAAACTTGGTGCAATTATAAATAAAATTTTTCGACTTCACACTGCAGAGTGAAGCTATATTCGCAGCTTGCAAGTTTATTTTATTATCATTTTTAAAATTGCATAAATTAATTATAAAATCATTTTATTACTGAAGGCAAGGTGGAAATCAAGAAAAATAGATATAACACACAACTGTTATGCATACGCATGTTAATGCAAAATATGATTTAAGTATAAAGATTATTCAGTATTTCTAATAGTGATATTTCAAAAATAATTTACATTTAATTTAGTTTGAAATTTTACAACGAATTTTTATGTATAAACAGATTCACGCTTAAATAATATATAATCATAAAATCATACTTTAATTATGCAAAAAAGTTATAAAAATGCCTTTTCACAAAACAAATAAAGTTGTATTTAATTTTACAAACGCAATGTTGCACAGTATCTTTGATTTTCATGTTTTCATATACTGTAAAAAGCAATATTTAATTCAATTGTTGAAATTTTAATTAATAGCTCTGAGTTGCTTTGAGATAATTATTTATTCTAGATTATACGCTATTGTGCATATTTACATGAAGTATATAATTTAAATGAGGTTAAAATTATTCATTCAAAACGTCTTGTTTAGTTTAAAAAATTTTGTGATGTGAAACTGTGCTTTTATGGCGTACAGCACCGTTGATCGAATTCGTGATGCCCTGAACAGCTTGAAAGATTTTATAGAAGGAGCTGACTCGGATCAAGCTGAAGATTGTGTTCAGCAGATTTCACATCACTTTCATAAGCTCAGTGGTTCTGAGCGAAACTTTGGTTCGAACTCTATAATCACTTCGTGGTAAAATATAATTCTCAAGAATTGTTTTACAGGTTTCTGCTTTAACAGCTTACTTTCTAATGATAGTAATTCTTTGTTATCGATTTTATCCAGTTCAATTGGCAAAACGGCGGTATGTATTAAGCAGTATAATTTTTGTTCATGCATTCAAAATCTTATATATTAGTTTTAATTGTATCGTTTGATTAAACCTAACATTGAATTTAAATGAGAAAAATTTATTTGTAAAATTTGAGAGCATCCAAAAGTTGCATATTATTTATGAACAAATAAAATTGTTTTTTTTTTAAATTATTTTAGTCGCTAAAATAATTTCTAACTGTTGAGGATAAAAATGTTTTATTCTTTTCAAATATAATTTTGTTCATCATGATGAGATCTCGTTTTAAATTCTATGTTCTGAGTGCAATTTTGAATGCAACTTTTTCCATTTTGAAAATTAATTCTGGACATGAATTGTAATATTAATAATTAATAGTTATCATAATTTATTTTGTCTCTTTTAGGATAGAGTGTACATATAAATGGATTTTCTTTTGAAAGTATTCATTAAAATTTTTATATATAAAGTGATACAATTTATAGTTAAACTTTAATATAGATATGTTTTATTTTAATTTGAAACAGTATTCTGTGTTGAAATCAGTTTGTGAAGGTAGTTGATTTTTCTCTGAAATTGCATACTTTTTATTAATTTAATTGTAATATTTGCATCGTAATTCTGATGTTCACGTTCATATTTTCAATCGAAAGCAACATTATCATTGTTGAATGAATATTTCGTAATTGTTTGAAGTAGAAATTTAAATTTGAACTTTTATTTTTTTAAATGTCAATTTCTTAATTATACAAATGTATAAGTGTATACGTATTTTTGTCGATTTACTTGTTGATACTTTTATTTTTTGTACATATTTTTACGCAGTTCAGTAATATTTATAAATGCATATATATTTTTTTGCCATCAGTTTGCTCAAACAATTGGTTATGGCATTGAAATTATTCGTTTGGCCATTGCGAAAACAACATCGCTATCGCCGAGCCATAGAAAAGCCATCATGGTATTGTTTTATTTGATGATGAATTTTTTGCATATTTTACACAGATAATTTGCTGTTTCAGCGTTTTACATTGCGACTGTTGAAGTTAGATTATTTGAAAGGAAGAAGGGAAGTTGTATTGTATCTTGCAAATGAGGTTGGTTTTTCTGCAAGTTGTTTGCTTTAAATGAACTGATTTAAAAATGATTGTTTTGCATTTTTAGTTTAGCATTTAGCTTGATCAGAGTTGAATAATTTTATTTGTACATTGAATTTCAGTGCATCAAATATTCATCAGTATTATCAACTGAAAGCGAAGAATTGAATTTTTACTATGATGAGTTGTTGCATTGCTGCTTAGCTTTGATTGATTCTTTGAAAAAGTTACAAAACGGAGGTCTGCCATTGTTGTTGTATATTATTGCAATCTTTAATGCGAGCTTTTCTTTTTGTTTCAGTGAAAAAAGGTTTATTCATAATTATTGGATCACTTTGCCAAGAAATTCCTGAGAAATTGATCACAGCAGATTACAATTATGCCTTGTTGTTTGCGAATATTATGTGTGAAGAACTTAAAAATCAAGTTAAACTTTTCAATATTTGTTTAATTTTTATTTATATGTATATATGAATATGAATATTTTCAGATGTGCTCTTCGATTCATTCACCATCGTACAGTGTCATAGAGGGTTGCTTTTTGGGACTGAACGACTTGCTAGCGCATTTTTCAAATCGTATTGGAAATATATATATACATATATATTTTTCCTTTTAGTTTCCATATTACAGATTGAATTTTTGTTTATTGTGCTTTTGTAGTTTTCGATGGCGCTTGCCGGATGAGTTGTTCAGAACTGTTCAATTTGATCAAAAAAGCTTGCAACCCGAAAAATGATGTTCACCGTTTGGGACATTTGAAAGGTACAAAAATAAGTTTAAAAAAACCAAATGCTTACACGGATGTTGGCTAATTTGTTTGTTTTTTTCTGTTTCATTGAAGCTGCTCTCAGTTTGTTCGTTTCTCGTGTTCAATTTTTTCGCCATCATTTTTTGGACGAATATAGCGTAAGATTTTATCACTTGAAAATCATTTTTACTTTCATTTTTGTTTGAATATTTGTTGTTGATAAGTAAAATTGAAATTAGCTTTTGAATGAATGCTTTTCACATTGGGCAAAGCATTACGACAGAGAGATCAAAACGTACAGTTTGAACGCTGAAGATTTGTTAATTCGAGAAGTAAAAGATAATTTTATATTGTTTACTTGTTTATTTATTTATTTATTTATTTATGATTTGATTTAACAATTGCAGTTTTATTTAGTTGTCAACGGAATTGATAACCAAAGTAGATTCGGATCCAAATCATGTTCGGTCTGTTTATAAAGTGAGATGAAGTATATTTATTAATTTTTCAATGTGCATACATGCACAATAATAATTAATTTCAAATTTACGCATGTTTTTTTTTCTTTTATTTTTAAACATTAAGATGCGATATTTGAAATCTTTTTGCTGTATTCTATTTCAAAAAAAACATCTTGATTTAGATAAATAGCAAAATTGTTTTTGTTATTATATTCTAATATTGTACTTTTTGTAGTAGTTTCTGAGTAATGCAGATATTGATAATTATTGCTTAAATTATAGTATTTTTGCAATCAATTTGATGAAGTGTTTTCCAATACTTCCGGTATTCGTGAAATTTCTATGATTTCGAAAAGTTATGGTCGACTGTTTCAAGTGAGCGATATTTTATTTGAGAAATTACGGTTTATAAAATTGTTCTGTTTAATATATTAAAATTTTGTGAATATATTCTTTTTACTCTTTTTGAATTCAAATTTTTAGCATCTTGATTTATTCAAATCAATGATAGCAAGTGAGTTTAATGTGAGAAAATTAGTTTGTTAACTTTAGACAATTTGATTAACCAATTTTGTAATATCCCTTTAATTTTGTTAAATAATTTTTGCTCTCATGTGTTTTGTGTTTGCTTGTTCTTTTCAGATTGGAAAAGCTTTATACGGCGAGGAAGAAGTTTGCAAGGTACTTCGAAAATTGTTGCAACGATTTGAATATCTCTCAACCACGTACAATTCTTTTGAATATTTTTTTTGATTGTATACTTTGTTCATTTTTAAGTTTTTTTTTCAGATCGTCTGATGCGCAACAACAAAAAGTATATCACATCACTAACATTTTAGAAGCAGCTTCCAGGGGTTTGATATGCTTAAGTAAGGTAAATTTTAAATGCAAATTTTGTAAAATCAAAGCACACAAGAGGAAAGCGGTATAATTGTAATGTTGTTCCGTGTAGATTGCTGACGATGTTTGGCAGTTGGTGGAACGGTTCCATGTGACGCTTTTTCACAATTTTCCACTGATGGAAAAGCGTTTCTATCACCGTTGTAAAGTGATAAATTTCGCAACATTTGCCGCAGCTTACGGGCACAATTATCAATACATCCAATCAATTGGTAATTCATGTTTTCTATTTTATTATAAAATTATGAAAATGTTTGTTCACTTTTCATTGATTATGCATTTATGTAAATTTTAGTTTTTCAATCATTGATTCGCGTCATTGCTTCTTTGCCTAGTGTTGGAAAAGAGTCGATAGTTTTGACGAAAGATGAGAATACATTTCATTTGGCGGATTATTTGCCATTTTGGAAAATGTTGCTCGACTCTGAATATGTCGATGTACATAATAATAATAATAATAATAATAATAGAACTTTACAATTTTTCAAATTGACAAAAAATATGAAAATTTTACTTTTTTTCAGCTTTCAGAATTTGGTTTCGATAGAACCATGCAAGTGAATATTCAGCGTACATTTTTTGATTGTTTTATGAAAAGTTTTTTGGAAATTGTTCGACTTTTGTCATTTGAAACAAAAGCATTTCAAGATGTCGAAGTGAGTGAATCTTTTTCTCGTTGCATAATTTATTTTTAAAACTTCTCGTTTAGGAATACACATTTCGATTTAGCAATCCAATTTTGAATGTCATTCCAACAAAACAAGCTGATTATGATTTATTTTATAATTTAGTCGAATTGTGCAGGTATGTGTGTGTAATTAATTGTATATTATTCTGATTCAACATCATCATCATACACGATTATGATTTATTTATTGTTAAAATTTTGCATTTTACCTTTAGATCAGTTATTATGAATGGATCTCATGTTTTGTTTGAACCATGGCTCCAACCGATGCTCACCATGCTGCTGGAATTGTCATCAAGGTATGTTCAGCTTTAATTTCTTTACTTTTTATGTTCTTCTTTTGTAGAAAATTTGTTATATAATTAAAGTTATATTTATAAGATATCCAATGGTCAGTGGATTTTACAAACTTTTGGCCGTTTGGGTAACAATGGCGGAAAAGCTGAATTATTTCAATTCCACAGAGCAAGACAAAACTGAGAATTGCAATTCTCACTACAAGTTACTTTTGTCTGACTTTATTGACCATGTAATTTTTTATTGTATTGAATTGACCTATTGAAAGTATAATTTGTGAAAATTTTTACCCTTTTGAAGGTACTTGTGGAGAGTTGCAGATTTCAAGGTGAACTTTTGGTGAGCTGTTTGCGTTTTCTGCTTGCTTTGCCAACTTGCATTGTGGTCGAGAAGCTGGAATCAATTAAAGAAGCAATTAAAGTTTGCAAGGCGTTTTTTTTTCTTGGCAATTTTTGAAATTTGCTTCAGTGATGAATGAATTTTTGCTTGGCTGTTACAGAGTAGCCTGAAGTTGGGCTTGAATTATTTGCCGATTGCTTGCGTTTGTTTGGACGCGCTTGAGAAGTGGTCGGCAGAATTTCCAGAAGATGAGCCACAGTTGGATTCATTTTATACCGATCTGTTGCCAATATTCGACGATTATCTACGCTGCACCTCAGTCGGTGAGAAGTTGGGATTTGGAGTATTTTTTCTTTTTAAATTTTTTTAAATGTGCATCTCGTCTTGTAATTTGTAATCAGACGAAACGTTGGTGGTGAACAATGGTTTCAATTATAATGGAGAAAAGTCGACATTTTTCAACAGAAAGCTTCGGCCGGTGAACACTGACAGTGAAAATGTTCTCGACAAAGGAGATGACAACGACAGTGAAGAAGAAATGCCCAATCCGCAGACCGTACTGCGACGAATTGCTTCATTTGTCGGTTCACTGGGCTGCTATGTAAATTTCAGCTTAGCTTTAGCTGTGATGATTTATTGTTTTTTTTTGTTTTGAAGATGAATCGCTTTTTGATCGACAGCGCCGACGTTGGATCACTTCTCCGTTGGGGGCAAGGCAGTCATCTCGAATTCATCTGTCCGTTTCCAGATATGAAATTTGAAATTGCTTTGGGTATGAGACTAGTGATGATTATGATCTGATTCTTCTTCTTCATATTATTATTCATTTTTCCCCTTCAATTTTAGATACACTTCTACCTCGACTTTGCGATTTAGCATTGTCAGCTGGTGATCGACCGCTCAAAGTAGCCGCCTGTGAAGCGTTGCATGCTTGTGTGCTTTTTTTGCTCGGCAATGAATCGTTCAGAACTGTGAAAATGAAAGATCGGGTATGATTTTGATTTTGTTTATTCATATTCATATTTATAATTTGTTTTCATTTTTCACTTGCTTCAGGAATCTATAAGCAAAGCTTACAGTCATCTATTTCCAGTATTGTTGAAACTTGCTTGCGATGTGGACGAAGTCAGTGAATATCTTGCATGCGCAATACTTTTTCCCACATTTCAATTATCAAATTTTAGGTTCCAAAGCAAATGTTTTCAACTTTGTTTGTACAAATTTTGCATTTGTTTTCTGGAACAGATTTTGCAGACAAAATGGTCACTTCTTGTTTACTTGACACGTTGATGGTATTTGCATTTTGTGTTTTTTTAAAAAAAAATTATCAATAAATCAATCAATGTTGTATTCATTGTTAATGTTGTTGCTTCAGGATGGCTTGTGCTGCTTTTGGAATTCGTCACTGCGTGATCAATCTGCATATTACATCAGTGAATATTGTAGATGGTCCATGCGCAGAGTGGACGGTGGTGGTCAAAATATGCGCAGCGAGAGCAAAGTTGAATTGCTTGTTCAAACGATCATCACCTTTGCAGTTCACTCTTCGGCTGTGAAACGTGCCGGTGCAGCTGTAGCGTTCAACAATTTGTATAAAATTATTCGGTGAGTGAGCGGTTTACAATTATTTCTGCTTTACCTGTAATTTTTTAACAAAGTTCATTTTTCAAGTGAGAAAAGATGGCTGGTTGATATTTACATATTGGAAATGTTTTTCACGTTCATGAAGTCGTTGTATTTGGCAGAGAATGACGACGAATTATATGGTGAATACATGCATTTTTTTTCATGAATTATATATTACAATTGTATTGTGGTTTTTTATCTTTTCTTTTAATCCTACTTTTACTTTAAAGGTACGGTGGATGAATGCAAGCAGGCAATCAAGCATATTAGGCGAATAATTTTGCACAACTTGGATATGCTTCAAATTCACAATGCGCAAAGAAGGACACCGAAGTAAATGTTGATTTAATTTTTTCCAAAAAAATTATGTTTTTCAAACTTTCAGTGAATGGTCTCAATCGACTGTACATTGCTGTTGTGATTGGCTGTTGAATACAATGACTTGGTCGAATTGTCAGTTTCGTTCAGAATGCTTCATCTCTTACCAAGAGCTGACGAACGCGGGTTCAGGTTATTTATTATTTTTTGTGAATGTTGATGAGTAAATTTTTCATTTGTATAATGCTCTTTTTTATTTTTTGCAGAAATTGAAAAGTTGCACTTCCTGAGACACATCGGAACAAGCATATTTGGATTTATAGACCAGTAAAATTATTTTCATTTTTTCTTATAAAAAACCAAGAAACATGACTATTTTAGCTTCGAACGAAGTCACAGATCTGTACTTGGCTCGTTCAGCATTTGCAATCTCCAGGACAGAGTCGTCGCGGGTACATCGATCTACGCTTTGGTACTTTGGCTGGAAACGTATGAAGCTATGATAGATGGTTACGTTTGGGCTTTGAATACCAATCGCATTTCAATGGAAGCTTGGAACGATTACTTGCTCAGTAAGAAATTTCATTTTTTCAGCTTTCAATTTCAATTGAACACTTACTTTCAGATGAAGATCCTCGGGTGAAGAGTCTACTATTTCCATGCAGCTTGGATTTGGTGAACAGTATTGTAATTGGACGACATTTTCCCAATCTTTCAAAAGCGCAAAGAAATCGATTGAACAAGTGAAAATCTGTTATTAATTGTTGTTGGAAAGGAAATTTTTTCATTACGCAGAAACATTTATTTCAGGACGAGGTGCAAATCTTTTGTAGCGTTGTGTAAATTGATAGCGGCATTGATCAGTTGCCAGAATTTAAATAATTTTCAAGTACGTGATAATATTACAATTAACATTTTGATGGATTATTAGATTGAATTGAATTTGTAGGGATTTTTGAAATTGTTGCTCTACCCGAACACTTGGAATGCATTTTTGAAAGTTGCCTGCGATCCAAAATCGTTGGGATTTCGGTTGTATTCGAAACAGCTTTTTGAATGCATCTCTCAGGACGTTCGATTGCTATTCTTGGCGTTGAAGAATAATACTTTTCTTGTTCAACAGGTTTCCACCAGTATGAAAGAATATTTAACCCAGTACAGTGTTTTTTCTTTGTTCATTAATTATTAATATCATAATGGCGTTGTTCATTAGATTCTATCCATGGCCAGATGTGGAATCAGTTGTCACATGTGACTCGCATCTTGCAATTGAGCAGCAACAATTGTTGAACGTTTACGGCATGTTAGTGGAAGTGGGCCTACAATCTGTAGTTGAATTGCCGAGGGCAGAATTTCTGTGGACCACAGTAGCTGATGTTTATTTCAGCAAGCGTATCGGGCTGCCTCCATCCAAGCTGGGCATGGTCAAACAGATTTTTCGTGTTGCAGCGTTGACAGGATCAGCGGTAAAGTGGACAGCGTTAATTAAACAGTTGACTGTTAATTAAAAGAACTGAGGAACAATTCTTTTCAATATTTTAATTTTTTTTCCCAAGACAATATTTTAATTAATATTTTTTTTTACAAATTTCTCTCTACATTATGCTTAATAATGATTAATGGTAAATCCAATGTCAGCTTATGCCTTCAATCATTCAATAAATTTCATATTGTAATTTTTCGAATTGAGATTCATTTTTATACGTATTCTTTTATTAATTAACTGATGTTGTTTTCAGGCATTAAAATTGTATAGGCAATGGTTTTCAATGAAATAATGTTTTTGTTTCAGGTTGACGTTTTAATAAAACTGCTAATGAACACTGAGTCTGTTCGACTGGCAGAATGCTCGTCTTTGTGCAGCACCAAAGGCGAGTTGTTGATTGCCAACTTTAGCGACGAGATTGCACTTTTATTGTGCACCAATGTAGAATTATTTTTGAAACATCTCAAGGAAGCTTCTCGTTGCCAGCCTGATGTAGTTGGTCGAACATTGCTTCAGACGGTCACTGTTGTGGTGCACAGCAGTGATCTGCGGAAAAAGTATTTCTGATTTTGTTGAACAAAATTGCAAGTATATCTGTCTGTGTTGAACAATTTGATTTACAGGTATGGTCGAGAGTTGGCATTGCAAATTTTGCAAATTTTCGGCCAGGAACTGCTTTACTGGGCGGATGTTGCTGTTTCTAATGAGACGTTGAAATTGCTTTGGCTGAAATTGATAATGAAACTGATTTTAATTGACTCTAAAGTAGGGATTTTCTGTTTTTTTTTCTTTATGCAGTTTAAGCATTTTATGGACAAATTGGTTAATCTTGATTTTCAGATTACCGAATGGCCAGAATTTGCACCAATGGCATCGGCTTATTTTATGATGCTTAATGATCAATCGCTTACGTTGGATTTTAAGGTAAGACATTTTAAAATTTTCTACAAATGGAAATTTAAAAATTTGTTTGAAAATATTAAACATTTTTTTGGTAGAGCTGCCTTTTATGAAATTATATTTATAAAATTGTTAATAAAATTTATCATTTTTACATTTCAGATGAAAGTATTGAAATGAAATTTTGAAAATTATGTTTTAAAAGCAAAGTTTGAAGAAAACATTAATTTTCCTATTAAACTGTATTTTTGTGATTTTATGTTTTTTAAAAATTAATTTAAAAACTTTAATTAAATTCTATCTTTTAGAATCGCATGCTCAGTTTATTGGCTGGCTTTTGTACGTTTGATAAGCATTCATGTGAGTTGGGCAAAAGTTTGAAATTGTTCATGGTAAATAATTTCCCATTGAAAAGTGACGAATTTGCAAAAGGAACAGCAAAGTATGATCAGTACGTGGCAGCGTGTCAGAAAGTAAAAGAGGGAAATGGGATTGTATTAATTCTTTTATATTTGCAAAAAAATTTTAAAGATATTATTTGCATTTGGCTGCACTGGGTCTCCAGTAATCTTGGAATTGCTTCTCAGCATGATCTGTCGTGAAGAGTCTCACCCAATAGCATCAGATCTGAAACATCAATTGCAAAAGTTTTCTTCCAGGTAAGCAGTAGAATGTGAGAAATTGACGATTTTTGTTTTACGTTTTACAGCTTATAGAATTCTGAGAATTTTATAAATTATTATTTCAACTATTATGCTTAAAAAAGTATTTTCTTTTTTTTTTCAGGGCAAATCGTACAGTTTTAGAGAATATCTTGGAATTATTAGATGAAATGTTTTTCAATCCGTCTAGTTGCGTTTGCGCATCTTTGAGATTGTCATTGTTGAATGAATTCTTTTTACCCTTTTTGCATTCCTTGAAAAATGATTTATTACTTACTTGGGCATGTAGAAAAATTCAATCACTGGTGTCGTGCTTGACAGAAAGCTTGACTTTGGTATACTAGTATTTGCTATTGTTTTTTTTCTTTGATAAATTTTTCAAGTAATTTCTTTTGTAGGAAATTAAAACAGATTGTGAACAACAGCTCATCACTAAAATTGGTTGTTACAAAATTTGTGGAATAATTTACAATGAATTGGATTTGGAATGTTTGAAAAATGAAGTGAACGGCTCATACTTGGGTTCTGATAGTCAAATGAAAAATGAACTCATTAAAAAGCTAGTCAGGTGATTATTTATTGATTGATTGAAGGCCGCGATATTAATTAATTATTTGTTAATTTGGTTGGGTTTCAGTTGTGCAGTTGGAGCAAAGAAAGAATTTTGCAGAGATTCAAAATTGGACTCAATTCAGAGGCAATTTTTCGAATATCGCTGTGCAGCACAAAATTGTATTATAGCTTTGGTTAAGAAAACGCAGTCACATCTGAAACATTACGAAGGTTTCATATTTAATGACGTATGCATAATTATACATACATATATATGTATACATTTGATATTGTTTAAATTTAAATTATGTATTTAGTGTTGGGAATCTATAATTGATAATGAAGTGAAGTATGAATTTGATCGAGAAATTCAAGAAGAAGAAGTATTTTTGTCTGTCTGTTTGTTGTTCAGTTAGAAGAAATTATTTTTTGAAATTCAGCAATCCGCTGGAAAAATGTATTATTCGAGGGAAGAGAAACCGTCAAGGGCCGAATCAGAAAACCAGGTTGAATTGTCAGTTTTGTTGGATAGCAGTCTTTCAGTTATGGCAACACAGTTTGATTTCACCGAATCACTCGAAGCGAGCATTCATTGTGCCGAAACGGAAACAGAATCTACGAATGATAAAGATGTAAAAAAACTACAATAATATTTATTAAGAATTATTATTATTTTTATGGATGTCTTTTATTATAGGTATTGAAATTTTATTCAAAAACAAAGTTAGATTTCTTAGATCAGCATCCATGCATGCAGGCGATGGTAAATGTTATCAACTACATGGATCATATGGGCATGATACCAAATGACGCGGTATTTTTTTTTTATATTTTCAGTTTGAAATAATTTAACATTTCTGCTAGAAGATGGCAAATTGTTTGTTATTGCAGTTTAATTTTCTAACAAGGAATTCAGTATATATTTTTTCTATGCGGTAACATTTCGAGAAATTTTTCAACCAATATCATACGTAATATATTGCGTGTTGCATTGTTTAATGAATAAAACTTAATGTTGCACAATTATAATAAATATTAATATAGGACATGTTTAATGTTGCTCAATTTAGGATACGCCACTTCCAGCATGGATGGCATCTATGCGAGACTTTTTAAACTTCGGTTCTATCAACGTTCGCTTGTTTATTGCTAGAATTATAGTCCAATGCTTTCATGTATATTCTGCGTTGAGTTGTGATTTAAATTTTGTTAACAGTGCTGCTTTTTGTAGGTATTTCGTCCATTTTATTTGGAATGGATTTCTCCAATTATAAAATTAATAGTGATGGACGAATTTGGTTCAAATATTTTGCATTATTTCCGAGTAGATCTTATTGTTGTATTATTCGAATGGACTGCACATCTAAAAGAGGTAACTTTCTGTTGACGAGAAAATTATTTTAATTATATTTGGGAAATTTCTTTTTTTTAATTTAATTTTAAAGGATGAAGCTATTCCAAAAGATTCGTTGAATGATCTTTTGAAATTTTGCGTTCAGCACTGTTGGTCAAAAAGTGGAAAAGTTTTCAAACGAAACCTACGCATCATTGAAACGATGCTTGTTCTTTGGAAGCCGTTTGTCACTCTAGATTCATCGTACTGTTTGTTTGTTGTTGCCTGTGCAGTGATTTACTTAACTTTACAATTGTAAAAATTTCAGATTGATTTTAGAAAAAATCTGCTTTCCATTAGACGATGAGAATGAAAACGTATGCGGCATTAGCATTTTGTGCTTATGCTTGAATACTGTGCCTGAAACATTTTCCTTCCTCACTGACCCTAATTATGAATCAGGGTGGGTTTTTATTTATTTATTTTGATTACTAGTAGCATGTTTTTACATGAGACAAATTTTTGGCGCTCATTAACCGGAACTAGCTTTTCTAGACTGTATTTATTTCTTGTAACAGTAGATAGGGGTGTGGACTGTTTCCTCTTTGACGGTCATTAAGTTTATGAAACACGAAACGATTTTACAACTACTTTCTTAAGAAACGATTACGACAGCTTTTTATATTCATTAAATAAATAATCACTAATCCGCTGAACACGAGAACTGATAGTCTTTCTTAAGTACAAATGAATTGCCTGGTTAATAATTTCACTATTAATGCTTTAATTTCAACCAGAGCAAATCAGCAAACGTGGCCAAAAATTTGTTCCAAACAAAAGCACCACTAATTAATAGTAATAGTTAACGTTGTTGTTAGTTTTATTTTATTTTTATTTAAGAATTTTTTCTCATCTGGTTGGTCTTTTATCATTAAAAAAAGTCAAAGTATACAAACTTGCAGCCTTTGTCTGCGGATTGTCTTTGAAAGTGTTGAATGAAGTAACTATAAAATGTAAAAATAATTTATTGAATAATCATAATAATTTTTATTTTGCCAATTAGTTGCAGACAGACTGCGAGTGGCTTTTGAAAAACATGAAAGCAGTTATGAGCAAAATGACTGGAACCGTATTGGGAAGAACCAAATGCCTGTCCTGCCTTCGTGAAATATTGCTCAATTATCCGGAATTTGCTTTGCAGTAAATTGTATTTTTTCTTGTTCATTTCTTGTAAAATTTACTTGATATTTATTTTGCAGATTTTGCAACGATTTGCTTGATTGGTTTCCGAGTTTGCAAGGTGATCTTAAAACGGCTTGCCTAGAAGGCTTTCTTGCTGTTTCGAAGTACAAAGGGGATTTGTTCGAAGAATTGAAGAGTAGAGGATTTTTGAAAGTTTTTTCACTTCGGTATTTTTATATTTCATATCAGTTTATTGAATTCTTTTTTTTTTTGAACAAAATTTTACAGGTATGAACGTGATCAAGTGCTGGGAATGCATATTGTGAAAAATTTACACGCAAACTTGACAGTGGAAAATATCAGTGATTTGGTTTCATCGTTTTCCTCTGTAGTTGGTGATTTCTCATCTTCATGTCGTCGAGCGTTTGCTGAAATGTGTTGCTCTCTGTATACAAAGCTTAGGTATTTTTCTTATTTGGGTGACCAAATATTAAAATTATTTATCTCATGCTTTCAGCTCTTTGAATGACAGTAGTGAAAATTCAAAAACTGCTTTGGCGACGACAAAAATGCACTTGCTCACCATGCTATCTGATTCGAACAAATCAATCCGGTATAGAAAAAAAAATATTATTTACATTGTTTTTGTGTAGTTGAATAAATTTGTGCACAGAAAAAAAATTATTCATTGATGTTTTTAAGGCAGCTTGTTTACAACTTTTGGTGTGATGCGAGTCGTTTGGAAATTTCCACATCAGCACGCTTGTTGAACTGTTTATCACAGCTTTACACTTGTGCTACTGAAAGCACGTTTCTATCACATGCCTCTTATGTAATGCTAGAGTTGACTTGTCATAGTCCTGATTATACACGTCTGATCTATGATCATCCTCTTGAAGATTGTACATTTGAGGTTGATATTTTTGTTCTAACATATCCAAAAATATACATTACACATAATAGAAAAATGTTTTTTGTTTAATTTGCAAGTGGTTGGAAATTTTATTGCTATGTTCTAGAATTTGCCCATATCTACACATTGGCAAAGCCGTTACGCTAGCTTGGAAGTGCCAGCGTATATGCAAACGGATACGCACAGTGTTGAACAAGAGGTTAGTAAATTCATATCGAGAAAAAGAAAAATGCCCTATGGACGGACATTTTCGACAGAATCAACAACTGCTTGGCCCGGCTTCACTCCTACCGCAATCACTGGTTTTGTTCATTGCTAATGCTGTAAATGTTGTTCTGCAAAAATGACTATTATCTTGCTAATTTATAGATTTAAAGAAAAATGTTGGAAATATTTCTGCGGATACTTTTGAACTTGATTTGGATGAATCAGATTCCAGTGATAATTTAACTGTAATTTTGGATAAAATTTTGCAAGATATAAAAAAACCGAAATCTTCACGTGTAAAAAAAGTTGGTAAGAAATGCACTTATGTGCTCACATTGGCACACTTATGTGTGACTGTTTGTTATTTATTCAGACGATTTGGATGGAGATTTACAGTTTTTGAAAAATCGCATACTGAAAGATACGGAAGAGAAAGCGTTCTTTGTGAATCTGGATAGAAAACGTCAGAAAGTGATCGAGGTTGTTTGCTTTCGTGTTGTGTGTGTTGTTACATTATTGATTTTTTTCTACAATGAAATGAATGGAAATTATAATATTGGATGTATTAGATATTGAATAGACTAGAATTGAATAGTATAGGATGGTTGCTTTGAGAAAATGCTCAATAAGCAGAATTATATTTGCTAATTTTTTTTTAATCATCAGGTGTATCAAAACTACTGAATAATTTAATTTTGTGTATTTTTTAGCGTTTGAAACAACAAAGTTTGGATTTGCGTGGAAAGTATAGACGTGGTGATTTTCCAGATATTCAGATTCCCTATTCAGCTGTCATTATCACTTTGCAAGCTGTGGCTGAGGTGTGAATGAAATTTTTTTATTTTTCAGTTACTTAATTTTCCAAATTTAACTTTGTATGTTTAAATTATTTCTTCATATTTAGCGAAAGCTTCTTTTTTGAATATTATTGAAACACATTTGTGTATTAATTAAAGGAAGACAAAATTTCAAAGGATTCAAATGCAGAGTTAATGTTGTAATTTAGATGTAAAGTAAAGTTATAAATCAGGGCAGTATTATTCCTGTTTTACCTTTAAAAACTTTTATTGAATTGCTCGTTGTACACATACTTGTGATGAAAAAGTTAAATTTTGTTGTTTGAATGTGTAAATTTGGAATTTTTAGCTTGACAGAGTATTCGCTGGACAACTGTTTGAATCTTTGATGTGTGGAGTGGCAGCAAATGTGATTGAAATTTACAATTATGAAATGACGGAAAAATATTTCGACTCAATCAGCGATGGTGTGCGTGATATTTTCCGTTCAATGGTCACCTTTCACCGTCCACTTGTATCTTGCCTTATGGTAACAGCTCAACAAGCGTCGATGTCTGTGGATTATATTGATGGACTTTTTAAAATTATATTTGTAGAATTTTTTGTACAATTTTATTGAATATGTGCATTTTGAACCGACCGATATTGCGAACGTAGCAATAGGGAGTGGCCAACCGGACTGTGGAATTGTACTTTTGGAACGAAGAATTGAAGTCGCATTTGTCGACATTAGTGCTGTAACGTGCCAAGAGAAGCGTTTGAGACAAGTGAACGAAACTGATCGACTGTGGGTTGAGCTTGCCAGGTTATTTTTTATCACTGTTTTATTTATTTGAAACACTGCAAGTGTAAAAGTTGTGTTGTTTTTACAAGCAGGCTTTACAAGCAGTGTGGTGAATTGGAAAATTTGAGAGCTGTTTTTACGAAGCATTTGTTAACTACAGAAAAAACAAAACTTGCTTTGGAAATGGAAGCTGCAGGTGATTTTGAAGGCGCCGCAGCGATATACGGAGAGGTGGATGTGTGTTGGATATGTTTTGATGTTGTGAATAATTTCTCGTGCTTGTAGACATTTAGCAACAAGCAGAGGAAATCAGGTGACATTGTTGAGAAAGCTGAAGCGAATCTGTTGTACGAAGCTCGAATTCGTGTGAGACAAAATTGACCATTTTTTTTACCATTGTAACAATTTTGTAAATCTTTTCTATCATGTGTGATTGGTTTTTAGTGCTTGGAAATGTTGAACGATTGGAAAGGTTTGGAAACATGGTCGACAACGTTCGGTTCCATCGGTCAAACTACAAAGCTGGATCAAATTTGGGAAACTGACTATCTTATTGTATAATTTAAAAAAAAAAACCAGCATTGTTTAAATTTTGCTTGTAATTTTTTTCATTTGCAGAATATGCATTTGCCAGTTTTTCTTCGGTCTAAGTTGAAAATTGCTTTGACATCAGATTCAGCAGCTCTGGAAGAATTGTCTGCATTTGTTGAACAAAATCAAACTGTATCGAAAAATAGGGAAATTCTCGAAGTGCGATATATACCACGGCTATGAAGTTTAATTTAATACAAAAACGTTTTACATTTAGAACCGACATTCAGGATTGTTAGTATTGCTGAACATTTTACGTGAGGATTTCACAAAATCCCAATACTTTCTCAATCTTGCAATAGATTCATTTCTGAAAGTGGGTTATTAATTTTTTTTTTAACATATATTTTATTTAAGTAGAAAGGTAACATTAATTTTGTTTTGTTTTGTTTTGTTTAGTGTTATCCAACACTTCGAGTTTGTGATGTAACTGCTCGTTTGAAGCTCGTACAAGATTTATTGCCAGTATCTGAAACGGCAAAATTTTTGCATTTGTTGCATGCATCAGGTTTCAATTGTGAATTTAACAAAAAAAAAGTTGATTGAATGCATTTTTGTTGCTCATTTTAGAACATTTTAAGCTGGAAAATGTTGTCAGATTGTGTCGATTTTGGTTGCGCTATGGACTGGATGTTGAAACTACATTAACTACTACGGCTGATGATGTTGTGTTGAATAGGTGAGTTGATTTCCACGTTGAAAACGCATTATTTCCTGTTATTTATTTTCTAATATAATGACTATCGAATAATTTCAATTAGAACTTTTTGCAAAACTGTTGTGTAATGAGAATTTGAAAACGATTACAGTGTTATTTATCTCTTTTTTTAGAAAAACCTTTCTTGAAATATTTGGTAAACGTCTAGTGGATTCGGGAATTTCAATTTCTAATGTACGACAGTCGTTGCTACCGTTCAGACTTCAGTTTGGTTATCAATATTTAAAATGTGCAGTCCGACAGAATAATCATGGAGTTGTTTTTTCTTTGTTGAGCTCAATTAAAAAAGTTCCATAATTTTTGTTCTTTCTGCAATTTCAAATTGAATATGAATCTTGCAATTTTCTTTAGCTGCTTCAACGATTGCAAGACAAGCATTTGCTTTTGGAAGCATCCAACTACGAGACTTGGGCGTTGTTGCAACTGGCCAATTGTGCAAATGCGGTGAAAAGCCGAACCGATTATTTGATGCAGGCGTTGAATTTGTTTGGTAATTTTTGAAATGATTTGATATTTTTTTTTAGAAAGAAAAAATTGTTCATTTTTAGATTTGAAGCGAATTAGCGATCCTGAAGTGAATGTAACCGAAGGCTCGTCTGCTGATCAATTTGCGCTAATTGGTATGCTGTTTGACAATGTTGCTGAGACTGTGGTTGCGAGCTCAGAAAATACATTGGCAGAATTTTGTCTGTCACGTTTGATTTCCAAAACTGATACTGCTGATATCAGTGAGGTATTTGGTGAAAAATGGAAATTTTAAAAATAACTTCCACTAAATTTAATAACATATTTATTCTCTTAGCTTGTAACATTGTGCTATGGTCAGGCTTTTCGTTATTTGAAATTATCCTGTCAATATTCTTCACAATTGAATATTGAAAGCCCTAAGCTTACAGAGCCGTTGATGGAATTGTCTAGTTTTTGTGATCGTATTCTGCGAAAAAATGGCCATAGTATGCTTGAACTATTTGATTTTTATTGTGAATAATTAAGTTTATAGTATTTTGATTTTAGCATCACTTGTAAATTCAGAATGCGCCTGTGTAATGGTTCGCAGTATTTTGAAGAGTATGAAAAATGGTTCGCACTTAGCTCGCCAACTATTTCCTCGTCTTTTGAGCGTGATGGAAAAATATCCTGAAAGCGAATTGGAGTTTCAAGCAGAGGTAGAATTTTTACTGTGATTGATTGTTGTGATGGAGGCAGAAAGCTGAAATCATTTGAATAAGTATCGTTTTGATAGGTTTAGATGTATGTTACATGTTGAGGGCAACAAACTTTGGAGAAATTAGTTATGCGCATGCATATTCATTTATTTCTAATATCCAAAATTAAATTTTTCTTTATTCATTTGAAAATATTGTTTTTGAATTTTAAGATAGATTCTGTGCCGTCTTGGATGTTTCTTTCTTGGATGAATCAAATGCTGTCTGCATTGAAAAGAAGTAACAAGTTTTATTCAATATTAGAAAGAATAGCAGATGATTATCCTCAAGTAAGAGAAGATTAAAATTAATATATTTACCTATGGACAGAAAGTTCTTCACATTCATTTAGGCACTGATTTATCCACTTTTGATGCTAAAATCTGCTACAGGAGATGTGGGCGAAACTGACTTTTACAGGTTTGTGAAACAAATGTATTAACAGAGAATAGAATGAAGCAATTTATTTCTTGTGCAGATTGCAATTAAAACTTAGGAAGACGAAAATTGTGAAAGATTTCATCGATGCATTAACTCTTCTTTCACATCCAGACATCGTTTTCAAAGCAAGTTTTTGATGAATTTGTAAAAAGTGTTTTTTTTGTTGATTGTAATAGTAAGTTTATTATTGCAGCATGTTATTGATGAACTGGAAAGCATCATTTTCAATATAAGCAACAAGAGCAATGAAGCCAGGAAAGAGGCGATTGCCAAGCTGTTTTCCTTTGTAACATTTACTGGTAAGTTGTATTTTCTTATTTGGAAAATTTACCCTGACGTACTTATTATATTGCAGATATTAGAAGGGACTTTTTGGGTTCGTTTTGGAAATGCTATTTCAAAGTATGCATTAAAATATGATGTTTAAAATAATTTTTAATGTTATTACTTTTAAGAAATATCTCCCGAAAATGCAAGAAATTTTTAGCGTCGATTTATGTGCATTGGATAATAAAGCGGCTGAGGTATGTAGAAGTAGTAATTGAATTCAAGGCAGTTTTATTCGTTGTTTTTATACTTTTGCACTGCTCTTTCGTTTTCAAATGCATTAATATCTTACTAACTGAACTCTAACTTGAACTTGAAAGTATTCATGTGCTTTTTTTGATGCTGATTTTAGAATTACCTACGTTTGTGTTCGTCATTTCTTAGCGAGTTGCGCACATTTTATATTCCAGAATGTTGCCCGAATAATTTGAATGAATATTCTCCTTGGTTGACTGGTTACCGTCCACATCCGATGGATGTTTTTCTAGAAATACCTGGTAGTTTTTAGTTTAAAAACTTTTTATTTAAATTAATATATTTCAGCATTATTATATTTATCATCGTTGAATCTTTGTTCATGCCAGTTTTATAGATAGCACTGAAACTTTTTTGTTGCAGTGATAAAATCAAAAGTCTTTAGAAGAACAGCAGGCTGACTTGTCGACGACAACATTTATTATTATTTTAGAATAATTTTAAAAGTTGATAATAATTCATTATTGTTTTTATTATTTTCAAAGCAGAGCAATAGTAATAACAACTTATAATATAGTACATAAATTAATTTTTGAAATGATCATTTTATATTTTTATAAAAAGCGCAAGCAAACTTTGCCTAAAGAGTAAATACACTTATTAAAATAACTTCATTTCAAATATTTACTTAAGTTTTGAATGAAAATATTTCCATACATTTTGTGCAAGTGCTAATGTTGAAGAACTTTTTTGTATTTTTTAAAATAAATAATGTTATTTATCACTGCAGGTCAATACAGCGGTGACCGACGACCGTTTCCAGAAAGGCACGTGCACATTATTGGTTTTGCATCAGATGTAAGTACAATTTTATCCTCATTATATAAATGAATCAGTGCACAATAATGAAAACGACTCACTATATCTAGCATACTAGAGAATTTTGTTAAAAGCAAAAAACAAAAAAAAATTATGCACTACTGTTGTTGTTTTTTTTATTTTGGTTTTCCGGTTGACGTGCTCAATTCTGAACAGTGGGGTAAATCATATTTGTGTTTCACATCTTCTTTACTTTCTTCACTGAGATTGATCACTCCATTGACAACATAATCACCGGATTTTACCGCTTCTTTGGGAATAGTAATTGTTCGCCGACGGCTTTCTCCTTTACAACTGTGATAAATACGAAGCTTCGGATCGATGGTTTTACCAAACGGATCAGATGCACAGCCGTGAAGTTGAAATACTCCCGTTTTACTTGCATAACATTCGTCCATCCAATCGTCCGAAAATCCTAAAACAATTCAATAAATACAAAGGCAACAATTGATTCTTCTCAACCTATATCTTCATCTACAAGCTGAATGAAAATTGGTGTTTCAACAGGCTGTGATCCGCATGTTACTTTTCCACGTACTGTCATGCATTGTGGTCTTGCATGTGCAATGGATAAAATTTGCATTAGTACAGTTGTGCAAAGTGTGAGCTTCAAAGCATCGGCTGTCAGCATTTTTCTCTTTCTTTTTCACTGAAACTGGGAAAAGTGCTTTGCGTTTCGTTGTTGACTTTGACTGCTTGCTGTTGTTGTTGAAGCCATTTTTCACAGCTTACGTGCATTTGCTCTGCGTTTAACAAATGGGTTTGAATATTTCTTTAAAAAAAAACCTTTTTCACTCTACATTTCAAAACTTCAGAATTTCAAATGCTTGTGGAACACTTTCAGATGAGATCAGCTGTTGTTGTATCATAAATTATTTCCTCTCTTCCATCTTGTTCTGTTCTTTTCTTTTTTTTATGGTTTGTGATTTTCAACGCTCCCAGTGAAATGCAATGCGATTTTGATTTGAAAACTTATCACGTGCAGGCAATTTATTTTAGCTCAAATGAATAACTTGTGGAGCAATGAATAACGAATGCATAATGCTTGCAATAAAATATGCAACTTATAATACTACATTAATGGGATACATAGAATTATGAAATGAAATGCACTTTTCAGGGGTAGACAGAAGAGATTTTTTGCAAAAATATGACAAAATCCGTGAATTCATTTATGATTATATGTGAAAAAAAATATATACAACACTTATAAATTGTTTTCTGATTGTATTGCTTTGTTGTTATTTTTTTGAAATAATTTTCAACGACATTGAATTTTTCAATATGTGTATTTTTGTTTAAAATTTCAAAAGGAAGAGTGAAACTTTCTTTTTAACAGATTGAAATAATGCGATCGTTGAAAAAGCCTAAAAAGATCTGCATACAAGGTGATGATGGTCGTGATTATCAATATCTTGTAAAAGCTGGTGAAGATTTGAGACAAGACGAACGAGTGCAACAATTGTTTGACTTGATGAATGGAATCCTACAAAAGCAGCATCAATGTTCTCGTCTCAAGGCTCGTATTCGCACATACCGTATTGTTCCTTTGAGCATAAAGTGAGATTTGTTTTGTGTTTTAGTTTTTTTCTTTTTTTTCTTTGTATTCTTATTTAGACTTGGCTTGATTGAATTTTTGCCCAACGTGGTACCCTTACAACAGTTCTTCATGGAGGAGTCGTTAAGAAAACAGTATCAAACGATAGCGTTCGTTGAGATGCATTTTAATTTTTGATAAAATTATTCGTTTTATAATTTCATCAATCTTTCAGTATGGAAATGTTCACAGAAGGTCCAGGAAAAATTTTGCTGAAAGCTGCCGGCGAGGGAAGTTCTCCGCTGAATCATTTGACTTACTGGCGTTCATTTCAAAATATCACTCCTGAAACAGCGGCACATTGTTTCAATGAAGTGCAAAAGAAAATCCCTGATCATTTGTTGAGGTAATAATTTGTTGAAATTGAATATCCTCTTACAGTTTTTGTTGATCAAAATTTAAAATTACCAAAAACAGAGATCAGTTGTTGAATTGCTGTGTTAGTCCGGATGTGTTTTGCTTTTTGCGGCAAAAATTTACCGTCAGTTTGGCCATCATGTGCATAGCGAACTATTTGCTTGAAATTGGCGACCGGCATTTGGGCAACATTGTTCTCGACACTAAAACTGGTGAAGTGATTGGAATTGATTTTGGCTATGCTTTTGGAGCATCGTTGCAAGTGAGGGCTTTTGCCATTGTTGATGATGAATTTGCTTATAAAAATTATTTTTATCTTTGTTGAAGTACTTGCCCATACCAGAGCTGATGCCGTTTCGTTTGACTAAACAATTTGTCGGTGTAGTAGAGCCCGTTGGAATGCACGGCTTGTTGGAATCCACCATGAAATATTGTTTGAAAGCTTTTCGTGATAGCAGTTATATTTTGTTGAACACTATGGATACATTTGTCAAAGAACCTTCTCTGAATTGGATTGTAATTTAATGCTGTTTGAAGTTATTTGTTTGCTTGTTAAATGCCTTTATATATATATTCTTTTTTCTGAAAGAACAATTTACCATGAAATTTGAATGCTATTCTAGGTGGAAGCTCGCAGGCAAATTGGTGAAGGTAGAACTTTGTGGAACGACGAAGCAAATTTGCGTGATTCATTCAAATGGTATCCGGAGGAGAAAATTTCCGCAGCGGCGAGAAAACTACGTGGTGATAATCCAGTGATCATAATGCAGTACGTTGAATGGACAATATTTTCTGATTGTACAATCGAAACTGAAAATCTTTTGCTTCTCTTTAATAAGGGGATATTTTTAAAATTGTTCATTTTAGTTATAAACTTTATATTTTGATAAATGAATTTTATATTTTAGTTTATTTTGAA
The DNA here is from genome assembly GCA_001447755.1 of Trichinella papuae. NCBI lineage: Eukaryota > Metazoa > Nematoda > Enoplea > Trichinellida > Trichinellidae > Trichinella > Trichinella papuae. The sequence continues at coordinate 874,131 of JYDO01000002.1, read as the reverse complement.
AATAAATTTCAAATGCATATAAATCTATAGGCAATGTGAAGGTAATTTTTACTTTTATTGGTATCTTATTCAGTCCCTCCCCTCCCCCTTATTCTCCCTTTCACTTATGCTTGTAATTTATGATAATTTCTAGATAGAGGAATGTTGAATAATTGTTTTGTTATATTTTATTTCTTTTTATATTTGGACTTTTAGAGATGAATTGATGAATTCTCGGCAACATCTGTCTTCATTTCCATTGCATCAGGTTATCAACTGCATTTATGGGAAAAAGGATTTTTCAGCTCTCAGCGAAGAAGATCAATCAGCTCCTCGTGGCTATCCACTTCAAGCGTTGACTGTTGAACAACAGACATCTTGTTTAATTGGTGAGCAGTTCAGTTCTGTTTTTTTTTTGTTTTTAAATATTTTCAATGCGATGCAGTCGCAGATGTCAGCTGCAACTGTAGATGATGAGAACCTAATTTTTACATTTGACTTGTTTTTCGGTGTAAAATGTCTATTCAGGGCCATGAAGAAAGCAAGTGTCATTTACCTTCAATTTTGACCTAGAACAGTTGTTGTGAATTATCGTTTTTCAAACTTCAACAAACTTGATGATTTACTTTGATTTTTTGCTGTCAATTTAAAATTTTTTTTCTTTAAATCAGCTCAAGGAAATCGAGCTTTGTTTGATTAATTGATGTGTTCAATGTTATTTTACGGAATTTTATTTAAGCTAAACGTATTTTTATTTATTTGTTTATTTGTAATATTTTTTAGAAATGGCTACTGATCCTGTAATCTTATCCAGAACATGGTTTGGATGGGAAGCTTGGATATGATGATCAACTTTATCTTGTTTGTCAGTTGAAAAGCGAATTGTACTTAATTACGTTTATGAAGACGTATTTGAGCTAATTTTTACTTGTTTTCATTCATAAAAAGCCAATTTTTTTGCCCAATATATATGTATTGCAATATTTGCAACATTCCATAAAACTGCCACATGTGAACAATTTTTAACGTTTAAACATTTTTTTGTTTTAAATTGCATTTGCTATTTGGGCATTATATTTACGTGTATTGAAAGATTCTATTAACATATTAACATGGGAAAGCTATCCATTGCATACTTTTTTTTTATTAAGTTTTCATGTTGCTTTTCTGTGAGAATTGTTTTATTATGAAAAAATTTCAATAAAACTGAATAGATTGCATTGCAGTTTAATTGTTGAATAGCGAATGCTATTTAAGTGTTCATTATTATTATTATTATTCTATAATTATCAATTAGACAACTGCTTGCTTGCAGAGCACATGACGGAAGCATGATGAAGCGTGATGTTTTTTATTAATGCTTCAACACTTGATATAATAACTAAATAAATATAAGTACTCAAATATCAGTATGTTTAACTTTATTTTTATGTAATGTGTAATAAGCAATGTGAAAGATGACTAAATAAATAAATAAATAATTATGTAATATGTATTATTATTACTATGGCTTTCCGGTGCTAGTTTGCAGTGATGAACATTGCGGTAGTTCATATTTGTGCTGTACGTTGCGCTGTTCATCAATGTTAAGGTCGATTGTAGCGTTGAATCGATATTCACCATCTTTGACAGATTCCTTTGGAACGACAATCGTTTTTCTGTATCCTTCGCCTTTGCACATGTGATAGATGCGTAACATTGGATCGATAGTGGTTCCGAATGGATCAGAGGCGCAACCGTGCAACTGAAAATATCCACTCTTGCTTGCATAGCCTTCGTCCATCCAGTCGTCAGGACCGCCTTTGAAATTTTTTTATCAACTCTTACAAATGCAGCATCAAAATTTTAATAACATACCTGTATCCTCGTCGTAGAGCTTGATGAAGACGGGAGTTTCAGGAGCTCGTGAACCACACTTTACCTGCCCGTAGACAGACATGCATTGTTTACTTGATTGGACAGTGACCAGCAAAGAGCATAAGCAGCCGAAAATGGCTAACTTGAAATTAACGGTTGTCATTGATATAAGAATTGTTCAAAAATTTAAATTAAATCGATCAATCGATGCTTGAAGCTTGGTTTGCCTGATGCTGTTACTTTTCCACTTGCACTTGCGTCGTCTATGTTCCAACGCGAGTGTTGTTGAAAATGAAAACGATGAGACTCGCTCAGTTAGTTGTCTGTTCAGCTATTAATTGTCGCTTTTGTTTATATGTGAGAATTGTGATTCACAATTTTTGCAGCATCTTGTGAAGAACAGCCGGCGGCATCACGTTCTTCACAACCAGTCTGGCAAGGCAGAAAAAGCAATTCATGCATATTGGTGTTCAACGCGTCTGTTGTCTCATTTATATTCTCTGGATGCTTGAATTTTCAAAAAAACAATAATAATTTTTTAATTCATTATTATTTTTAATTGAATAATTAATTTTTCTCATAAATTGAAATTTTCAACGAAAAAATTGCTCCTTTCCTTCTTTTTATCAGTGCTAGGATAATAAATAATGCTTTGCTTTTTCTTATTAACTGGAACACAGATTTTGCTTTTCTTAAAAATAGTTTGCAATTGAAATCTTTTGTCTTTAATTACATTTTCAGGTTGTATGTAGTAAGTGTCACTTTTAATGCATTTTATTTTAAATCTTTTCTTAAATAATTTTACATTTTCCTGTAAAAATTTACAATTCTAGTAGTAATAATAATTTCTTATGCATTTTCTAAGTGAAAATATGTAATCAACTATTTGTTAATTTTATTTGTTAAATTCACTGAAGTTTAATTCCACTGTAGTTAGTTAATCAACAAAAATATTTGTTATCTTTCAGTACGTTTAATATTTATAATTACATTTAAAGTTTAAACTTTAAAATTTGTTACAAAAATGTGCTTGAAAAAAATCTTACTTGTACGAATCATATTTAAGAATTTCTGCATCCTTATCTATATATTGTCAATTATCAGTTTATTATACTAAACAAAGTCAAATGTGTATTAAAATAAGCAACTATGAGCAAACTGTATGTGCAAACATGCTACTTGTGTTGTACTGCTGGCCCTCAAGCACTGTAAAACACCAGTATTTTTCACGGTTGATTGTGGATATTCTTCATATTACTCAGTGTGTTAGCATTGTAGACGCTGATTTTGATAATGCAGCGAGCAAACAGAAAAATCTTTTACCTCATAGCTCTTACTATTCACTATTTGTTGAGATGTGGAATTGATGAAAACCTTTTTAACAAGTTGCCATATTACGACCTTAATAATAAAGGAGCCGGTAGCTATGCCATAGGAACTGAGAACAACAGAGTTACACAGAAAACTTCACTTAAAAACAGACACAATATACAAATATTCTTATAGATGTCAAGTAAGTCTTAATTAAAAATACAACTTAACCTCCTTCTTCTTCCCCATCATGAAGCAAGCCTAAATGTGTAGGATAACATTACATTGAATTCGGGTATTGTAAAATTTACATTCATTTCACTCATTCCATCAACAACAAAACAACGTTACTTGAGGTACAATCTGTGCGGTATGCCTTTAAACCAGTTAGCGGCTAATTGTTTTGGCCATGGAATGACAGTTTAAATGAGAATTCAACTCCTATCTACCTGACAAAATATAAGTAATAAGTAAATAAAAGAATATTAGATAATTTGTTATTTATTCATCAATTTATTTTGAAACAGCTTGATTATTTTTTTAATGACAACACCGCTATAATTTATGCATATTTCATTATAAGATTAAATAGTCAATAAAAATACAAATTTTTGATTTCTTTTAACTTTAATTTATGCAATACAATATGCAATATATTCTGTTAAACATTTACACGGTATTTTAGTTACTGATACAATTAAAATTTCCAAATTTCTAGTAACTTTACGATTTAAAATACAGTAGAACGATTTTGAAATGCAGGATATTTTGCTAACAAGCAAAATTTCAAAGTAATCAGTAAAACTTCGCAGGTTTCATTAAATAAAAATATTTATATATTTATGACTAGATATATTTATATGGCACACGTATTTACTCATTTATATGAGTTATATTTTACTGACAAATATAAATTCTCTCTGCACCAGAAATAATTTACTAAAAGCTGTTTCAATTAAAAATAAATTTAATATAAGCAAAAGTAATGCAGTAGTGGTGTCGAAAAATTTTTTATCTGAAAGTGCAATTTAGTATTAAGCAGCATTTTCGGTAAAATATGTTTTAAATTTACTTTAATAGTAAAATAGTGATTTTTGGTTAACATGTTTAGTAAAACTTCCCATCTCGTATTTAAATCCCTGTGATGCTTAATATAAATTCATTTTTATATTTAATATTACTGAGACTTCGAGTACAGCTTTTTCTGAAATTCTGATACTAGAAACTATATAATAATATTTTAACATCATTTCAAACGTAAAGCATATGTAACACAAAACTGGAAGTCAAGCATTTTTATTCAAATTCATCAACTGCATCGACATCATTCATCAACCATCTTCAAACAACTGCACGAGCAGTTATCAATTCTTCGTTTTCTTCATTGATTACCTTTGAAATCGCTATCTCTTTCTTAAAATGCTTTAAATCTTTTGAATTTTTTGGCTTAATGATCCATTTTCCCTTTTTCATGCCACTTTTACTTTTTACTTTACGCTGTCGATGGCGATCTGATTTAGATTTTGCATTAGCTGGAAGGCTAATTTTCTGCTTAACTTTGTGTTGTACCATAGTAGAGCAAAAATACAGCTAAACGAAATGTCTAAACTAAACAGTGTTTCTACTTAAATACATGAAGACAACACACTTACTGTTCTGCTTAACGGAAGAAAAGAATATAAACAGATGAGAAAATACAAAGTAAAGCAACAAGAGCGTGCAACCGAATGCCGATCACGCTCGCTTTGTAACAAACACCCCAAATACCACTTTTATCAGAAAAAAACCACTTTTTTAAACGAGGTATCCGACGAAAGTATGCACAACTACACACCGCTAGTAAAATGACAACGAAAGCACCATCGTACGAATAAACATTCATTCCTAATCATTATACAGTAATTCAGAAAATGAAGTTTAAAAATTAAAAGTCATACTGTAAATGCAGTGGAGTTCCGATTATCCGATCACTGATTATCCGAACATATTTTGGCCGGCTGGTTAAAATGTATTGTTTATAATATTAAATTCAACCAGCATTTTATTAATACTGTCACATTCTGTTGTTTGCTAATTTTTATGTTCGTTATGTCTACTACTAGAAAGAGAAAGGTTTTGAGTTTGGAGCAAAAACTAAGTAAAAAAGCAAAAGCTTTAAATCACGTAAAGAAAGAGTGACTCTTCTTCGTTGCGCGAATACTACAGGTAGCGATCATTTACAACTGTTGTTAGTTGGAGAATCAAAACGTCCACGAGCTATGATTGGTGTGCAAAAGCTGCCGGTGGTTTATGATTATCAGCCAAAAGCTTGGATAACAGGAGATATTTTTTCCTGATAGTATGATGAGATATTTATTCCTCACGTTAAGGAATTCCAGCAGAAGACAAAAAAATCAGGAAAGATGTTACTCATAATTGACAATGCACTTTGTCATCTTAGTAGCGAATTGCTAGACCGTGAAAATGGCTTGTTCAAGGTTGTTTTTGCCACTTAATACATCGTCGTTTGTTCAGCTAATGGATCAAACTATTATTCACAGTTTAAAAAAAGCGGTATAAAAAGGAACTCTTGCGAAGAATTGTCCTTTCAAGATGCTGACGGAGACGATCTAGTGTCACAACTTAGGAACGTAAATTTGAAAGATTGCTGCTATATGATTGCGCAAGCGTGGAACTCGATTTCAGGATCTACTTTGCGCATATTATGGAATAAACTTCTTGGTTACAATGAAGAATGCGTAATCCAATCAATAGACTGTGATGATGACAGTACAGCTGTAATAGAAATGTTCAAAAATCCTGATTTATCGCAGGGCAAAGTCGAACACTTGCTAACTGTTGATGATACCCCATTATTCGAAGCAGTGGAAAAAAGATGAAAATGAAGATGTCGATGTGTCTGATAAACCAAATAAAGGACCGAGCCATTCAGAAACCTATTCTTGCCTCATGGTCAGCTGATGCTAATGAGACATCATAGCGATATCACTCACTGCACAGAAGAAGCTACCTTCATTCAAACAAAAATTGTAGAATATGACACAAAGTGAACGTGGTGTTTTTTGAATGTAGCGCTGAAGAATATAATCGACCACGCTAATAAACGTTGCATGCAATTTAAGCGAGTAAAGGGTAAATAACGTCGCATAATAAGCAAAATGTCTACTATTCCGCGTCTGATTGAGGATAACAGCTTCAATTATGTACATACTTTTTTAAAAATTAAAAATGTCTGATTATCCGAAGGATCCCCAAAAATCGTGTTCGGATAATCAGAGTTCCACTGTACTTCATCATTACACGAATGAAAGCTATGATATACAAAAATTTTGTAATAATGCAATAACATAAACAGTTATTCAGCTCATGTTTTGTGTGCAGCAGATTATTTCGTTTTAATCAATAGCTGTATTAAGTATTCTAAAATTCAACCTAAAAATATGGAGTTAACATAGTTAACGTAGAATTAAAAATGCCCGTTCTCATACAACATTCTCAGTTAATAAAAACTGTATTTATTTTATTGTCATCTCACAATATTTTATGTAACATGCCGGCATTTCTTCCAGTTAAGTTTTCTCACTCTCTACCGGCTCCATTGTCACGGAGCGGGTCTTCAGTATTATGAGACAAACAGGACGAAACGCGAGGTATAACTATTTATTCAGGAGTAAAAAATGAACAATAAACCAGCAGGAGAGCGCTACACACCATCATTCCTGCACCAACCGATCGTCTTCCCCCTGGGAATGTAGGTCAAGACGGTCGTTAAGCGATAGACGTGGCCACATGACTGGACGGATCAAGTGCTGGATGTTGACAGCAGGCGCGCCAACTCTTGCTTTTTTTGTGGTGCAACAGAAGTGGGACCGTGTTGATGGCCATTATCAGAGACCATCGTCCGGGCCAGGCAAACCTTTAAAAACAATTATCGGATGAGATAGTGAGCTGAGCTTGCAGGGCATTACATTTAGAAAATTATACTTATTTATAATATCCTATTTATTTACAACATTTGGGCGCATTCTGTAATCTATGATATTGTGTAGTATTTTACCAGTAAAATATACACCTGCTTAAAAGAGCAGTCTGATAACATTCACTTCCAAAAATGAAACTGCTACCCACATGATAATTCTTGGCATAGGGTTATGATAAACCCAAATATAAAGTAATTTTACTTCTTATGTAAAAAAAACATTAACTAAAAAACATCTGTAAATAAGCGAAATCTATTATTAATTTCTAATAAATATCTATTGCACATATTAATAACAAATGAAGACATATAGTAACACCACAAAATTGTAATAAATGAACAAGTTAGTCATAATAACAAATCTTACAATATAAACTGTCAATATATTGAATTACCATAAAAAATTTATTTGACAATAAGATACAGGAGTGGAAACTTTTGTGTGTGTGCTAGTTACCCAGAACCGTTATCACCATCCTAAAATAAGTTTTCATTAAAATCATAACAGAAAAGAAATTCAAATACTGTAAACAGAATAGCACTTATAAATAATATAGAATTCAAAAACAAAAGAATTTTTTTTTACTGTTTGCTCTAAATTAGTAATTTGAAGCTCATGATAAGGCTGCCCATCTGATGACTGCAAAATTAATGTGGTCGGCATTGTATTTAGTTGCGATAATGACGAACCAACAACTGAATTATTTGAATTGCCGGCTTCCATCTCATTTTGATCGACCTATAATACAAAATACATAAATATGCAAAATATAAAATCGACAGTTTAAAATATAAAAGCAAAGTTTAACCTGAATAGCTTGCAGCTGACCAGTAGAACTGTCCACAGCTAGAAACTGCTGTAACATTGGCTGCTCTTGTCCGTTGTTACAATTCATTGGTGACAATATTTGCATTGGAGTGTTGCCGGTAATTAGATGCGGTGGAACAGTAATAGCACTGTAAACTTGACCATTGGGAAGCTGAAGGAGTTGAGATTCATTCAGCTGCTGAGTACCAGATCCTTCTTGTAAAGGAACAGATCCAAGTTGAATAAAATATTGCAACGATTCTACAGGAGCTTCTAAATTTCCTCCGGTTCCAACAATAATTGGACCACACGGACCCGATACCGATGATGCAGGAGCCTATTAACAATTTCAACTCAATAACACAAGCAAAAACATCACCGAACCTGCATTTTTACTTTTGGAGCATGTTCTCGAGGCACTGTGTCAATTAAAAAATCAAACTGATCATCCTTGGAAATCGCCATAGCTATGTCATTCTTCTAAACAGGCTTTTTTGAATTTCACTTGCTTAGAAAGACCAACTGTAACTATATTTAATAATTTACCTTCAGAATAGGTGAAAAATCATTAGTAAGAAATTTAATCATATATTTATATGATGTTTCTAAATTAAGGATGTTTTGAATTTCAGTTTTGATAACTTCATTATATTTCAAGTGTCAGAACAAAAAAATAACAGAATGCATATTTTCCTTAATTAAAAAAAATTAGTAATAAATATAAAATAAAATAAATTATTTATAATTTATCATAATCATTACTGTAATAAAAAGCATAAAAAAATAAAGAAAAAAACTTCAACTAAAACAAAACAAGCACCTGCAAAGTCTTTCTTTTATTCTCTTCAGTATGACCCCAAGCTCGAAGAGTTAAATTTTCAATAAACATTTGTGCTGCTTTCGCTAATAAAACGGGAGCTTCAGCACTAATCATTAGTGGTTTCACTTCTTCATCTAATTTCATAATTTTTTTTACTCGAGCTATTGGCAAATCTAACAATCGAGGATTTCGAACACTAGCCTGTAAACAGGACATTTATTACTCATAAAAATTAAAATAAAATACATACCGCATCCATTTTGCTTATGTTTTCCAACTGAAGCTTCCAAAACTCTTCCAACTTTTGCTTCGTATCAGATTGAGAAAAATCCATTTGAAGAAACTTTTGAATTTGTGTTACTACTTGTACCAGGTAATTAATTGAAAAAATCAACTCAAATTACTTTAATTAAAAATATATTTGAAACCGATATAAACTTCCAGATACCGTAATAAAAAATTGCCGCACTCGACAAAAGAAGTAAGAATCAACTTACAAAAATAACCTAACAATCCAAAATACAGTACTTAAAAATGAAAATAAAGTTCAATTTTATTTACGTTTTTTATATTGAAAATTAAAACTGCACAAATGATTATAAAGCATGGATTATTTTTTACTTCATTAATATATTCATTTTTTAATTATTTTCCATTTAATTTTAAAGCATAAAGAACTTAACCACACATGAATTTAAAAAATGGTTTGCATTAAAGTATTATAATTAAATAAAATTATAATTGAATTTTTAATAAGTTTTATTAACAAAATGAATTTATATTATCGTAAAAACCTTTCCTTATTATTTCTGTTGCTTTGACTATATCACCTTAACGAGGTAAAGAACTGATTTTCTTCAGATTATTTATACATCATCCTCATCATCAAAACATCGTGCCATCTGTGCCTTTTTTTACTAAATAAGTTTTCACTGAAAGAAAAGAATTAAATTTAACAGATACCTGACACCTAGTAATGCTTAATTGATTATTTACTATTACTAATTCTTATTAGTTATTTATTATTTTTAATTAATAAACTATCTTATCACATCATAGGTTTTTTCAACATTTATCAAAAATATACAATGCAAATGTATCAACAAATATGCCAAAATAATTATAAACTTGCTTCAGTAACAATTACAATCACAAATTACTGTAACTCATCAATTAGATTTACATCTTATAACATTTAATTCAGACTGAAAAATAAATTATTACTGATTATACTTAAATATGTTAAATATATACAGTAAGAATTTACACTAATTTACATTGTCATACTAAGTTTATTTGTAGTTACTGTAGTTTTGTGATGTATTAAATGCCAAATAGCTAGTGTATTTGTTGCACAATAACTTTGTCTCTAGTATAATATGAATAAGAAATATAAACAAATTGTTTTTACTGATTCACCATTTACTATTGCTTCAGAATATTAGTATAAAATATATCTTATGTCAGTATGAATATTTACATTATTTTGTCTTTATTAGCATTACTTTGCTTCATCAGTAAAACTATAATTGTTTTAAAAATCAATTTTAAAATAATTTGTTCTGTTTAATATGATAAGAATGTTCAGTTTAAGCTTATATGGCACTTCCGACTGATCAAATGGCAGAACTTTGGGCCCTGGAACATTCTACACTGAAGGTGCCGTATGAAGTGTTGAACAAAAAGTTTCGCATGACACAAAAGGCATTAGACCGTGATGTGACCCGGATTGGTGACTGCCTTAACGAAATGGAAAAGTTGTTGAGAAATCCTGTTGTTAATGCAAATGATTTAAATCCTTGGACCATCCAGTTGGAGGAGAAATTGCGTGCTTTACAAGAAAAATTACATGATAATGTTAAACAAGAAGTTCAAGCCATGGATGCAATTAACACTCGAATTGACCATCTTAAAGTATGTTTTCTGAAAAATTTCTTTCTAACAAATTGAGAAAATATTGATTTATTAGAAAGTATCTATGATCTAATGAGATTTAATTTGAAGCTTTTTTCAGAAGTTTTGAATTTTACTTTATTCTATGGTAATAGAATCTAAAAAATTCTAATTTAAATCAGATATTTATATATCAAATGATATATCAAATTATCTTGATGTTGATATATCAAATTAGTTGCTAATTATGGTATGAAAATTTCACGAAGATACAGAATTTAAATTTATTGGATACGAATTTTAAGTTTATGTCACTGAAATGAACTAAAATATAAGGTGACATATGTTGATCATTTTGTACACAAAAAATTTTCAGATAATGCAGTTATACGCTATTTGTTTATAATCCTGGAAAATATTGAATATATATTTTTTTAATGTTTGTTTGTAAAATCAAAGATTGGTGTTGGTTCAGTATCTTCTGAATGCAAAGAGAAACAATGCTGGCGACAGACAAGGATAGAAAGAATTTTGGTGGATTATTTGCTGCGAAGCGGCTATTATGACATAGCAGCTGCTGTTGCGGAACGGTGCAACATTGCTCATCTGACCAATATGGCAATTTTTGCCCACGCCAGGCTTGTCGAAGACTCCCTAAAGCGACATGAAACTGGACCCTGTTTGGACTGGTGTTATGAAAACCGCTCTCGTCTGCGTAGATTAAAAAGTACTCTCGAACTCAAGGTAATTATCGCGGTGTTCCTCAGCAGAGTACCGTATTTTTGTTTACTTCCCATAACTTTTTGAGAATATCTATTTAAATCAAAATATTTTTTTTTATTAATAAATACACGTATTGCTATTTCATTTTTATCATTTGCTATTTTATATTTTATTTTGTTACAATTAAGAGTACTGTAAATATTTGATCGTCAAGTTATTTAATATTATGTATAGCGAGTCGAAATTTTATATGAAATTTGCTGTGACTTTTGGTGTGATTGATTTTATTAGGTTGTAAATTAAGCGATTTTTTTAAAACTTTTTCTTCCCTTCAGGTTCGCCAGCAGGATTTTATAGAGCTTGTACGAATGGGCGATAAACTTGCAGCTGTGCGCTATGCGACTAAACACTTTGGCTCTGTTGATTTGGCAACCTGGGGTCAGTTGATGCCAATTCTTGGTCTTCTTGCGTTTCATCCAGCTTCAAATTGTGAAAAATACAAAAGCATCATGTCATCGGATCGGTGGGATGAATTGGTGGATGTGTTTCGGTGTGAAAACTTGCGTCTGTATCAGCTTGGGGTTTATTCGGTATTTTCAACCTGCTTGCAGTGCGGCATCTCGGCAATCAAAACCCCTCGTTGTATGCTTGGAAATTATGATCCATATCCAGTAGTGTCGTTTCCACAGCGTAGTCCGACGCATGGTTCCGACGATGGTCAAGAAAATGCTATCAGACAAAGTCGTCTTGCGCAACAACAATTACAACAGCAGTGTCCAACTTGTACGGATGAAGTGCGCTTGTTGTCTGAACAGCTGCCCGTGGCTCACGCATCTCAGTCACGTCTCATCTGTCCATACAGTGGGGAACCTTTAAACGAGAACAATCCGCCATTTGTGTTGCCGAACGGTTTTGTTTACGGGCAGAGTTCTTTGTTGGCAATTGCAACTCAAAATGGTGGGAAGATGGTTTGTCCGAGAACTAGACAGAGCTTTTCGTTGAAAGAAGCAGACCGTGTTTATATTTTGTAATCAGTGCTTATGCCATGTTGATGATGTTCAGTGATTTCTTTTAACTTTCAAAACAGTACTATATTTGTGCACATTTATTTGCCTTTCGAAACATGCAGCTTTTAAAAGGTTTATTAATTTTTTACTTTGTATTTCATGCAGAACAACAAGAGGATTTTGTACACTATATATATATATATATATATATTTTTTTTTTTTAATAGATTTGCAGTGAAATACGGACTCTAATATATCAGTAATAATAAATTAAAGAACTAAATGTGCATTTATTTGTAAAATTAAAAAAAAATTTAGAAATAAAATAATTAAATTATATAGAAGCCAACTTTAGAAAAAAAACGACAACAGTAACTTTCAAGTCTGTGATGTTTGTAAATATACATTTTTTTAAAAGAATAAATTTTAATCATTACAATAAATTGCACAAATGATGTGCAAAATGCACAATCACCACATACATACATGCACACACACTATGTATGTGTTGACAACTGAAAATAACAGAGACGTAAATTGGATGATCTTCTTCTATTCTGATAAACTGTCTTCACTCAGCTGCCCACACAAAATCTATAAAAGAAATTACCGCATGTCAAAGTAAGATTTCAAAAACAAAAGTATATTTTAAATAAATTTGCATTAAATTAAAATTTGAAAAGTTTTGCATAAATATGAATGAGGTTTGTGATTTTAAAATTTTCACTCACATAAAACAAACCAACAAGCAATGCAAAGAGCAAAGCTGTCAAAGCGACTATCATAGCAATGTAAATGGTATCTTGATCGACGTCGAGCAATTTTTTCGCAAATACTGTCGGTCGTTTGGGTGCTGCAGTTGTAGTACTCAAAACAGTCTTGGCAACCACCGATGTAGTAATCACTGGAAATATTTTTTAAAATTCTCAACGAACAATTATTGTAAAAAAAAAATTTCCACTCTCATTCATGGCTAATTTGTTTGTTCATTCAAAAATGTATTCGTCAAATTATTATTTTTTTTAATGTGCAGCTTTGAACTTTCAAAAATCGCATATGAATGTAATATTGTTCATTCATAATTTTTCACTTTCAGACAGGCATGTTTAAAAAAAAAACAATTATACTTTACACTTTTTAATAACAATTTAAGAAATATCATTAATTTGAAAATGCGTATAATTAAAAAAATAAAAAAAGAATTGAAAATAACACTCACGTTGTTCACAATTTTCACCGGTGTAAGGAGGATGACAGTAACATATGTATGCGTTGACCAAGTCAACGCATGTTCCGCCATTTTTGCACATTCCTGGTTCACATTCATCAAGTTCTGAAATAAAATGTTTTTCTTGTATATATAATTAAAATTTATTTACTATTTGTATATATAATTAAAACTTCTTTACTTTTCAACTTTGCTACCTAGCCATGCATGCAGAAAAGCAAAACTGAAGAAAATCATCTGATACGGTACAACAAGCAATCAAAAAAAAATATGCTGTTTAATACTATAAAACACTAGCTCTTTTTTTTGCAAAAATCACAAATCAACAGTAAAGTTATAACATTTAGAACAGATACATTTTATGAAATATTGCTTTCACATTCAGAGAAAGTAAGTAGTTCAGTAGTGGATATTTCAAAGTGATAAACGATATTAACAAAATAAAAAATATTTTTTTTTAAATTTAACTAAAATATGAAAGTAATTATGTTTTAAAGTACAAGCTACACACTACTTACCTGTCAAGCAATTTTTTCCAGTATAACCTTCGTTGCATTCACAACTGAAACCGAGAATATCTTCTGTACATCTTCCATGGTAGCATTTTGCAAAGCACGGGGAAGCATCTTTGAAAAAGAAAAAAGTCACCAATCATCATCATTCATTATCTTTTCATAAAGCATAATCACAATAACATTTTCGCAAACTAACATTTTTCACACTGATCACCACCGTATCCAGGTGGGCAGATGCATGTATAACTTATATCATCCTTTAAGTCAACACATCTAGCATTCGGATGAATGCAGCTTTCAGAATGGCATGAAATGTAAGCTTAAAATGAAAAGTATCAACATTCGCATTTCACGACAAAATAATTGTTCAAATATTATTCACAGACAATTGATTATATATTTCACATTTAGATTTCAATAAATAATGTCGTTCCAATTGAGCGTACCGTTTTCACACTTGTCGCCAAAATAATCTTCAGAACAAATACATGTGTAAGGTAAATCGCCATTTGGAATTTCATTGCATAGACCTTCATTTAGACAAGGCTCTTCCTGACAAGGTGAAAATTCTACAGAAAGAAAAACCAACCAAAACCATAAATATTAACCAAAATATTCAAAACTACTACGGCAGACAAAGACAAATTACAAAACACGTAAAATAAATAATTTTTACAATGTTGGAAATTGGAATAGCAGATGAAAAAATCTAGTCTTACTTCCTTCACATCTTGTGCCTTCGTATCCTTTCCTGCACAGACAAGTATATCCATTGTCGCCATCTATGCAAGTTCCTCTATTAAAACATGGATTACTTTCGCACTCGTCAATATCTATAAAAACTTCAATCTTAAAAAAGCATCAAGTAGTGTTGAATATTTCTGAAAAAATAATCTGCTGTAAAAGATAAGCTATACAAATAAGCTCATCATATTCAAAGAAATGTTTAGGAAATTTCGATCTTAACAAAAAAAATAATTAATATTTCTCTACTACGATTGATGAACGTGAAAATATGAACATAATATAAAATGAAAAATTTCAAAATTACTAATTTCGCAGTGCCTGCCAGTGAAACCAGCTTTGCAGTAACATTTGTATTTCTTGAAACCCATTTCACATTTGATGGCATTTTTGCATGGATTTCTCAAGCATAAATTATCAACTAAAAATTCAAAATTTTTAAATCCAATAAATATAAACCAATTTAAACACAACTGTCTACTTTGTTGAATTCAGATACAACTGATGTAGGATACAAAAATCAGTTGCTAAGAAATGTACATTTTCGCTTTACACATAAGACAATTGATTAAATATGGAAAAAAAGTCACATAATAAATAAATAAATAAATAAATAATATAATATATATAAAATTTGTATTGAAAAAAAAATACTCTTTAAATTCTGCTTATGTTTTAATAATGTTGAACATCTCTAGTGTGCAGTATTTGAAAAGAAAAGGAATTTTCTTACAGAGCTCACAACGAGGACCTGCGAAGCCATCTTTGCACAGGCAAAAGCAATAAGGTGTACCGAGTTCAATATACTCGCAGCTTAATATGTTTGTGCCAGTCACTTCACTGCAGTCGTCGATCACTACATAAAATAAAATAAGAAGATGAAATTTTAATTTATTTTTCAAAATAAAAATCAACCCCTTCATCAACATTGTTTTTTGAAATCGAATTTTTCCTCAACTTGATAAAACAGTTAATTTCAGCATTGAGAATAAGAAATGTAAATAAATAAATAAAAATATTAATTTTCAATATTTTCAACAACAACAACAACAAGTGAATAAAATAGTTAGTTGCCAATAAATGAAGAGAAAGCTTACAACTTTCACAGTATCTTCCTGTGAATCCCATACGGCAACTGCCACCAAAATAATAGCCAGCTACTTGTGAATCGGATTCATCTATTCCTGTAAAAAGAGTTTCATAAAATTCTGTCAAAAGAATATTATTGAACTAAAAAATGGATATACTCTGGTCGCATAAATGTCCTGTGAATTGTTCACGGCAAATGCAGTCCCATCGAGGAAACGGTTCTCGCCATGTTATGCCATCAGATCCAACTTTCAGTACACATGATTTCGCATTTGGGCACAATTCGCTAATACAATCATCACCTACAGAAAAAGAAAATTTTAACATCAAAATTCATAAAATCACGTCAAAAATGTCCACCACCAAAACTGTGAACCATTTTTGCATGTTGCATCAGAGCAATGTGAAAAAAAAAAATTTTTTCCATAAAAATTTACATCTACTTATAGTTGAACAAAAATCAAAAATAAAAACAACATTTCCTTCCTTCTCATTGTTCGGTTAACAAGTGAAATATTTTTCACATCTACATTTTTACATTATTAATACTTTTTTCAAAGATTGAAAAAAATGTCATAGTTACTTATGGTTTCGCAATAAGGTCCTTGGCGATTTCCAACGCACTCCCTGCACGTGTCGTTTCCCAGCAAAAAATGCTTACACAAATCTTTAGCACTGGGAACTTGGCAAATAGCGTAAATATCATAGCGCATCGTCACTTCCTCATTACATTTACCTGGCCAGAAATATACATCGTCCATTTTCAATTTAGATGAATCAAGCTTATCATAGAAAAAATATTCACAAAGTGAATCATTTTCAGATTGCACTTTAAGTGTCTCTTGCAAGAGCAAATTTGATGTAACGCAACTCCCATTTAATTTTATCCATGATTCTTGCATATCCCTTGCAAACAAACACCTTTCTACTTTTCGTCCAGGGCTGACCATAACCAACGACACAATATAATTGTATCCAACACTGGATGTTTTGTTCACTTGGATATTCGTGTAAAACTTAGGTCCTACCACAGCTTCTTTTTTTACTTTAGTT
Source organism: Trichinella papuae (assembly GCA_001447755.1). NCBI lineage: Eukaryota > Metazoa > Nematoda > Enoplea > Trichinellida > Trichinellidae > Trichinella > Trichinella papuae. The sequence goes on along the minus strand of JYDO01000002.1, from coordinate 857,125 downwards.
AGTTTATTGTTGAAATTGATAATAAAAGCTGATTCGTATATTTCAATCGCTTCAAAATCGTACAGCGATGATGACTGATGCAAATTGTAGCAATCCCAGGCGGCGGATTCCCACCAATCATTTTTATATTCCACTTTCAAACGGTACAAGCATATTACTTCACCACTTTCCTTCTGGAAGGCATCGGACGGTGAAACGCCACCAAAAGTGTGGCACCATTTGAAAAGCTCTTGATCAGATAAAATTGAAGAAGCAAAAAATAAGGCAATACACATTGTAAAAACGATCTAAAAAGCATCATTGCAAATAAGTAAAATTTGATTAACTGCATATTTTTGAAATTTAAATGAAAATTTAACAAATAATAAATAAATAAAATAATACTGACGACGTTCGGTGACGATTTTCAGAAATTAAACTAATCGACTATTTTTGGCCAAATTTGTGAACTTTCAATATTAAAAAATATTTGAACACATAAATAAATGAAACAATTCAAAATATTCCAAACATAAAATTAAACATTTGTTCAGAAAACAAAATATGCCATAATTTTCACCTATATACTTCAGAGAATAGAAAGAGAAAAAAAAATTATACAAAAAGTACATAATAAGCAAAAATCGAAAACTTACCCCGCTTGTATGAACCATTTTCATTTTGTAAAGAAGACTTTTCACGAGGTGATTTTAAAAAACTGTAAAAAAAATGAACAAAATGTTGAACGGTAATTTTAAACTTCGCTTACGCCAAAATATCAAGTGATTCTTCAGTGTTTATTTGATAATAAATTCAAAACACAATAAAACTTTCACGCATGCAAACTAAGTACATGCATAATTTTGACAAACAATCGCGTTTAAATGCTCATACATCTGAGCAGGGTCCCTCTAGTATACTGTAACGCACTGCTGAAATTCAAGCACTTGAATTTCTTTTTTGATAAAGCTAGAGAAAAAACATTTTTCCTGTAAATAAAGCAAAATTATTTACATTAATTCAAATGTATTTTTTATTTCAAATTTCTTTAATCATACAGCACATGAGTTATTTTTGTAGTAAAAAAAAACATTAAAATAAAAGCAAGCATAAAAGCGTTTTACCATTAGAACAAAAGCAGTTTACAATTTTTGATTCAATCCAAACGATGTGAAAAAGTATTTTTCTTTGTCAACTTCTTCTCTTTTGTTGTTAATCATTCTCAAAGTAATAATATAATGATGATGATGATGATGATGATGATTTAATAATTTTGTCCAGCTGTTTAAAGGACAATTTCAAATCAATAGTTTAAAACCGACAGCTAACCGTGGTCAATGGTCAGCCGTCAGAGGTAGCGCTTCGTTCGAGGGTAACAGAATTAGCGCGTGATGTGCCGGAAAAGCTTTCTTGCCTGAAGTATCCAACTTCACTTGTGCCGAAAGGCGACAAAGGTGGAGGCGTCTGTAGATGCACTTCGCCCAAACTGCCGATCAGCCTTTCCAAACAAGTCAAACTCTCCGGGGCGATTTGCAACTGCGCTGTCGACTTGAACAATAAACATAATAAACATAAAATTCATACGTATACATATCCCAAAATTGTAAGCATCTTGACAATGTCAGAGACAAAAAATCTTTCCATATTGAAAAGTTATTTAAGAGAAAATTTTTTTTAATAAATTTCTTTTTCAACCATATCAAAGTAATTGTAACACAGTAGAAATTTTAAACCACTATTATAAATATAAAATAATTACTCCCCGTTGTGGATAATTAATTAACAATAAACTGTGCTCACCTTCAAAGAAAATGGTCCTGCAAAGCGCCAAAAGCCGCCAAACCCGTAGCCTTGAAAAATAAGCAAAACAAAGCAATATAATGTGAAATATATATATATAATTGGTCACATCAAAATGAGAAAATAAAAATTCTTCTTCTTTTGTTTTTTTACTTTGTAACAGAGTAAGATGCTGCTGTTGGTAAGTGTCGGTGGTCTCTTGGCTCGGAATCATGTTCTGAATGATGTGCAAAACTGCCCTCAGAACGGCCGCGTCGTGCGACATTTGCAGAACTTGCGTGATGCGTTGATCAAGCAGACAGTGACTTGAAATAATAAAACAATATAACACAATAAATATGCAACATGATAAAAAAAAACGTTCAACTCACATCACTGGAAAAACTTTCGGAAACACCAACGATGCTTCAGCCAGATATTCGAACAATGTTCGAGTTTCATTTTCATCAGCATAATTTCGCACCAACGTACCCTGTATATTACGCAAAGTATACTGTGTATGGGATGAGCAACAATGAGAGAGAGAGAAAGAGGTAGAGAAGATACAAAAGAAAAATAAATAATAATACAACTCTCACCAGTACAGTCAAGACAAGAACCTGCAAGCTTGGTTCACACAGAACATCTTCATCGAGTAGCAAGTTTTCGTAAAAAGCAGTTCTGCTGGACTGACCAGTCTGACCGCCACCGTTTTTACCATTGCTGTTGAGTCGTTGCTGTTGAGCTTTAGATTCTTCGGATTCGTCTGTCGGTTCTGATTTGGTAGTGCTCTTCTCAGCAGCTGTAGTCGTCGCAGCCGCACTGGGTCTATCATCTTCGTTACTATCTTTGCAGTTTTGTTCACTTTTATCTGGATATTCTTGCTGCTGCTGTTCCTGTTGCTCTTGCTGCTGCTGCTGCTGCTGTTCCTGTTGTTCTTGCCCATTCTCATTTGGCAACGACAACGAACAAGTCGACAATCCAGACAACGGCAACGAACGGCTTCGTTGACCAGTAAAGCCAACCACTGTCATAGAAGAAGGTGACCACATCTGACCGGAGAAGGTGTCACCGGCTCCGGTGACCGTGCGCATCAATTTTCCCGAGCCGACGGTGGAGGCGGATCTGGCTGCTGCGAGCGTTTGCAAACTGTCACAACTGTGCTGCAGGCGTTGGATGCACAGAGCGGAACGTCGACTGCAAGGCTGCAATTTGTCCGCCTGAGCAGGAGATGGAAATGAACCCACCGTCGGATCGTTGTTGGAAGCGTTCTCAGACGGTCCGCACAAGCTCAACGCGCGCAGTGTCGAATGCCGAAGTGGACAACGCAAACGCACCTCTTCAGACACTGGCAAAAGTGCCACCAAATAAGCGACATTTTCAACAGTCACCTCATAGCGATCCCTGTAAAATTGAAGAAATTTACCCGTTATTACTATTATTTATTTTTGGCTCATAACGTCAAAAAAACAAAGAGTAACAAAATTAATAATAATAAATGAACACAATCATAACCGCTTCCTCTCACCGTTTCGTATATTTAGCTACAATGCCCAAAATCAAGCTGAACAGTCGCACCGTACGTGAAACGACACTCTGCGACGGATGTCGATAACCTTTCAACAGATAAGCCACGACGGCAAAATGAAAGTTGTGCTTGAACGAGATGCCCATCTGCTGATCCATCGCTTTGAATTCCCATTCCAACAACGGCCGTGCTTCCATCATCACTTTTTCAAATGGCTGCAATAAATTGTTTGAAACAAATAATAATAATAATAATAATAATAATATTCAAATCATACTTCATATTCAAAAACATTCAAACTGTCAAGTGAACGTAAAATTTGTTCCAACAATGCCAAACCATGCTCGTACAAGCTGGCATCTTCCAATTGCAAAATGATCACCGATATCCAAAACAGCCGTGCTAGTAGTGTGCAATGAATCTAATGATTAAAAAAAAATAAATATAAATACACAAACAAATTAATATAAATGAATAATGCAATTAAAAAAAATCGCTTGCAAAACAACCGATGGAAGCAACGGTGTCAAACGTCTGAGAGCCATCAACACTGCACTCAACAGATTGCAATCGTCGCGTCTCTTCACAAACTGTACGCAAAAAGAAGAGCAAAAAATAAAAAGTAAATTTTTTTTCTCTCTCTTCAAAAAAATCTCCTCCTCAATTAATAATACTTGAAGCAGAAGATTCAGCAACTGTTTGATCACTGATTCGTCGGTTTTTTTCGACAAACAACTGTACACAACCAACGCTCGACTCTGCAATGCAGGATTGAAACGCATCGTAAAGTAATAAGAAATTTTTTCCCATTCATTGCATAGATCTCGATTTTTGATATCTTGATTGCAAGTCTAAACAGAAGAAACAATTTCAATCAATCATAAGTGAAAAATATTATCCAATGAGTGAGTGAGTGAGTGAGTGAGTAGTATTGGGGGTACCTCGAGTAGATCAACCAGTGAATCAGCAATGGTCTCCAAGTTGGGTAGAGTGAGACGGTCCTGGCGTGGTGCAATGCTACCCGAAGCCATGTAATCGCCACTGCAATGGATTGGCAATGACATGCGAGGTGAAATTCGAAAAGCAGTAGCAGCCACGGATTTTACAGTCAAATTGCTCACACCGAACAAGCGGTAAAATTTTGGCAAAAAAAATTCCGTCAACGCTAGTCGAAGATTCGCTTTGGTGGTTTCTGAAAATGAAAAAGCAAAAATTAATATAAATATTTCCAAGTAAAAAAGAAAAAAAAAGAAAAAAAATTTTCAACCAGATACCCGAAAAAGAGGATGGACATGTGCACAACGAGTGGATTACGTTGACAACCAGCCCGTGAATTGAAGCTCTCAATGCCAGAGGGCCCGTGTTGACCAGCACTGTTACAAAATGAAACAACACTGGCAAGTGTGAAATTACTGAAAAATAATTTTTGAATTTCGAAAATAATTTTAATATATGTTCATTTTTCACCGTCCAGACAATTGTTGAACGATTGGAATAGCAAATATCTCGCCAGAATGGCAATGTCATCCCAAAGTATGTGCTCTTCCAAAGTTGCCTGCGGATTTAAACAGCTCTTTTCAAGTACCTGCATGACACAAAAAAATACACGTAAAAAAGAAAACAAACTTTGATAATTCAATTCAAATAATAAACAAATCTTCCAATTAAATATTATTATCATCATCATATACATATGCAACTTATTATTATCTCAACTAACCTTCTGATGAATTTTCTTGATACATCATCTGTCTATATCTCAATATATGAAAATTTTCAAATAAAATACAATCAAAATTATTTTTAGAAAATAAATAAAACAATGCATACTTGCATCAGTCGTCCGATCAGTATGTCCGATACGAGCTTGGTGTTAGCGGCTGCCAAAGCTACAGAAGTGTCCGCCATGACTTCGGCTGGCATTGAACCAAAACCACCAGTAATACTTCTCTTCAAAGAATAATTGATTGGTTTTTGATCGAATAAAATTGAAATTAGAAGAAAAAAAAATGAAAAAGCAATACTTTAAGAAAGCGATCCAAAATGATATCCAACAATTCAGACAATCGACCTATGCTGCCCCAGATTTTCGCCTGTATCGACGGATACATCTACAGAGAAAAAAAGATTTCAACGGACGTAAAAGTCAAAAGTACAAAACTAAAGTCTGACTTCAATTTCTTCGATGGTCAACGTGATCAATTTTTCCAACACTTTGGACACTGCCCGTCGTTTGGAATTGTCATTACCGCTGACGCGACAAAATCTGGGCAAATTTCCCAGCCAAGGAGTGATGTATTCCAAGCAGAGATGCTTCAAGTCGATTGGAGACTGTCGAAAACCCTGAAACATATCTGATCAGCAAGAACTAATGACGAATAATTCCAAGCAAAACTACCGCTGTTATATACCTGAATGCATTCGTGCAAGAATTCCAACGTCAGATGCGTTTCATTCATCGCCAACTTTTCTGATATGTTCTTGATGAATATTGTATTGTTGGCAGGAATTAACAATCCTGAAAATGTTGAAATCAAAAATTTTCCATTTCCAAATTATGAATATATAATCAAAGAAGATAAGCTAGATGACATGAGAACAATTGATTCCATACCTTCAGTTTCGAGCAGTTGACCCTCGATGCGAAAATTAAACGTCGCTGCCAGAGCGCAGAGCAAATTGTAAGCCGCTGTACGGAGGCTTGCATACGTGCTGCCGAGATTTAACAAAGCCTAGAATTGGAAATTAAATTTTAAAATCAAATTTTAATTTTTTGAAAATAATAATATATTTTTTTTATATTGGTTTTCTCGTGCTTTGTTATTTTTCATGCTTATTAACCATATTGAGCAATGTGCCTGGGACGTCTTTTGCTCGTATTTTCGCGTGCAAGACCGCTTGATCAGGCTGGGACAGTTCATAGCGAGTGCGTAGATTCACAATGGCCGAGGCAATTTGCTCACAGTCGGCGTGCATCAACGTCAACGGACTGCATTCGTTCAAAATTGTCAACGTCATACTGCTATCATCAACAAGACATACCTCAAATCACAAAGTCAAAAATAAATAAACAAGAAAATTTAATTTAATTATCATTTTTAAAAAATATGCACGTTGAAAAATGTTCAATCTGAACAATACTGTAACAATATGTATATACTTGGCTAATTGAACTTGATCACAACTTATAAAATATACGATACAATACAACATACTGTACAAACATGCTCGGAAACGAAACAAACTACTTTGTTTCTCTGAATAAGTAAATCAAACTTTTACTGTTTTTTGTAATGAAGCTTATTTGAAAGTAACTTTTTCTCAAACTTATCCTGAATTGTATATTATAGAAGTAATACAAATTTTAAAAAATTGCTAAAATTGCACTGCACTGCATACTTCTTGTATTTCGCTGGCGTAATAAACGTCGTTCAAAATTACATTATGACCGAGCACTTTTTGCCTGTCCAATGTTGTAATTTGAAGTGACGTCGGACCAACCTAGCAAAAAAAAAAACAAATAAACAAACAAACAAACAAATAAATAAATAACATACTTTGATTGAGCATTTCATATTTTTATGGCATATTTTCAGCGCATTGTTGAATGTCAGAACATCTTCATCGATTTGTAAAGTAGAAACTGGCAAACGTTGCCATTCTGGACTGATGTAATCATTCAATTGGTGAACATGATCCAAAAAGTACAACTTGTGATTTGCCTGAACGAAAAAATACAATAAATCAATTAAAACGAACAAAATGATGTTATTATTGAAACAGAATTTACTTTCAGTGGTCTGAACAGACGCTCATGAAAGCGTATATAATCACGAGTCCAAGAGTTGCAATTGCAAATATATGCAGCAATGATGTTCTGCTGCATCGCTTCAGACAAGACTAAAAACCACTTGTGCAACAATTCCGTCTGAAAGAAGAAACAAAAATTAATATACATATAATTTATTCATACTTTTGTTTATACATGATATTTTCAAAAGTGTAATCGATTAATGTTAACCGCTTTTTTTATATAATATTTATTTTTCAAAATAACAATATACATTTATTTCAAAACAAACAAATAAAGACATATTATTTACCCGAAAGCGATTTTCCGTACTAGCATGAGTTAAATCGACAACCAGTTCGAAATGTTCGTTGCGTTTCGATTTCAAGCTCATCAAAACATGATAAATTAGCATATTTCCGTTAACTTCACCAACCCTTGAATAATTATTGCTTTTTCAAATGAAACGTTACAAGTAAAATAGAACAAAAACAATATGCTCACTTGAAACGATTAGCAATGAAATAAAATACTGGATTCGATGCTCTGCTAATGCCACATTGATAAAAGATGTTGTTCTCTTTTATAGAATTGTATTCATCTTTGTCAGCAGCACTTTGTCTTGACATCAACTCTTCAAAACGAGTTGAATCCAAATCAACATTCGTCCATCTAATAATAATTAATAATCTGTTGCAACAACAACAACAACAATAATAATAATAATCAAAATTATTATTATAATTACTGCTTGCTGCCAGCCCGACCATTTGCAGGTCCAAGCTGTGCTAACAGAGTGGCCAAACGACGTGCAACTCGATCGTGTGATCGCATTGTTGTAAAAAATTCACCAATTTTATCCTGATATTGCCAGAGCAGTCGATGCAAAGCACAAGTTGGAGTGTCGTTCATGTAAGACATGTAATACTGACTGCTGGCGTCGGCATCGAAACGAAATTCAACGGCGATATTCATGAAAAATCTGTTATGCAAATATATACATATTTTTGTTTCAAATTAAAATAATATAATTAATCACATTGTTCCTCTCGTACCGTCTGGTCGGTTCAAATTTGCTTTGTATGAAAGCGTTGAACGGTTGCAAGCAAGATTCTTTCAAACTGATCGTCTGATTGGCAATCTGTTGCAGTATTTTCGACACAAGCATCAAGCCACGTTTGACGTTTGCATTTGGATAATTTTCCGTCAAACCGTATTCAAATGGAGATACTGGAATAAAATTGAATAGTATAGCAGAGTGATATTTGAAATTTTCAATTGTTCTACCAATGGCAGGGTTGAAAAATCTCAAAAAGACGATCATGCCCACAGCTAACAAGCCGGTGTTTGGAAATCGAGCGTTGACAACGTAGAACAGCACATTCAACATGCCTTTAAGCTGTACTGGAAAACTGCAAAAAAAAAGCAAAACAAACAACATATGCAACAACAACAATAAAAAAAATTGTTTTAAAGCCCCCCAAAATACAAAAATTGTGCATACCGATCTGCCGAGTGAACAATCAACGACAAAATACTTTCCACCAATTCCATCAGATTGGTCGTATTTTCTGCTAAATTGTCATCCGCTTCCAAACTGAATTTATTTTAAAATAAATAAATAAATAAATAAATAAACAAAATACACACACACCGACTAGGATCTATTTCATAATTGCTAGTCGAATGTTCGACAGTGGCATTGACAAAGTCGTGCAAAAGTGAATGCAAATATTTGGCGCCGTACAATTTGAAACAATATCCCATCACTTTGCTAGCTACAGTATTGCCACGGAACAGAGTGGTCGGTGCTTCGGCAAGTTCCACTTCTTTGATGAACAATTTCCAAAGCAACTCGTGCAGAAGATTTTTCGACGAAAACAACGTTGTCAACACACGTGCTAATTCATCCTGAACAAAAAAAAAAAATTGCAAAATGCAAGCATCATAAGCAACACCACCAACATATATATATATATACCATATGTTCCGTTTGAACAACTGAAGCAAGCGCGTTGACAATCGGCAATTCACCGTCCACTGTGATCATGGTGGTCAATTTGACAAGTTCGTCAAATCTTTCAATTATTATTAAATTTATTATTATTTTTTTGTGTGCTAATATCAATAAATTCAATCAAAATTACCAACCTGTCGGCCATGACGGTTTCGTTGAGCGTTTCAAATTCGGTTCCTTCTTGTAAAATTTTCGTCAACACCTCAACGAAAGCAACCCTGGCACGTCGATCCCTGTGGTAAGCCATGCCGACCGCGTGCACCAAGCCGATGTCGATGTTCGCCGCAAGCAAGTTCGACATGGCCAATATTGTGGCCCGGCGCAGTTGTTCAGTTTTGGTCTCGCGGAACCGACGGCCAACGCCCGTCGCTCCGGCTCCAACTCCGACCCGGCCAGTGCCCCTGGTCACATGTGGAACCGACGACGCCGAAGTGTCCTCCACAGAAGGCTGTGAGGACGTGTCGTCGCCCCTGGACACTGTATCGATTTCGAAATCACCGGCGCCGGTATTTTCGTTCATTGCACAATCGTTGAGCACGTTCATGAACAAGCTGAAGTGCTTTTGAAATAGCTGCGACTTGTTCAACACGGCAGTGTTTTGCAAATTGTTCTGCCCGGTGGTCAAGTTTGGACAGTTCGGCTGCAAGGGCAAATCTCTCATCAAAGCTCCCAAAGCAACCATGCACAACGTGTTGAAATCTCTTCAAAATGCAAATTATCAATAATAATGAACAAATAAATTTTCTTAGGGCAAAGCAAAAAATTACCGTAATGGCAATGACGCCTCTGATGGAAATGCACCAACGCCGACAACTGCAGCTATACAACTACTAGCCGAAGGCGAATTGTTACAAATCACCCAGTCGGCTATCATGTCCACCAGTCTGTTGCGAAAACGAATTTCAGAACGAAAAATTATATTTTCATAATTTCTCATTATCTAAAAAACAATACAATAAACTCTTTTCATATTTGAAAACAAAAAACAACTAACTCACCACTTCAATCAACTGACATATTTTGCCTTTAATTGTTACAGATTGACAATTCACCTCCAAATGATGAACATATCTAACAAACAACAACAAGAAATCACAATTATCAATTAAAATAAATAAATCAAATTACTATTCAACCTGCATAAATTTAGCATAATTGGTTCGATACAAGAAATTTCCACATTGCGCACATTTTGCTTGCAACATCCCAAAAGGATATTTTTCATTATATAAACAACATGTTCAATGAATTCGGTATTTCTGAGACATATAATAATCTGAGGCAAACATTGAATTATTAAATTAAAAAAAAAACAAAACAGAGAACAATAAGTTACCACATCATCATTATCAATAAAGCGATCAGTAATTGTACGAATTTGTTCAAAAAAATGACCAATCAGCAATTGATGCAACTCATAACTGCAAAGCTCTTTTATGTGACGTACAACTGCCACTTCCAATTTATCCGATTGCACTAACAACAGCGTTAATAATTGGCTAAGAAAACTGAAAATTTATTACTTGAAATAAATTAATTTTAAAATTACAAAAAAAATAATAATAATTAAACAACAAGTTGACCTGTTGACGGAACAAAACAGATCAGGAGTAGAAGTGGATAAATCACTTGCAGCAGCAGTGGTTGATTTGTCCGATGTTTCAGCAGACGGTGGCAGATTGCCAGAAGAGCTGAAACAGTCAGTAAAATCATACATAACAAACAAATATTAGCCTTAAAAAAAATATGAATATTTTCTTGTTTTCATTAATCCAAATTAAAAAAAATGCCTACTCGTAATACAAAGTCGTGTTCTTGCAACTTTTGATCACCACTCCACCGACTGAACACAAAAAGCCGGTCATGTTAGCCCAAAGTTTTACAGTCATCTTTAAAAAAATGCATAAAAAAATTTTTTTTTCAATGATCAAATAAAAAAGAAAAAAAAGAAATTTCAACAACTTCAAATTCTTGTTCTGAACTACGTCCAAGTTTTTGACTAATAAGTTGCTTGATCAAATTTTCCACAACTTGATAAGAATCTTCTTGTTTCGACTTTGGATAAGCTTTCAAGAATTTTGTCAATGCTTCCCAATATCGATAAGTCGCTTCCCAAGCTTCGCAACATCCGGCAGACGGTATGAGCAGCTTCTTCAAATAAGAATTAATCGACTTTTGCAATACGACACGACCTAAACAATAATAATTAATAATTAATAATAATAATTTCCAAAAATAAAATATCCAACAACTTTGCAAAAACTGACAAAAAAAAACGTTAAAAAACAAATTGTATACATAAATTACCAACAGTTTGCAGATTAGTAGCGCTGGCTAATTCAGCATGATCTGCATATTCTACTGGTAATTCATCACCTGAACAACGAATTTCAGCTTCTTCGCACAAAATACGAAAAACTGACAACGCTGTTATGGCAGTATCGTTATCCAAAGACCACAAATAAACAAAGCATACAGTCTAAATGCAATCAACTATGCAACTAATTAACGATAACTAATAAATGAGCATATATGTTTAGCTTTAAAAAAAAAAAAAGTTAAGCACCTATTATCCGTACCTCAAGTTTCTGAGCAGCTTGCTTGCAAAGTTGCTCACTGGAACCGTAGTTGGCAATTTCACGATTGCTCAATAAATACAAATTACGATAGACCAGCAATTGTCTTAGCCAACGGAGCGTTTCGGAAAAATTGGCCAATTGAAATTGCAATAACTTTTGACAAATGTAAAACAAGAGTTGTGAACTGAAAATAAAAAAAAAATAATAATTACAATAAATTAACCAATTAAAAAAAAACAATATCCATCACCTAATATACCACAACGATTGTACAGTTGTGAAAGTGGAATCAGGATGCCACATGCGTATATTTTCTGGATGATGCAAGCAAAGAATAGCCTGTGAAAATAGCCGCATTGATTGAATATTGGGTAAAAGTTGAAATTTCATGCAAAGTTTATCAATTCAATAACTGACAACTGACACTCACTTCCATTGCTTCTTGGGCTAGTTCCGGCATTTGATTGCTATTGCCGACCAAATTCACCAAACCGCTGATCAACTCTGCCGTGGATGAAGACGGTGCCAGGGTGCTAGATTCAGGACTGTGGTGCAAGAATAGAGTCGGCTCGATGCACATCAGACGAATTAGCCAGAACAAAAGCTGCTGGCAGCCGTCCTCCACGGACGAATTGCTCGCGTTGCCGGTCAGCGAAGATACCGAAGCGGCCGAAGCGACCGTGCATCCGCCCACGCAACCACCGCCCCCGGCGCCACCACCGGCACCGCCCGTCGACGACGCCTGCGAGCCAGTCAGACTCTTCTCCTTCAACTTGCCGGTCATCCTGTGCAAGCTGTGGGTCACTCTGAGAGGCATGTGCGTGGTCGACGCTTGGCCATGGGATGACTGTTGCGTGGGCGCTGTCGACAACATGCAACCGACCACGCTGGCACCCTGACAAACCCGACTCAACGTTTCGTTGAACATCTGCAACAGCTCGCCAGAACGACTGTAGACGAGGTCGATTTTTGGCCACCATGGCAGTCTGGCTTGGACCGCGATTCGGTACAAAGCCATCACAAGCACTAACTGATGCGGAACCACCGTGTGCGCATTCAGACAAATTCGAAACACCTCGTTATTATAGCTGAGACGAAACAATGCCACAAAACAGTCAATCATCACGTCCAATTCTTGGGCAGAAGATGGATTTTTAAACAACGGCTTTATTGGATTAAACAAATATGACTAGAAAACAAATGAATAAATGAAAAATCAAATTTCCATGAACATGCACTTCATATTGTATATTTTAAAAATTTAAACAATAAATATTAACTACCTTTAAATCGGTGATAATTAATTGAAGTAAAGCAAAGAACACGTTCGCCGAATCGACCACATTCACGTAAATCGCAGCTTTGCACAACTTCACACCTGCAATGCATGCTGACGACAACAAATGATGCTTACAAGTATGGCTATGTCCTTGGGACATTGTTTTCTTTATTGAATCGAAGAAAACTTTCTGAAACATCAATCAATCAATTTTACTCATTGTTTAATTACAATTATAATAAAATAATTAAGTTTTAACTGTACACAAAAATTAAAAATTGAAAATTTTAAATCCATCACCTTTTTCAAAAGTCGAATTGGACATGGTGCACCACAACTGATATGATGAATTTCTTCTAAAACCTTCTAAAAAACAGAAGAAGAAGAAGATTATTTAGAAAAAATTATGCAAATTCAAATTGAAAAACATATTCTCACTCACTGGGCACAAAATAAGTAACATCATCTGTAAAGGCCATACTATGGCTTTCTTTTTTGAGGATTCGGCTCCGTACGTATCCAACTGATCAAACAATCGATCACAGCAATCTGAAAATTTTAGCAAAGTAAAATCAAATATACCAAATCTCGTATTAAAATGCCCAGTGTAACGATCATTTTAAAGAATATACCAAAACTGAATTTTATTTAAATTTCATTCAACTATTTTTCCAATTTAAACGTCTGTTTTTCATTCTTTAAACTGTTCATTTAAAAAAATTTGAAATATAAAATGTAAAATACCATTCAATTCATTGTTCTGTTCGACTTGCAAATTATGAAATTGATCTGGGTATGTATCCATCCAGTTCCATATGACCTTAAAAATCTACATTGCATTAGCACATATATTCTTATTAATTAGTTGTACATCTCAAAATATTTTTATTCACTTATCAGTACTAGAAGAATTTTGAAATTACAGCAAAAAAATTTATTTTCGTTTTGTACTTGCTTAATTTTGAACACTGCCTAATTGTGTGACAATAAAACTCACTGACTTTTTTAAAATGTCATGGTCTAATTTTTCATGACCAGCCGTAAATTGAGCGGATATTTTAAGAATTGTTTTACAACAAATTGTTTTTTTTCCTTTTTAATTACACAATAAAGTTTTTCACTTACATTTTCTAAACTGCGGAAAAGAATTTGATTGTTCTCCTTCTTAAATGGTTTATGGTAACTAATTTCTAAAATGAACAAGTGTTATTCAGCAATCAAAAGTCGAAAAACACAGACCTCGTAAAAGTTTAATCAAAGATTTCAAATCAAAGTGAATGTACTGCATCAATTCGATGTCAACATTATCGCTGCTGCTAGTCATCAAATCCGATGGAACTGAAACCGCTGAAGGTTCACAAGAGACAGCTTTCAGCCTCAAATATTTAAATTGCAATTTTGCAAAACTCACATACTCTAAAAATTGAAAATTCCTCACTTCGCAACAATTCGGTTGAATATCACGTTAAAACTTGACAAGCTTAAATTGTATATCACTTTGGAAGCTTTTTCTTTTAACTGAATCGCTTGATTGCTATCAGATGAAAGTTGAATAAACTAAAATTCAACATAATTTTTCTTATATGCAATCACAGTCAAGACCTTCATCAAGGATATATCTCTGACAAACAACAAAACATACTTGACACATTTCATGGATTATAATTTTTACATTGTTTGCTTCATCTATACGACTGGATACGTCCTGTGGCTATAAGTAATAACAAGAAAAAGCATAACGCTAACAATGTTCCATGAAATTAATCTTACGCCAGCCAAACATCTTTCAAGAGTATCCAAAATAAAGCATTGCGAATCGAAGAGATCTTGTTCAGCAGATGTTTTCTGTAATTCAATTTATATCAGTAAATTGAAATATTTCCTCTCACAACTGTAGAATTAAAAATAAGAGAAACAAAAATTTATTACCATAGAATTTACAGTTTGCAAAACGCGAATAAGGCCACCCACTACCATAGAAAATTTCAACTTGGAAACGTTCACAAGACATGCTCGACTTTGTTCCAACAACAGACGGCTTTGATTTTTTAATGGGCCTGTTTTCACAGGTAACTTAAATAAATACGTCTAAGCAGCGGTTGATCAACATAGTCAATTTCTTTCTACCTGATCTTCAAATCGCGCTAAAAGCGAGCTAACCCACTCAAGTGGTTTCTGAAAGCTGAATGCTTTCATAACGTTTAAAAATAATTTTACTTTTCTGCAAAAGTAAGCATAAATTCCATTGGACAGCACGCTCGTAAAACTGTTAAATAAAATAAAATCGAGAAACTAAGTTCTTTGGAAAAAAGTAACAGTAGGAAAGTTGGTTAACAGGTAAAGTTAAAGGTCGTTACCTACGGTAATTCTTTCGTTAAGAAAGCACAAATATAGATCGAATTAGTTATACCCCTGAACTTAAATTAATATTTGTTAAAATTATTTTTTTTAACAATTTAAATGAATTGTAGTAAATAAAGTTTGCTTTTTAAACAAATAACGACTTTCAATCGTTAATTATGATTTAATTGTGCATTATAAAAAATATCACATAATAAATAATGAAAACAGTTCATGTATAAAGCTGTCACATTATTACAATGATTATATAATACAGTAAGTGAACATGCAAGTACAATTAATTTCTGTTTTTGCAGAACTGACTAAAGAAAATAACTAAATAATATATTGATTTTCAACATCATAATGCTCGTTTAGCATAAGGCAAATTGTCGTACTTTATGTAAATTATTTCATCACAAATATATAATGTTTTTTATTAACTGGTATGAAGAAAAAATTGCTACTGTTTGAGCCTGATTCGTCCTCAGGAACTGGCTAATTCTGATTGTTTGTTGGTTACGTGTTTGTACGCTTTATTTATTAAATTTACAGTGGGCTATTTGTAAATGCCGTACAGTGCTTAAATGAACTTTTATTTAATTTATGTAAGAAAGTTTTCATGCCTTTGGTAAAAAGTCAAAGTTCTCATTGACAATTAACTTACAGTACTTCATTTGTACCTTATTATATTTATAAAATCAATCATCAAGTTTGCTTATTTCAATTTTATTGTTCGTTTACATGTCGAAATATTCATCATCACGTCACCAAAAAAGAGACAACTGGAAATCAAAACAGTAATAAAAATTTTAGTTTTCTCAGTATAATTTTCATAAATAAGTATAATTTTTATTTGTTATCTGGTTTGTTAAACTGTAGTAAATTTAGTGGTCGTAGTGGACACCGTCGTTCTCAATCTTCAGATGAAAGCTCTGATGAATATTCCAGGCGGAGGTATGCTAATATATACCGTTAATATGTATAATGCAATAATTATGTTTCAGATCAGAAAACTCACGTGAGAAGCCCTCTCATTCTAAAAGCCATCATTCATTCAAGAGGTTTGTTTGTGGTATTATTAGGGTTATAATTTTTATGATAATTATTATATTTAGACATTCTTCGAAAGACACAATGGTAGTATTTTAACTAATTTTTGGCAGATTATAAACGAAGATTGTTTTTCTTAGAAGAAAGTTGAATTGTTGAAGAACAAGATAAAGAGTGACCTAACAATTGCTGAAAATTATATGAAAGCTAACGGTAAACAAATTAATGAATTTTTTTCTGATAATTTTAAATTTGTAGATATAAATGAATCTTCTTGTAGCGAATATGGAAAAGGAGGTGAAAAACATGCTGACAGATGGAGATCGATGGAAGGAGATAAGTGAAATAGAAAAAAGTGGTTTTGCACCGCAGTCATTTCGTTCATCAATTCACGAAAGAAAAATGGCAGGATTTTTTATTTTTATTGTGTTATATCGTTTGGGTTTTTATTTGGAATATATTTAGGATAAAAAGAAAGATGAAGGAAAAATTTCAGTAATTGAAGATGAGTGCAACACATTTGACACTTTAGAAAATGCTAGTGGTATGTGTCAAAATTTCACGTGAATTTTCTTACGGCCAATTTTTTTTTGTTAGATTATTTCGAGGGAGAACTTACTGTTCCAGCTGTGAAAATTCCAGAAGTGGTAAGCAATTATATTTTTTTCAATATTTAATTTAAAAGGAATTTTTATGTGGAAAAACGGTTTATAAATTTTTGGACAGCAATTGGGTATACATTGACAATTGTCTAATGAGATATTGTTTTGAATAAAAGTTTATGCGATAAAAATGTAACAGAAGTGGAGCTAATTTAAAATTTTTTTTAGCTATTTACTGATGCAAATAAAAAATTTTCCATTTGGTTGAAACGGTATGAAGAATTGAATGCCAAAACAAATTAGGAAATGTGAAAAGAGAACGACTTTAATATGATGTCTGCTTAAAAGTGTGAAAAATATTGAAGCTTTTATTTGACGTCTTGATTATTTTCAGTGTGAATATATGTGAAACTACAGTTTTGACATACAAGAAATGAGAAAAAATGTTATGTAATAGAAATGCAGCTTTTAGCATTTTAACATACCTGCTATTTACTTAATTGCATATCACTGACCATTCCTTGTTTATTATTAGGTAAATTCATGTTTTCATCCATTTAATGCATTTGGGACGCATTTTTGTTTAAAAATCATAATCATTTACTGTTGTAGAATTATAATACTGTAAATCTTAGTTTTAGCTTGTAATTTTGAAAAAATAATTTGTACCTTTTAATCAGTTACGGTAGCGTGTAATCTTTCCGTTCAGCCTAGTTTAAAAATGTATAATTTTTATGGTTTTTTTCAATTGACAAAGTAAATAGCATTTTTAATACCAAAATAAGGAAGTAAAATGTAATTTTGGAAGTATTCGTCAGATTTTGTATTCTAAAGAACGTAATTTTTTTATCTATTCCGTCATGAAGCTGAATGCTTCGACATTAAGCCAAGAGCCAACTTTACATACAATTATATTTGGTCTGGCCGCTGGTGCGTGTTCATCTGTGCTATTTCAGCCATTTGATGTAATTAAAACGCGTTTTCAAAATCCTTCACCTGCTTTACGTCATGCAAGTGTCTTTGAAATCAGCTTGCACACTTTCAAAGGCGAAGGAATACGAGGATTCTGGAAAGGTACATGGCCTACATTGTGCAGAATGGTTCCAGGCGTCGGATTTTATTTTTTTCAAATACAATTAATTGACAATTTTTTGTCAGCTAATATTCAGCCGAATTTACGTCATTTGCTTGTCGGGTTCAGCGCTCGAGCTTTGACCACAGTTGCTTTTTTGCCGCTCACTATTGTGAAAACTCGGTACGAAAGTTTTCATTATTCTTACCATTCTATAGCTCAGGCGATTCGTCTTATTATACGCAAACAACGTATACGCGGTTTGACCGCAGGTATTATACCAACAATACTTCGTGATGCACCGTACTCTGGGCTTTATCTAATGTTTTATCGTTTTCAAATGAGATTTTTGGAACAACACTTGGACACTCGATTTACCGACATGCAACGGTTTGGTTGTGGGTTTCTAGCTGGTGGCGTGGCTTGTTTGCTAACTCAGCCGTTTGATACTGTACGATCCAGGATGCAGCTTTTCTCGACTGCTGAAGGTTCATCTTTACTGGTAGCTCGACAACTGATAGCCAGAGGAGGTTTTTTGGCATTATTTCGTGGCTATACTTTGCGCATGGCAAGAAAATCATTGATGAGTGCTCTGAATTGGACTTTATTTGATCGTATGTGCGAATCGGCAGAAAACAAGCGCAAAAATTAGCATCTTCTCAGTCAATTTTTATCTACTGCGTATTCATTAACATTTCTTTTGTCAGGTCACATTTTACACCATTCCAAAAATGATTTATATTTATTGTCAATAAAGAATTTCAAAAGACTCATTTTTATTATTTAACTTTCAAACAGCTAAGCAAGTACTGTTAACAGTCTTGTGTTACAATCTTTAGAACATTTAAATTGAAAGAATTATTTAATTTCAACGATAGTGAATTGTTTCCAGTTGATTAATAATTTAAACTTGGTTAAACAGAAAAAAAGAAATTTTCAACACAATAGGCATAATCTTATCAGCATAACACTGCATTGAAATTGGCAATATTACAATAAAATCAGTGGTTTAAATCAATAAACAGGTATTTTTAGTTTATTTTAAATTGGATAAATTTAAAGTTACGATATTCTGATAAAAATTATCTTGAACAAAAGTAAATAAGGAAAAAAAGATTTCAAACATTCGTATTTTGATGTATTCTTATCAAGTGTCATATTGTAATAAGTATGTGATTTATTGTATCATGCTGAAAATTATTCAATTATCAGAACAGAGATATTGAGAATCAATTTTTATTTTTCTATAAAAATTGTTTCCAATTATTCCAAGTGGTCCTCTCCAAGTGGCAATTATGTGGAAAAGTAATTTTTTATTTGATTTATTTAAATTTTAATGTCACTCGAAAGAGGGCTAGAAAATGAACGTTTTCAATGTTAAAGTGCTGAATCTTTCCTCAGAGTACGTGAATTTCTGTGTGAAATTGTCGAATTGGTTTTTTTTTGAAATTTTCATTGCAATTTTAACAATTTGCATTTATTTATTTTTCATTTGTGTATATCATCAAATCGATAATGAAACAATTTAAAAACTTGAAAGCGAAATTCACATACAAAAAGTGAAAGAATGATAGCTTGCAATGATTTTCTTTTTGCATATTTTAATAATAAATAATTCTCTAATAAAGTATGTTGTGTTAGATTTTCGAATTCTCTTCATCTTCTTCCAGTGGAGAAGTTGAAACTCTGTTTATCAATTAATGTCATATTCAGTGGGAGTAAGTATTTTGTCACATCCTGAATAATCGGAATCAAAACTGCTCAATTCAGTTATCAATGAATGATCTTGTGCATTTCAACAACTGAAATGTGTAAACTGAACGTTAACATATCAAAAATAAAATGCTAATATGATGAATAATAATATTGTGATACGAAAGTTAAATATTATTTTGCAAAAAAAAATAAAACAAATAATATAAGGTAAAGTGTAAAGAAATTCCACTATTCATTTGCATAATTGTGAACTTCCTTAATTTGAAAAATTATCCAATGAAGAATATGCTTGCTTGTGTTTGGGTGTTGTTCAATTTAGTTGCGCGACACACCGCATGCGGTGAAATTGAGTTGTTAATGCAGTTGTGGACAAGGCGGCTGAGATAATTTGGAATCTGCTTTTGCCAGTGACATTAAAAGACAACTTCTCTTGAACATGTTGCTAACAATCGGCTGAGATCGATTTTTTAATGATTCCACAACTGATACAATGCCTGGTGGAAGAATCACACGAGATCAATAAGTCACGTGATTCACAGTAAATCACGCTTCAAACAAGCCAACATCCGAACATAAAGCAATACTTGACTTTTTTATCATTTCATCAAGGGTTTCATTTGCTTTTGAAATTGCTCCACTGAAGTTGAAAATTTTTTTCTTTTATCATGAAAAGAATTATAAATGAAAAACAACAAATAAAAGAAAATTATTTAAAAGAAAAAAAAATTGCTATACAATTTTTACTTAATATCAAATTTTTTCCAGAAATAATAATCAAGAGGAAAAGGAACTTGGAAAAGAGGAGAATTTGATAGATGGATTACTTTTATTTATAAAAGCAATAATAGTGTTAGTTGACGATTGTAATTGGCCTGCGAGTGCCACTTCATCAGTTAGCATTGAAAAAGCCCCACTAAGCCATTGATGATAAGCTGATCTCGGCGAGGTCTTTTCAAACTGCGGCGCTGATGAGAAGCATTTTTCTATTTTTAGAACAATATCAACAACTTTAAACTTATTCATTTGTATTTCCTTGAACAAATTCAACACTGAAACTTGTATATTAATTCAAAACAAAACAGAAAAGAAAACATCCGGTATGTATTTTAAAAATTATTTCATTAATTAATTCATTTACGAAACATTTTTCAATGATGCATTATTATTGCAAAGCAAAGTTATATCTCGGGTTATTATTGTTATTATGATTAAGTAATATTTTTGCAAAATTTTCTTTTAAACGAACAAAGTTCTAAAATCGAAGTCTAAATAAAATATTTAATTTATTTAAAGAATATTAAAAACTTGGCATAAATTGTTTTCTTGAAATTAATTTATTGATTCAAATTTTTGCTTTTATTAAATATTCTTTTTTTTTTCTTAAATGGCTTCAACATGCTCACTTTACTGGAAACGTTGACATCTAGCAGAAATAATATACCATATAATTATGTAAATTATTGATGCATGAAATAAAATTATTGTTTCGCCTTTTCCAAGCATGATCAACTCTACTTTATTTTAATACTTGTACATGTAAATATTCACAATCGATGTCTTATGATTAGCAATTGCAAATGAACAAACCGAACTCTTCATTCTCTTCAAATTTTAGTTGCACATAATAAATAATATGTAAATGTTTTATAAGAATAATATGAAGGATGTGAAAAGAAAAAGAAATTATAAATTGCACAACATTAATTAATGTGAATTTATTATTTCAGATTAAGAAGAAAAGTTGATATATATACATGCCATAAAAGATGCCAACTCAATCGATATCTTCTTGCACGAATACAAGTTTGAATTTAATGTCCATGTGTTCAATGATCTATCTTGGCAGTACTTTGTTTTGTGATTCATTTGCAATAATGAGCCGCACCGAAGCAGATCTTATACATGCAGAATTGACTCGATCTGGCCAATTTTCAAGTTGCTTCTGCAATCCAGATGGACTTTTCGGTTTGCAACCGTGTGCAAAGTGGAAAATTTTCATATTTTTAGTTCGACAAAATTTATTTCCAAAGCCAACAACCATTGCAACAGCATTTGCTAATTTCAGCAGTTGCGTGTCACATTTGGTCGACCAACTGGCCTCGCCCGCATTTTCTGATTGGGAAGAATTCAACCGTCACGGAAGGAAATTTTTGAATTATTGGCAAAAAAATTTCTCCTGCACTGCGGATATAGCTGTGATCGTTTCAGATCAAATCGACAGATCTGTTCTGATTGCACGTTTCAGCGATCGGATTTTGCAAATGATTCGCCGAGATCCGGCCGTGCATTTGACTTCTGATGATGCATTGTTCATCGAACGGAGAACAAGTTGGTATGATTTGTTGCGCAATTTCACCATCAAGCTTGGTCGAAGCTTCATTGACAAAGCCGAACAAAATAAGCCCTCTCATCCTGTATCCATGCCATTGTGGGCGGTGGTGATTCTCATTTGCAGTCTGGTGTTGGTGCCGGTCAGTATTGCAATTGAGAGGCTGGTGTTCGCTTCTAGATTGTTGAGAATGAAGAAAAACAGTGAAAGCAGACCACAAGCTTTGCTCAGCCATTGGAGGGCGGGATTTGCAGCCGGAATGCTTACACAAAATTTAACTGATGTAAAAAACAGAAAAGTTAATCAATCGTCGTCAATCAGAGTTTGGCCAGGTGGACTTCGGACGCAACGTATCAGCAATGCCAGCGGTACTAATTTGTAAAATACAGTATATATATATTTTTTTTTTGCCGTTGAATTATTGAATTATGAATTGAAAAGAGAAAAGAAATTAAATTCCACCTTTTTCAACAATGTAAGTGATGAATTCAATAAAGCAATGGATGCTATTTCTATTTGTGGATATATATTCTTTATAGAATTTACATTGAATAAGCAAAATTTTGCAGAACAAAACAAAAATTATTTTGTCCATTTATTAGCTCAACTTATGAAACTTAATTTCAACTCGCAGCTTTGACAAAATAATAAAGTCGATTTTAATAAATTTTTACTTGCAATAACAGCATAACTGTTGTACAAAAACCACTGATGAATTTCAAAATTCATTTCCAACTTCAATCAATTGCGGCAGCTTGAATAGAATAAAATAAATTTAAAAAATGAATATTTTATCTCAAATCAAAATAATAATCAAAACTTTTGAAAAATTAAAATATTCATAAAATTGAAAGTATGCTTGGCCAAAGAAGTTCAGTGTGTGTTCAAACAGTGCATTCAAACAGTACATTCTTTTTTCAATAAAATTTTGTCGCTCTTCTGAAAGTCAAAATTGGAATGCACACAAATTTGTCAGTTCTTTTATCAATAACCATGTCTTGACTTTATCGCTGACATTATGTAAAGCATTGAATTACTTGCACATATTACCTGAATTTCAAAAAAAAAAAATCAACTAATTAATAGGAAATTATTTTTTTTTAAATAAACAATCGCACAAATTTTAATTTTTTTTTCTTTAAATATTATTTATCATTATTTTAAGTGATAAATAATTTTAATTTGACAATTTTTAATTGTTATTTTAAATTTTTACCGTAGTAGCGACGATTCGATTTCGCCAGTCGTTCAGTTCAATTGAATCTGGTCGATTCTCTTTAGCGTGATAATAATCTTCTGCTTCATCAAAAAGCTTTATACAATCATAACACAACAAAGCAAATGCAATACAAAATCCAAAAACTGCAAAAATGTTGAATGAAATTTCCTGAAAATCAAGTAATTCATTTAAAAATTTGAACTATTTTTTCACAACTAAAAATTATTGAAAAAATTATCTCAAACTAAAACTGAAACTTACTCTTTGTAATAATTTCAAAGTAAAAAAATGCATTTAAAAGACATATTTTGTAAAATTAAAAATTTTGTAGTATGATTATTAAAAGAAAAAATCAATGATATCAAGAATTCAAAAAGTCACATTTTAAGAAAATTAAAACGTTGATTAGAATATCAATTTGGGATTGCTTACCAATTTTTGCAAAGGAAATGCACTATTTTCGCCAGTCTGTAGTTGGCAAAATTTGATAATCAAGCCCGCAAATGTTATTGCCAAGCAAAAAGCGGACATGAAAAGAATAAAACCATACGCTCGCCACATCTGCACTCCAGCTTCGATTAATGCAATTGCCAAGATGCACAATACCTGTAAATGATAAAATTCATATTATAGCTACAGTATATTTTGATGAGATGTTATAACGAGTTGTTTAAACTGTATTACCAAATACTGTGTTGATTAAATTGTCAGAACTTTTGTATGATTATAAATTTTTATTTCTGAATAATTTAAAAAGAAATTTTCATCTTTTGAAATTAATATTAACAACCATTTAACATTTGCATTAGTTGATGAATGAAAAGTGAAAAGCACCACAAATACTTACAATTTCCATCCATTTCAATACTGCAAATGTTGAACAACACCAGTTTACACTGAACGTTCTTTGAACTGCAACATCGTTGACCGGCGGAAGACGTGATGGACGATGGACTGTACTATGCGATCGACTGCAACGACTTCGATGAGCTTGGCTGAATAACATTTTTGATGCTTTTGAGCAGATCAAATCATAAAATGACCAATTTCTATTTAAAAAATAATTCTTTTTAAAAATAATGCTAGATAATGTAATAAATTTTAAAAAAATATATTACTGATGTATTATTGTTAACTGTTGTTGGATACACTGAACAGTTTATAAGCACAAGGCGAAATTTTTCACCAACAAAACTGCAAATAAATAAGTAAATATGCTTGAAATTTTTAGTCATGTTTTATGATAAACATTTAAATAAGTTACATAATGTTTGTAACAAAAAAAAAGCTTCCTCATTCCAGCTTACCAATAGGGAAAGGACAAAAATCATTAAAACATTAAAGCTCGAGAAAATGACTTTTTTTTAATCAGAACTTAAATTTTTCTTACGAAAACAATTACTTCCAAAATAACATAAAAATTACGGTTTTGATTTATGTTTCACTGCTCTTATTAAGTATTTTCTTTCATAAACAAGGAAATTCGAAATAATTTAAAAATTTTATTTCAATAAATTCAACTTGTTTTTACTCATTTTAATACTGAAAGTATTTCTGTTTTAATAATTAGAAAAATTAAGTAATTAAACATTATCAGAATGAAAATTTTTCAAATTCTTTCTTATAATATTAAAAATATTATTGAATAAAAAGGAAAAATTTTATAAATCAAAACTTCTGATAATACCAACATATCTGTCTTTTTTTCTCTTGAATTTTAACTTGACCAACTAAATACTGCTTTATTAAAATTTTATTAATTATTTTAAATAATCATTTATAAATTTAAACATAAAGCCTAAATGAAAATAGTTAGAAATTAAAATTTTAAACTTGATTTTTTAGCGTTGAAATTTTTTCAACAATACAATTTAAATATTACAATCGTTGCAATTGCATTTTTAACGCTTTAATAATTTTCAGAACTGTTTGGTATTAGAACAAGAAAGAGACTGTTGCTATGTTGTTCAGAAGAAATATTTTAATAAATAAATATTAATTTTTCCAATGAATGAAAATGTTGAAAAAAAAAGAGATGAATGAAAATTTCAGCTAAAGCAATAATACGTAAATGATAGTAGAGTGTTGTTCAGATATTGTTTCTAATTTGAAAAGTGCTTTTCTACAAATCCAATCCACATCAACAAATTACAATCTAAAGAAATTTATAAAATTTCAACCATATTTTTCAACATAGCAATAATAATATAATTTATAATGTTGGATTTTTTGCAATCAGAACTGAATGAAACGTCTACTGAAGTGTTCAATGAAGTGTGAAAACTTTCAATTGCGTGCAAACAACGACCAATTTAATTCAATCACAGAGATTCACTTGGATTCATCAAAAAGAAAAAAACCAAGCATTGGCCATTTTCAAAGTTGTTATTGTTGAAGCAGTATTTGACAAATTAAAAAATAGTTACCCTCAAAATTAGCGTTCATTCATCAAATCATTCGAATTTTGAAAATCCAAAGCTAATGAAGCTCGAAAAGCAGGAAATGCGTAATTCCTGTTCAGAAGAGAAGAGAAAGTTGACTGTAGTATTTTTAAAAAAGCATTGAAAGAATGAATGTTAAAAAGTGTATGAAATTCATTCATGATCAGAATATGTTTTTTTCAAAGTTTGATAAACACGGATGAAGATGAGAAAATGAAATTTACTTTGAAAAATGCTTGATTTGGCAATTTCTTGCTTTGCACAGAAATGTGAGCAAAGCATTGTTGCTGTAGCTTTTCACATTTACATTAGGGAAAAATTAAACGAATAAAACTGACCATAACTGAAATTTGCTTTGCTATTTATCACATGGTTGTTATTCAAGAGTTGAATAATAACATCAGTGTTATGATGAACATTGAAACACGTTTCTTGTGGATTTGATATTTTTCAATAAATGCGACCAGCATTCTGAATAAATTTTATTCACTTGCAATTATAATTTCCAATCAACAGCATAGTTGTGTATAATTTGTATAATCTGAGCGCTTTTCCAATGAACAACAGCATGCTGCCTGCCCTCTTCTTACTGCATGCAATAAATATACTTGGCTTTCTAGCTTTTCAAATATTATTTCTCTCAACGTAATAGCAGTAATAATTTAGCACAAACATCGAAACAAAGAAAAGAAAATATTTAAAATCTAAAACTATTTGTGCATTGCAGATGAAAAATTACAACCCTATTAAGCAGAAATCAATGGACATCTACCCTTGCTGACATTTCCTTGCTAAAGTGAATGTTTAAATAAATGCAATAGTTCGGCAGGATGAAAAGAAACTTAAATTGTCCCCAAGCGTTCATAATTCAAAATGCAACTGCACTGATTTCAATTTTCATTGCAACTATTTAAGTGCAATTTTATTTACAGACAAACAACACGCCGTATTATTATTATTATTATTCATTTTTATTACAGCAATTAAATGAATTAATATAGCTAAAGCTGACTTGTTCAAAAACAAAATCAAAAGCGATTGCAAGCAACAACGCAAAATTTGTTTATTCTCCATCCATCGTCTGCTGTGCTACACAATATTCAAAAAAAAAAAATGCAACTGCTAGTAAAAAATAAAGTGTCTCTTAAGCAAGAAGCATCAGCGTAAATTTTCATAAAATACGACAACTGAAACGACAGCAAATATTGTCAAGAGAATTAAAAAGAAATAATTGAATTTTTCAAAAATAAAAAAAAAAAGAATATTCTTCACTCTCCAAAGTGACTGTCAGTCTGAAATAAACAGCATTTTATTGACTTGATTCGAGATGATCATATTTTATAATTGCATTGAAACATTTGCAAATGAAGAAAAAGTTTGACTTTCAAAAAATTAACATCTTCCAATAAATCATCATCTCACGTTCCAAGCGAAATGCATAACTTCCAACTAATTATGGATGATAATATTAAGCAAACATTCAAGCATTGTAAAATTATAATTTTAAATAAAAGGCATTTTCATTTCTCTCAAATAATAAAGGAAAAAACTGATGCATTTGCAATGATTACTAATTAAAAAAACATAAATTTATAATAAATCATTAAATTTTGACAAAATTATTTAATAATAAATAAACATGCTCAAACACTTTATTTAAAGATTTCTAATTTTAAGCTGCAATGTTGATGTGTAAGCAACTTATGGAAAGATTCACTTTTAGAACAACATTTAAATTGTAAGAATAAAATAATTGTTGCTAACAAATATCAACTTGCAACTAATTTACAATTTTTATAATAAAAAAAAATAATAATAATAACTGTCAAAAGTGATTATTAGAATGTTTAAAAAAATTGAGAAAAAATTAATTACGAAAAACATAATCAAATATTGATAAGATGAAATGTATAATTTGTATAATGAAAATTAAAATGAAAAAAAAAAGATAAGCAAAATTTTCATCTAGTCAAGCTTTTGCAAAAAAAAAAAGTTGAACTATTCATATTAGCTGTTGAACTTTTTTGCAAAAGTTTTATATTATTTCAAAGTGATCCATCTTCAAAAGATTTATTAATCACGTAATCATATAGACGTTGATCATTTTTAAAAACAACAACAGCTAGTGATTGATTGCTAGTGTATGCTTGGAAGTGTTATCGACAGCAACTTTTCAAAATTTTGTCACATCTTTTACTAGGTAGCAGCAGCATGTCTATGCGTATGCTAGTATGCGTATGCGTATGCGTATGCGTGTGTGCAACATCTATGCAACAAAGGCAAATTTATATAATTGATCATTATAAGCCGAGTATGTATGTTATTATGAAAGCATGTGCTAGTAGAAGAGCAAGGAGGGAAAAAAAACAGTTGGAGAAAAGAACAATCATCTATATCTCATTGTAAAAGGGTACAAAATAATTGCCTCTCACCTTGACAAATGTTGAGAAATAAAATTCCTCACTTTTGTAAATCTGTCGCTGTATACAAGATGCTGAATAATTTTTACACAGTCTCTTTTCAAAAAAGCCAAATCAGAAGAACCTTCTGAGAATTCTCAAAAATGCGCAACATTAGAATAAAAGCAATGGATGCATGTTGAATAAACACAACTGGCAAAAGAATAGAAGAAAGTTGAAGAAGTTGAGAGTTAAATAATCACTATGATAAAGATTTATTGGCCTATATGTTTCAGGCCATAAGTGAAAATTTAAAGATCGCCAAGGCAGCTGTGTTTGCGTTGCGCCACTGTCGTTAATATTTCTGGCAAAATGACAACCGCCTACGCTAATCAGAGGTTTCATTCTGACTTTATTCCATCGAGTAAATATATTATCAGAACAATAATTATGAGAATGGAATTGTTTGAAAAATGTAGAAAATTATAATACAAAATAATCATTTGTATTTGTGGATAATTTTGAAGAAAAATTTTCCACAATAATTTCAAACGTTCGTTGAAAAGTAGTAGTGAAAATGAAAAAAGAAATGAACAACAACAAGCAATTTCAAGTGAGAAATTTTGTTCAGCCTGCTAGATTACGGTTAAATCAGTCTTAGCAATGCAGTAATAGTAGAGAACTGAAATCGAATGGGACGCATTTATAAATTGGATCATTAGGTCAATGTTTTTCGATCGATGCATTTATCTAGCTGGTCAACAGCCCCCGCCGAAAAATCCCATCGGGAGGGGCCCAAATCGATCCAAAAATTACTTTCACTATTGTCCATAGTAATTTTATTTGTACCCTCTTCCTTTTGTACTTCATTGTTGAAATAAATTTGAGATTTTTATTTTTATTTAATTGCAATTTAATTTTTCCCCACACACACACACACACACAGTGAATGTGTGATGAAATTTATAAATTGAAAACATTCCTCTGAACAAGCACGGAAAAGGTCCAAAAAAACACTTACCTATGTGTTATGCTAAATTTCTTTCTTTTACTTTTTCTTCTTGTGAACAGGAAATCAAATATTTTTAACCAACTAAAACTGTACCTTTTTAACTATGCTTCTATGCAGTGCAATATAACAATGTAGATGTGAAAAATATATTAAATACATTTTTATTTGAAAAGTAAATTCGATTATTAACAAAGATTATTTTATGAAAATTTTGAATTTCAAATATATAAAAAATATTGTACATTATGAGAAATTCAATTTTTGTTTCTTCTATTTGAATATTTAAAGACGAAATAAGTGAAAATATTGTTGTTATCATTGGCTTTTCTATTCACCATTGAATATTTTAAATAAAGCCCATTCAGTCATGTATAAATGCATGTCCATTTTAATTAAATCATCACAAACAAAAGACCAATGCTAATGATATATCTATAAAAGGATACTTTATAAAATAAATAAAAACTTGCTACATTCTGCATCGAAAGCAAAATTTTCAATCGTCAATTTTAACCTGAAGAAGCATTTGAAATATAAGCATTTTTGACTATATTGTGTGATGATAATGATTTATATAATTATAACACCAAGTGAAGTGTCTCGAATGTGTTCTGCTTCATCGAACATTGCTTTACCATAATTTTTCAATGACTGCACAACAATGATTGTGACAAGTTACATTTCAAAATCAGCAAACAGCAAGCACACTGTGCTGCTCATTAACGCTTTGTATAAAATGAATGCTTGTTGCTGATCAGATTGGTTTTATTTATTAAATTGATCAAATGCTCAAATCTATATATTTGCAGTTTGAATTAGAAAATTTCACTTGTCTTCATTGAACTTCTTTGCTCCGCTTTTACACACATATATACCATCACTATTAGGTACACTAGTAACTAATTTTCTCATTCAATTGCAGCACCTGTACTGCTTTGATTCATTTAACTGTTTATGAAAATTTATGCACAAAATATATTATAGATAAACAACTTATTGTTATGAAATTATGCGGTTCCACAAACAAAAAGCGTACACGTTCATTGTTTTACAGCTTTAAAAAAAAAAGAATTTTCTTCTGAAATAAAAAATAAAAAAAAAGAAAGGGAAAAATTCCAATCTCTCAGTTACGTCACATGCAGTAAAAGATTTAAATTTTTCAATTGGCCAATTCAATTTGTTCAATTATAAACTTTTTAAATTAAAATAGTAAATAATTTTTAAAATGGAAAATTATCTTCAAATTCAATAACCAATTTGTAAGCAATAATTTAAATATGCTTTTTTGTTTTGGGTTTGAAATCGATAAAAATTTTATTATCGTATGAGTTTAGTCATTCAATGATGGAACTTCATCTGTGCTTTATTCTGAAAAAAGAAGCAAATTAAGACAATCAGTTTCTCAGATTCGAGGATGCGCAGCAATTTGGAAAGTTTTACCATAGAAAGAAACAGCAAATTGAATAATCAAGCTAAAATTGTATTAGAAAAGCAACAAGAAGAACAACACCAAAAAAAAAAAAAAGAAATCCGCCTCTGTTTAACAATTATAAGCATTTGATATAAATTCTATAAATAGCTGGTGAAATATTTTCAACATGAAAAGTTTCAGCAATTCAGTAGTGATAAATCAAGCAAACACTCTTCACATATTTATAGTAAAAAAAAACAGTATGAAAAGCTACACACATAAACAAACAAACAAACAAACAAACAAACAAACATTATAATTAAATTATTTTACGAAGAATGATGACGCGAAATATTTTTAAAAATAAACAAAAACATAAAACTATGTTTCAAAAGATAGTAAAATGACATGGAATGCAATTTTTTTTTTAAAATTATGATGGCCATTCAGATGAATGTTGTTCAAGAAGAAATACATTCAAAAGACGTAAAAAAAATAGCATTTTCAAAACTCATTGTAAAAACAAAATTGAAAAGAATTTTGAAATAAATAATATTTTTCAAATATAAGAAAACGATGAAATTTGATAGTGGCAAAATGGCGGTGATAGACTGAAATAATATTCAAATTTTCCATTGAAATTTTGTGAATATGTGAAATAAAAGTTTTCATTTTCATTTTCATTTTCATTTGTGCATATTCAAAAAGCAAATGCAGTTGCAGTGTTTTGTTAATTCTAGTATATTATTAATGTTTTTCTTTTCATAAGTAATATGAATTAATTTTATCTTATCTAATCTTTTCAATGTTTACTTATAATTGAAATTGTACGTGATTTATTTAATTTACTTGATTATAATATAACAAATGATGTCAACCTGCAACAATGAAACAAAAGAAAAAAATTAAAATACCTTTTGAAGAATAATTTATTTAGGAAAGACCAGATGAAGATGAAAATAGAATAAATAGTATAATATCAAAATATTAAGCAGATAAAATAAAATTATTTAAAATTTTAAAAGTATAAAAAACAAAAAAAAAACAATTATCCAACCTGTTACTGTCGAACTGATTTAAATATACCTCTGGATGTACCTTGGGTGAGGTGAATAGCTGTACGACAAGTTGTGTGACGCTCTGAAGTTTGTTAGAAATTTGTTGGAAAGAGTAGATGAATATGATTGGCTAATTTTGTCTTGGTAACGTGCTCAGCAAGTAAGTTCTACGATTTGTTCTAAATATATACATATATATGTGTGCATGTGTATGCATAATATATATATATATATATATATATATATATATATATATTATTACTTGGCATCTTCAGTCGCGTCATTTAAACGAAAGCCGTTGTGGAAAATTGTTTGAACGACGGCTAGCAAAATTAGCCAAAGCGTGAAAAGCTGCGGTGTAGACGGCAAGGCAGAGCGTTCGTTGGGCAGGAAGTGATCGTTTGACAAATGATGTCCGCTTTGTCAGTCAACAACAATCGCAATTTGATCCAAACTCTTCTGCATAAAACAATCAAAATCAAAAGTCCAAACATCGATCTCCACCGGACACTTTTAATGCATCTTGAATTTTGCATGGAAGCATGGATCATCCAGGTGATACCAGCATACAGCAGTATACGGATACGAATGAGATTTGTTGATTTGAAAAAAAAAAAAGAAATTTGAAAAGAAAAAATCCATCTTCTCATTCTGCTTATTTTGAATATTTAATTTCATCTATTATTCGTCTAGCTTTTACGGCTAAAAATAGCACTGCTTTTGAAATTTCTCATGATCAACGTTTTTGATGAGAAAAAGAAACAAACATTTAAATTATGCTGACAATTTTTTGATTTTTAAATTTTCCAAACAAAAAAACTCAACTCTGATTATATATTTATTATTGCATTCATTTTTTTTATTGTTTCAAATTAGAAGTTTCAATCAGTTTTCAATAAATTACACATTTTCAATTGTCACACCCATAATCATTCATTAATCGATGGACTAACAAACTATCTAACCGTTTGATAGATTGAATCCAATCCAATTTACTAATTTGTGATGCATTTCTATTCAGTTTAAAATTTGATCGTTTTAATTTATTATTAAAAAATCTTTATCACTATTAATTAATTTATATAATTTAACTTGCTTTGCATAACATTTACAAAAACACTTCGTTATAAATATGAAACGTTATTTTTCTTAAATTGAGAAAATTAATTTCATTTACAACTCGTACAATAAAAAAAATTGTTTTTATTGTTCATTAATATTTTATCTTTAATAATTTTTATTACAACCAACTGAACATAGTGTACAAGAAAGGAAACAAAAAACAATCTACTTGAATTCAACATTATCCACTTGTAGCTTTAATTGTTGGCATTCAATTTTTTATTGTAATTCATAAAATTATGATGCTTTGTTTTAAAAATAATTTTATTCTTACACTGATGATCATTTTTTTTGATCATACATGTTTTGCAAAATATTGCATAAATTTGATAATTATTCGTATCTGAATATGAATAAATGTGTCCTAACAAAAAAAAATCATTCTCCTTGTAAATTAACTGAACGATGATGCATTTTATGATTTAAAAAAAGCCTTTCACAAATTATCAATAAATTCTGAATCAACGGTGTGTCAAATAAATATTCCTAAGAGAATTAGTAAAAGTTTTCTAATCACTTAAAAGAAAAATAATATGAGCAACTTACTGAAATTCATGTTTATGAAAAAAACAAATGGATTGATTATGCACTTCAGTTTTACAACATTTGTATGTCCCACGTCATTGTCATTGTGCCATCATTGTATTATTATTAATTTATAAATAGCATTTATTTTACTTGATTATTGTAAACAGGTGTAAATTTTAATTTAATTAAAAACAAAAGGAAACAAATGCATACATACAACGTATCTATTAATATAATGGCAATATATTGATTATTTAAACAATTAAATAAATAATAACATTAAAAATTTTAATTTTTTTATCTTAAAAATTTTGATACAAATTCATCTCTTGGATTGCAAGTATTCGATGGCAGTACACTCAAGGGCGCTTTTAAATTTCACATCATTTTCATTGGTTGCAGCGGCGTTCTTTCCTTCTTCCACCTTTTTAGCACCGTCAGCCGGTGGCTTATCTTTTGGAATAAAAAATGCAACCGTATGTCCTGACTGTAGAGTGATGTATTCCTCCTGGTGTTCTTTGCCTGGAACATTGCCACCAGCTTTATTTTTGGGATCTGCTACCACGCCAGCTACTGCTGCTCCTCCTGCTGGTCCTGGTCCTGCAACTGGCGGTTTTGTATCTCCTGTATCTTTCGGCTGCACTTGAAACAGTTTGAAATTGTCAAAAACATTCGATAAATTCGGATTTATCGTATCATAATCGTCGCTGCGTGGCACTTTTTCAAGCTTCTTCGGAGCTACATTTTCCACAATCGGTTTAGGTTCTTCTTTGGAAATCGGTTCCACAGGGGGCGGGGCTGGGGACTCATTTTTCACTTTTCTTCTACAACAGCATAGCCAATTCATATTTTCAACTGATCGAACCGATCCACTATTTCTCAACGCAACAACTCGTCAACTGAATCAACTTTTCAACTTTGCCCATTGTTCATGCGCTTTATTTTAAAGTGTAAAATTCTACTTTAAACTACTACGCCCTAACTATTTCTAATTTAAAACTTTAAAGTTTAAACCACACCGCTACAGTCAATCTTCATTCAGCTCGTGTTTATTCACCTTACATCGAAGGAAGGTTCAATTAATTATTGCTTTTCTCACTGTTTCGTTGACTGAAATAAACAATGCAAATCTCAACGTAAAAAAAAAGAAAATAATCTCATCACTTTATGATAATTTGGAAACATTTCAATCCCCCAAAAATCTACACACAGCATACAGAATTTATGAAAATGTGTAACTTTTATATCAAAAAAAAATTGCTATTCATGTCTTATTTTTTACATGTCAATATTATGCACTGCTCATCAATTCTCACAAGTCAAGCTATCATTAGCAAACGCCGACAAAAATTACAAATGCAAAAAATTGTTTATTCCAAAATAACACGCAAAACGATGATGTTTAAAAAGCTTCAAGCTTCATTCATTTTCAAGTGCTTTTTCCTTTTTCTTTTTCTTCTTCTTTTTCTTTTCTGGTATCTCAACCTGAATAACTCACATTATAATATTTAATATTCAATAAGCCAACTGAAAAAAAATTAGGAAAGATAAAAAAATACATGCATATGCAAATACAACAAATTTTTAATAGTCATCGTATCTTATTTACTTGATTTACATTTATTCATTCATATACACATTACCTGTGCTTCATCATCGCCATCACTTTGTACTGTTTGTAAAGTTTCAATTTTCATTTTCTTGGCTGGCTGATTACCATCATCTTCCTCCTCTTCATCATCCTGAAACAAAATTTAAAAAAAATAAATCTTAATTAAAACATTCAAGTTTAAAAGTAAAATATTACATTTTGCTTGTCTTTTTCATTTTCTGATTCAGATGCTTCTTTACTTTCTTTAACACTAGAAATATAGAGTAATTGAAAAAAAAAGAACATTTCAATCAGCCAAATCAACATTAATTAAAAGTGTTCACTTTGGGTTGATATAAATTTTATGCCAATCTGATGGAGTACGTTCATTGGGCTTGCCAAATTCATCCAGTAAACCTGCTTTGATCATTTGCTTCTTCTTCATCGCCTGTGTTGGGAAAAAATTTTCAATTAAAACAAAACACACTCGGTCAATATTTTCAAATGACATACTACAGGTCCTAGACACCATCTTCTCGGATATACATCCCTTTCCATAATTACTCGCTTAATTTTTGCCACCACTCCGTGATCACATCCTGCGATTGTCGAAGAAGTCATCAATGCAATGCCTGAAAAAAAAACGGTATAATTCAAATTGAATATTTATTTTAATCATTTTTATTTGTTAAACAATTTCATCTCACATTATCAAAAAAACCAAAGCAAAATATCATTCAAATAAAAATTGAGCTTGTTATAAAGCAACTGAAAACAAATACAAAAGTAATTCAAACTTCCAACACGTACCCAAACATACGGCCTCTCCTTTCGTAGACATCACTACTACGTCGTCGTTTAATTCAATTCCACTTTCATATTTCAATATGCCCGGCAGCAAAATTTTTGCACCGTAGCAAATGGCATTCACCTAAAAAAAAACTTCTGTTTGCAATAAAGCGAAATTGAACACTACGATCATCACGAATTCAGTCATCACTCTTTGCAAACACTATATAGCACACTACCTGAAGCAACAATAATTAATTGCTACCTTATCAAATGTGCAAACTGAAATTAACAAATATAAATTGATATAATCAAATAAAATGCTGCTGATCAAAAAAAGAAGATAAATTACAGCAGCGATAGCATACAATGCTAATTGAACGTGAATTGTTCACTTACGGCACTATCTTTCACAACTATGCGTTTCATACCGACAAGCAATTTCTCCAAAGGAGAGATTACATAACGTAAATACGATTCATCTTGGCAATTATCGTACAACCACTGCGCATCCATCACATCGTGCATTGTGACCAAGTTGTCCTAGAGAAAGATTACATTTTCATCAGTATTGAATTAATAAAATTAAATGCAAGTGTCTTCATGATGTGCAAAAATTATGCTGAAGCTGAAATTATGCTCATCAAATGCAAATGAACATTCAATAATTTTCATGATATTATTTGTTTAAATAGCAGTATGCTGGTCCTTATGAAACATACAACCATATTATGAATAATTTCTAACTGATGCAAAAATTACATTTTCAAAAACAAAAAAATTTAAATAATATGCGAAGCCAGTACAGAATTGTTTCTAAAGCAACGTGTTTATGCGTACTGTATGCAAACTGAAAATAAAATATTAATGTTACTTTCTCTGAAGTATGGCCAGAACGAATGCGACGCAATTCTTGCATGACACCCCCAACGCCGAGTATATAACCAAGATGAACACACAAAGTTCGCACATACGTGCCTGCTTCACATTTTACAATGAACACGCCTATAAAAGAGAAAGTTTAAATTAAAAGGTGCTCGACATTAAAATGTAGAGATACCCATATTTCTTTCTTCATCATATTCCAACAGCTTGTTTTCATAAACAGTACGAATGCGAAGCTGTCTCTTCACGGCAGATATCAACGGCGGTCTTTGAAACAGTGCACCAGTTAATCGTTCCAATGCCAAAAAAAGACAAAAACAAAACAACATAAAATATACTTAACAACAAATAAACTTTAGCTTACTTCAACCACTTTGCGTTTGCTTTCCACTGATCCATGTAGCTTAAACACGCAAACGTATTCTTTGCCTGCACTTTGCTGAGATTTGACCAGCCTCGTCGCACGATCAATGCAAACAATCAAACATCCCGAAACCTCAATTAAAATAATTTAAAAAATAACTACTCTCTTTTAATTTGACGGTACTTTTTACTTTTGGATCCAAAGTACCACTATGTCCAGTTTTTGGAACACGAAGAATTCTTTTTATCCAAGAAACTACTTCATGACTTGAAGGATTCGCAGGCTTGTCCAAGTTGATGAAACCAGCACTGAAGATAATGATAATATGATGAATATGTTCACAATTTAAAAAATAAATAACCTTTAATTTAATCTTATCAGAATAGTGTATTTGTATTTTATAAAAGTTTTCTAAATACAAATTACCTGATATAGTCATTGATATTTCGATTCAGAGGAGAGCTGCCTGCAACGATTGGTGTAAAATGATTTGATCGTGAGTTCAACCGCTCATAATCCTTAAAATATTACAAATGGAATGTCTGAGAAAACATACTAGACTTATCAATACCTTGAGTAGAAGTGGCCATTCTGAGCTCTTCAATGTAGGGGGCTTCTCTGAAGGCTTAATCCAGTTCTCTTCCGACATCTATGCCGAAAACTGTACTGCCATAAAGTCAAATATGAATGGTATTACAGAAAATTTAATCGAAACAATTCATATAATGATATTTCATTTAAAAACGTTATTACCAAATTGTTTAGAAAAATTTTATTTTCTAAAAGATAAGGTATTAAAAAGAATGCCTTAATTGGAAGAAAATGCATTCAATTTAATTATAAAAATTGACAAAAAAGAATAGCATTTTTCGCAAAATGACTTAGAAATTGTTATGAGAAGTTAGAGGCAAAAAAATAAAATATATTACATGGCATTTTTTTCAATTATACATAAGTATTTTTATACAGAAATGTTACATATTTATGTAATTTAAAATCTTATTTCTGTATTGAATTTACTTTTTGTACACAAAGTACAACATCAAGCCGTACTGTAGAAAAATTCAGGTTTGCATTTACAGTTAAAATTTGGAGATTGTTTTTATTGAAAAACACAGCTTTAAAATTTAATTTAATTTAAATTTTAATACATAAAATAATTATTTATTTTTTTAGTAATAAATGATATCATGAGAATAAATATTCAGCTATGTTCATGTAGTTTATGTTAAAACTGGTAATACTCATTTCGTCTTAAGTAAATTTTATGTTTTTGCAATAAATAGCATGCATTTTAAATTTGATTGAAAAGCGTATTTTTTACTTTTCATAGGATTTTTATGTTCTTAAAATTATCAATAGCTGCTTTTATCTTTTTTGAAACAGAAACTATAAATTACTATAAATTGAGCTGATAGCATTTATACGCAGAATAATTTACGTTTATAGTCTTTATAGACATATATTTATATCATGTTGAAAGTTCTTCTTTATATTATTTATAAAAATGTCTTTTCTCTTTCTTTCTCTCTCTCTTTGTTATAAGAAATGTTCGTTTAATATTTATTATGCATTAATTTGCTGTTTGCAAATAATATTCCTTGTTTTATATATCTGAAATTACTCAGAAATAAATATTCAATGATCCTTATTTAAGCCTACGTAAAATAATGCGTAATTTATTATTTAAAAATGATACATTGCAATTATTTTAGCAGTAAAATAGTAAACATTATTAGATTTTATCTGCATATCATTCCGTAATAGCAATATGGCGATTACAATAATGATTTTCTACTTTACTTAAGAAAAAATTAAAATATGAATATAAGCAGTGAAAAATAATTATTATTTTAGAAATTTCTGTTGTCGTCGATCAGTTTCTAACATAAGAAAGAAATTTTGCTTTCAACGTTTATTGTTTAATCAATCTGATTTAAAATTAATTGCTGGAAAAATAAAATTTACTCTTCCTGGAATTATTTTTACATAAGCTAGTACTGATTATTTTCAATGTCATTCTGTCCAACACAGGCAAAATTCAAAAGCCTTTTTTTGTCATCAGAATGTCCAATTGTACAGAGTAATATTATTTTTAATTATTATTATTTTATTTTGCATTAAAGAGAATTATTCAAATTATTGCATATTTTACTTATAATTAATACTACTAATTTAATATTATATTAATATTAAATCTTACTAAAAGATTTTATTACCTATTCTATATGATGCATTTTTGCAGTGTTGAAAAATATTTATAATGTATTTTAATTTTTTAGATGCAACTTAAAAAGCATCACTGTTGCAACTCCCGCACAACGTATAGTTTTAGATATTTTGAATGTATGCATAGGCCAAGTAACGTTTTTTACTCAGATATACTGCTTGATTTTATTTATGCAAAGAAGTATGAAATGCTGTTTGTACAAAATTACTTGTGGTAAATTTGAAAAAATTATTTATCTTAAATATATGTAATCTAAACTCGATTAATTTTATGATAAATTTTAAAGTTAGAAAATAAGAAAGCCAATAACTTTTATATATTTTCAAGTGCAAACAAAAGTTATTATATTTGATAAGTTTAAAATAAGTTGCTAATGAACTGTATTTGAGTTAGCATTTGCAGTTAATTATTGAATTAATTTCTATGCAAAATATTGTTATTTTTTAATCTATGCCTTTTAGTCTACGCTTTTGGAAGTGCTATTGCTAGCCTTGGTCTGGCATTTGAATGTGAAAAATGTAACAAACTTTGGTTAACCACAGTTTACAGGGAAAAGATGAGCTGCTTTTATTTTGCTCCGAATGCGCAACTTTATTTAATTGGAAATCATTTAATGGAATGTTCAGTAATTGCATTGTCAACAATTGTTGTCACAGAATCGAGAATAAGGAACTCAAATTTCTTCTTGCGACGTTTGAGGAATGTGTCCATTTGCTTATTTTTTATTTTTTCTCTGACATGTTGGCTTGTTGGCTTATGGCTTAGCACCTCAATGTCAGACGATCAGTTTGTAAATAGCTGTTACTTTGTCGACGTGGTAGAGAGACAATTTTGGCTTGGCTTTATTGTTTTTATGGCTTGTTCAAGCGCTTTATCTCTTATTGCAGTTTTCATTTCTGCATGGCATTTGCAAAAAAGAGCCATCATCAACGATCAATTTTCTGCTTTACGTTTCCGACGTCAAATTACAGCACACAAGTGGATTTTTAAAGTAATATTTTTTACGATAATTATTTTGAACACTCCTTGGCTATTTGAAGTTCTCGGTGGAGTCTGGGAAATTAGACGCAATGCAATGAGTAGCTTTTTTTGGATGCTGCAGCCTGTCATGTTATGCTTGTTTAACATGATTAATCAAATATGCCATGATTCAGGATGCATTTGTCAGAACACTGTTAGTACATCATGAATTTAAAGTATTTTGAAATTTTTTTTTAAAAATCTATTACTCGGAAATTTTTAATCTTTAAGAAATCAGAAAATAATAAAGTTATATTTAATTTTATTCTGATTGAAATTATTTTAAATTACAATCAAAGCAGAATGTTGCGCAGTGATTTTACCGCTGTGCTCAAAAGAATTTTGTCCAATATTTTTTTCGTTCGTCCTTTAAAACCTTCGGTATATCGCATGACAGCCTTGTGTTCACTAACACGCCATGCTTTTTAGGCTTTCTTTAATTTAATTTTTGTTCTTTCTCACTTTTTATTCCAACTGCTACAGCACTTTAATACATTTATTATGTGTAGAACATGGGCAAGTTGATTTGTTGACTTTTCCAATAAAATATAAAATTTTCAATTAAACCTTATTCAATAACAAAAATTATATAACACTATAAGGCTTATGATGAAGCAGTTGAAACTGCTATCCCGCTTTAGATGGTTTAGTTATCAGTTTGCAATTATAAACATTGACGTGAATTGCCTTGACTATCAAATATTAATTTGAAATTGAATAGAAAAAAAGGCTTTATATTTGCGTGTGATTTATTTTAAAAATAAAAGTCATTCTTTAACAACTGTCTAATAAAAGCCTATTTTGCATTCAAAAAGCTATTTATTTTAAAGTAGTACAATCAGAGAAAGGAATAAATTTTATTGTTAGAAAAATCTGTAAAAATGGAACTCTAACTTCGTACATTTTTTGATTAAACTTGTTCAACTAAGGAAAATGTAATATAAAAGTTAACACAAATTCAGCTTAAATGAGAACAAAGTATAATAAGAAAAGCAAACAACTAATGAACAATGTAATTTTGAAAACAGAAAAATTAAAAACTAACAACGGGAACTTTAAATCAAGCAGTGTCAATTTCTAATGGCTTCAATGACGCAATAACAACGATTAACAAATACATCAAAGTGAATATTTCAAATATTTATAATTACTGTTTGCAATATACTTTGCCTTCATAGTGTTCTTTTCTATAATGTTAATTTTTATGTCGAACGCGTGTCAACTGTGGCTATTGGTTGGTCATGCTTGAAAAAAGAGCCCAATGTTGACGTCACCGCTTCGTGTAGCAAATCTTCAGCTGGCTCTAAACCATTGGAGGCTGTGGAATGTGATAAATAGACGCCGTTGGTGAGAGAAGTCGGCTGTTCAAAAAATGCAAAACGACCGGATGCATCCGTTGGCGGACCATGTGTAGCTGAAGTTGGTCTTTCCAATGGCTCAACTTTTATCCTCACGTTCGGGATTCTATATCCACCAGGCGCTGGGAGCGTTTCACCAACGTTGTTGTTCTCAGTTTGCCGATTCCGGCATGTTCGACTGGTCGACTTGACAACACCGGCTTTCGTTAAGCCAAACGGTACCGCACTATCTAGATCAACTCCACTGGGAGCTGGGTTTTCTAATTTCAATGAGAACAACTTATCTGCATGTTCAGATCCTAACGTACGTAAATCTGTCAGCTTCATCAGCAGACGAGCAAACATGTTGCGCATCTTTGGCCGTTGTATGTCGACGTAAATTTGAAGTGTGCTTGTATATACTTCTTGAATATCTTCCACTTTCCTTGGTTCCAGAAGACCTTGTCTATCTGAAGATTCAAGAATTTTTCAAATACTTTAAAATGCTTTAACTTTTTTTTTCAATAAATGAAGATCATTTCATATTTACCACTGCTACATTATAAAGTACTTACACTATTAACTGCTTACATAATGTATATACTAAAAAATACATCTTTACATTACACAAAAGTCTATGATTATGTAAAAGAATGGCATTATTTTTGTTCTTCAACACATATGTAAATCAAATTTTGCATTAAAAGATTTGTCAATAACAAGAATTAATAAGAAGAGTCTGATTTTCATAAGACTTCTGTAGCCAATAAAAAATGAAATTAAAAAACATTATAAATAATAATTGTTTTATGGCAATTCTAAAAATAGTTTCTACGCAGAAATAGAATCGAGTCAGCAAATGAAATAGGCCAGAAACAAAATAGTCTGGTGCAACTGTCAGTTCTTAACAAAAAACATTTTTTTAACTAGAGTGTAAAACATGCAGCTAAGTCAGGTGGCATCAATTTAAACAAGACAGTTATCATTATTTGTATCACACTGATTTATTTTTAGCAGATCAATATTAATTTATTTTATTTTATTTCACGTAAACAAAATAACAATGCTGTGTCAAAGTGTTTAGAAGAAAATGTGCATTTTGTAATATTATTAAGATTATGAAAAAAAATTATTATCATTATTATAAAAATTTTTTTTTGCTTATATTAATTACCTGAGAACACACTGATGGCAGTGAGGAGTGCAAACTCAGCATTATCAACTTTCAATTTAGCCATCGATTTTGCAAATTCAAATATTGGATCCGTAGCTGTACCCCATCCTGCTTGTCGATACGTCTGACGAGTGTAAGCCCAGTTTGTAACATTGTTTCCTAATACAATGGTGTCTGATTTTATATCGTACCGTCTGGCTGTTTTCATCATCAGCACCTCAGTAGTGCATGCCTAAAAAATGATTTTTTTAATGTTTTACAAAGCAGAAAATTTATTTTGCATAATAAAACTTGTTCTACTTTAATCAACAAATTCTGATCTTCTGGTAGAAGTGTTGCAAAGCCAGGCAAATGTTTTATAAATTCATATATAAGCTGTACATTCAAAATGGTCAATTCTGCCAGATGTTGAAAATTTGCTGCATGACATGCACCGCTTTCATCTGTTAGCACCTTGAAAAAATTTTTTGACAAAAAAGAAAAAAAAATGAATTATGCATTTAGCACCGTTAGCTTGCTGAGGTCATCATTAGAAGGAACATCAAATTGCTCTTGACAAAGCAGAACTCGATTCAGTAATTCTCTTTGCTCAGGTGAAAAACTGTTAGCTGAAGTTGGATTGGGGCTCAAGGAATCAGTTGATGTTACCTGATATTAATAAATAATAAATCATAATGATAAATACCATTGCCAAGAAAGATTTTTTACCTGTGGAGGACTGCTAACTGTTCCATCTTCATTCACTTTGGAACCAGTTTTGCATTTTCCTTTAGACTCTCTTTTCATACGGCATTGCTCTTCTGGTATAACCACTTAAATTAAAAATGGTAATAATTATTTTCAATTTAAATTTTTAACACTTACATTCAGGCCTCATTCCAACATCGAGACATTTACGTAGACGACATGCTTGACATTTTCGACGCATGTACATATCAATATCACAATGTCCACCGTATTTACAATAATATAAAGCTTTCCTTGTAATGCTTCTTCTAAAGAAACCTTAAAATAAACATTAAGTTTTATTTTACACCAATAGTATTATTTAATGATTTTATTATTGTTGATTAAGTTTATTAATTTAATACCTTTCTGCGTAGAACACATAAACTAAACTTACCTTTGCATCCCTCACATGTAAGGGCATTATAATGGTAACCAGATGCTTTATCGCCGCAAACTAGGCAAAGCTCTTCAGGTGCTGAACCGGCAGCACCGTTTCCATGCGTCCGATAATTACTGGATCGCTTTTTCAGTCGTGAATCAGGCGGTGCTGAAGCTACGTATGGAGGTGCGGCTCGATGATAAGTTGTAGCAGAATAAGAAGAAAGATGAGAATTTTTTAGTGCTCCCACATTCACAGGTTCAAACCAGTGATCCATAACTGGATTTTTTGTGTGATACATTCCTTGGTTGGGATGATTATGGCCTTAATTAAAAAAATTTAATTTATTTAAAATGCAATGAATTTGATAACTAAATAAAGTATATGAAAAAAAATGAATAAAATTTTTTTGTAATTATGAAAAATATGATATACAGTAGAACTTGGTTATAACGTTCTCAGTTATAACGTCTCGGCTATTGCGATAGAATAAACTTAACCATAAATGTATCAATAAACTAAGTATATGTATGCAAACTCGGTTATAACGATCGAAATCTCTGTCCTCAATGCCCATCGTTATAACTGAGTTTCACTGTATTCATTTTTTAAGTAAACTTTGCTTCGAAACTATTATCTAAAAGCGGTGTATAATGACACTACATTATTATATTTTTGTTTTGAATATGCTTATAAAAATAGAAAAGTATATTCTTAAATAAATGCTATTTCATTAATTTTCAAATAAAGTTAAATTAAAATCAATCCATGCAATTTATTTGCATAAATAATTTTAACGTCCTCAAAAATATCATTGTTGAAAGTAAAATTGATTGCTTTTTTTGTTTAT
This sequence comes from Trichinella papuae, assembly GCA_001447755.1. Taxonomy (NCBI): domain Eukaryota; kingdom Metazoa; phylum Nematoda; class Enoplea; order Trichinellida; family Trichinellidae; genus Trichinella; species Trichinella papuae. Next base: position 812,524 of record JYDO01000002.1, on the reverse strand, counting down.
GACTGTTTCTTTTTTATTTCAAATTAATATTGCTGCATTCGAATCTTCAGCTAGATAGATTTTGTGAAGCAACGAAAATTTTGTTCATGTTTAAGGCGGAAGGCCAAGCAGGCGTCCATGAGAAAATGATTGCGCTGACGATTGTGCAACCTTGAGAAAAGTTTTAATTAGGTCACAATGGGCATGGTAAAAATGTCTATGCTAAAGCTGAACTGATGAAGATGAACGTGAACACATACACACACCGGAAACCCAGCACTCCTGTAAAACGGCAACGACCCCTTGGCCAACCTTGACGATTCATTGTCAAGCAATTCAAGCAACTCTATTTCACGTGGTTATTGCAAAGCCAAGGTCTTTGCCATTCTAATCTGCATCAAAACAACCGACTACACAAACAATGGATCATATCCCTGAGGTAGAACTTGCAAAAACTTTGCATCATCATCATGGCAAGGTCATCATAAAGTAACAACAATTTACACTTGATTTAACTCAAAGATGACACTTTATAATTGATTTATTTTGCATCTGTTAAGCACGCTGCATTCAAATGCTTTAAAACTATTTACCATTATGAACTGTTTTACTCACTTTTTAAATATCACACAAAGTTATACTGAAATATTGTCGAAAAATGAAGTTATGTAATACAGAGATATACAACTATTAAACGGATATAAATGAAATAATAAAGTATTTTAAATGATAATTTATTTTTATAAACTTTACAAAATATGAACTTAATGTTTCAGAATGTAACGTGCACTTTTTTGCAAAGATATTCAAACTAATATGTAAAACGTACATAAATATATGAAGCAAAAGAGGGAAAAATTATGAAAAAGGAAATTTTGTATCGTTTAATGAAAAAGAAAACTACATCTAACGAACAAAGAGATAATGGTATAGAGCAAGAAGTATGATGCCTGATAAAAATTAGTCATGAAGCTGGTTGCATATGAACTTATCAGTCGCATTTATTTCTCTGTTAATATGAATATGCTTTACATGAAATTTTTTTTAATAAAATTTGAAATCCAAACAAATTATTTATTCTGATTAAGCTTACAAAATAGTTTCAAGCTTTATGCTTTCAACGTGAATAAAAGGCAACACTAAGTGACAATTTTGAAATTATTATCATTTATGCTAAATAAGTGGATAATTAACTTCAAAAAATCTTGTTCATAAATAGCCGGATATTAATTAATTTTTTTCTTATAAATATTTCTTTTCTTATGCATATAATTTATTGTTCAAAAAGCAAAAATAGCAGCATTAATTAAAATTAAAGGCGCTTGAAAAGTTTAGCATTTCAGATTAGCATGCTGTAATCTCAAGAAGCAGCTAGAAATTTTGTTCCTCTTATATGTACAAGAAAAACACTATTTTGTTCAAGTGTTAAAGATGAGCGTCAAATTAAATAATAATAATAATTTTAAACATTTAAATTAAATAATATGAATTTCAAATTTCTAATATTTATTAATCAGCCTTTAACTTTTATAAGAATTATTTATTATAGCAGAATAATCATAATATTTTACAATTTTGAAAAAAATATATGAACTATAAAAGTTGAATTAAGAATGTTCATTTTAAAATAATAAAAATATTTCAAATGCTATTTAATTTTAAAGTACTGTTGTTATTTTAAAGTATGTTTTGCAAACTATTGATGAATTTTGTAGCATTTCTTAAAAATAGCTTGCAATGTATTCTTTGCAAAATGTATTCATTTTACAAGCTAATAATTTCAAAGAACAACCTGCATTGCAATGCACGCGAGTACAGATAAGTTAAAAATTACAACATAAAATGCTGATTTAGTCATTAAAAAAATTATGGAATAATATTTCCATAACAATACAAATGATAATTTATAAGCATGCAAATAAATATATCGAAGATAAAAATGAGAAGGAAAAATGATGTTTAGCTGAAGCTGAAAAATAAAAAACAAAATTTCTTTTCTCACCTTCAGGAGATATGGTACATGCAGACCAGCTTTGATGCTCATCGATTTCATAAGCTTGACCTGGTGTTTGCTCTGCAATGAGATAAGGCATTGTGGTCATGTCAGGACGCGGTATCTGATCTTGCATGGTCTGATGTGGTGGTGGTGGTGGTGGTGGTTGTGATGGAGCATGGCCCTGATGTTGGTGATGCGCCGAGTTTACCCACGTAGTCATAGGCGGCAACTCCTGATAGGTGACGCCCATGGAGCCCATTTCAACTCGACGTTGGTAGACTGATCAGTAGTTGGCAACAATGCCGGCAAACGGCAAACGCAAGCAATGACAAATCAACAGGGTCAGTGTCGAAGCTGTCACCTGAACCGTTGCTGACCGCTGTCCAGTCAGAGTTGCCGCCAGTGTACAGTGCTTCTTAAAAACAAATGCAAAGTACTTTTGAGGTTGACGGGTTATGTTTTTCTTGTTTCAATATTAAAATTAAAATATTAAAATGAGCAAAAGAGTCAAATGGAAAAAGAAGAAAGAAGCCACGCCAAGGAAGCAGAGCAAAACACGCCGACACGTGGTGAACAATTTTACCATCCACTGACGATGGACCGTCCTCAAAATTCCGGTCTACAAAAGCCTGCATACCCGAGGCGACGAATAGCCTGCAGCTTCATGCCGGTTTTCCTTTCAGGCTTGCGCACCGTGACCCGCTTTGATGAACCTGTCCAAATTTTTAGCCCATCACGCGCCCTGCAAAACGCGACCAAACCAGCCCAAAGTGACTGTCACTGGCTGGCAAGCACATATAGATGCTCAAGGTCGGTTTCACAAACCATTTGGTGAAAGTTCCAAAAGAGCCAGTTATGCATTACTGTTGCCAAATTACGTAACTGGTACCAGAAAGAACATATATGGAAAAAAACAACAAGCTCTTCATGAATAAATATTTTCAACCAATCATTTATCACACTCAAACACATCAATATGCTATTCTTATCATGATGTACAAATGTTATGAATAATTATTTTACAAAAATTCAACAATTGCGCATTTTAGCTGCAATTCACCATATATATACATTATTATTATTATTATTATTATTATATATTTTTCTACAAATCATTCTTTCAACGCACTGGGAATAAATATTGCTAATATGGAATCTGACCTTCAACATCACTGTGGCCTTGCAGCATTCATTTCTCTATATAAGCTTTCAGAATTGCCGCAACTACAAATTAACAATGTCATCTTTGCAAAGCATTCAAAATGTATTGGAAGAATAAATAACATTTGCATATTTTTGAAACACTGCATTTCTTCCAGAAAAAAACTTACCTTATCAATAGAAATTAGAAAAATTTTTACAATTCACTTGTACAACTTCAGAAAGAATGTTTCGTTTAAAATTGAGAGTTTTTATTATATACGATGACTCTATGGCAGAAATGAAAGAGACCATAAATTGAAATTCCTTGAAAATTTGTTGTCAGATGATTTTTAAATCAGGTTTTGTTTTACTGAGACGTTTTAAAAATAAAACTGCTTGATTCGCACTGCTTCCTGTTACCTACAAAAAATCAATCTTCATGTCATCATAATTTGAAACAATTCTGCATGTAAAATGATAAGATGCATCTATTAAATAATAATCTCACTAGTACAACGTAGTGGTGCAATTTAATTTATAAGCTATTGATAATTATTACTACAACAATCTTGCATGAACAATTTTTATTGTTGATGTACTTTCTTTTTATATAAAAATTTAATTATTTCATTCACTTTACAAAATATTTAAAATAGCTTATGCCAGAATGCTTTTTGCAAGAAAGATACAGGATTGAAATTAATTGCATGTTTCCAGTTGATAATGCTTGGCATTGTTCAGCAGCTTTCAAATTTGAAAATAATGCGCATGGCTTTTTCACCGAAACTGCATTACTTGTTTCATTTTGAAAACCAAATCGATTTAACTAAAATTCTATCAAAAGCACTGAATGCACTAAATTTACAAAAAAATTTTAATGAGAGCACAAAATAACTATAATTTAAAGGCTCATCTATCTATAATATAGAATCAATTATAATTTAAATTTATAACTCTCAATACATATCCTATTTTTATAAAAAAATATCAAATGCTTTTAATTGAATATTAACAAAGATTGCATGTGATTTTAATATTACTGCATTATCTGTACTTTTTCTATTTATGCTTCATTTCTGAAATTAATAAAAGAAGAATTAACTATAAATCGATAAAAGATTACTGATATGCATAAATATTGGCATTTCAATATCTGAATAATCGTTTTTTAATGTTTAAATGACAATTTTTAATTTAAGACAAATTCATAACTAATTATTAGTTAGCTGGTGCTGATTGCGGAAGAAACTTATAAAAATTCTGATATTATTTTCATTGTCTGCTTAAAATATGGTTTATAATATTCTGCATTTATGAAATTCAACAAAACTGCATATAAATTTAGAGGAATTTACTGCACCCAAATCTTTGAGAATGTAATGGCCCATTTTTACTGATAATAGTTAGATAAAATTTAGCAGCGTTAAAATATTAAATATAAAGCAGTGATATTATTTTTAAAATTTATTAGTCATGTGTATTAATAAATGAGATAAAAACTAGATTTTTATTAGTAAATGCTAGAGTGCTTCATAAAATGCATGATGTAATAACGATATAATTCAAATTTTTATATTTTTATTTCTGAATCACATTATTTATAAAAATTTTTTAAATATATTAATATTGTTAAATTCATTTTTAATTAAAACATGCTTTCTATAATATGTAAATTATGCCAATCATTTTGCAATAAGTATTACCAAGTTGCTTCTTATTGCTAAATTGTGAATATTATTATTATTTCAAAATTAAAATATTTCAAAAGTAAATCAATATCGATATGTTTATTAATATGCTTTGTTCATAATTACTGTTTTCTTGATAAAAAACTATAAATAATGGAATTAAAGTATTATAATGAGAACGTAATCGTAATGAAGCAAACACTTTAGAGAAATTATTAATTTTTAAAATCATTTAAAACCTCAAGCAACTTTTTGGTTTGCTTTCTTTTAATGTACTGCGCTTTGCATTCTTTAATATTATCAACTGTTAAATCAGCATGTTGATTAAATCTTAATTCTTTTTTCCAAAATATGCTGATCATCCAAAAAAGTTCAATTAATTACAAAAAAATTAGCTACAGGACTATTGAAAGCTTTATAATGGCATGATCATGCAAAATTTGAAAAATAATCATAACTGATTAAAATATTAAAACACTTTGTATTGATTTACTTAAATTTCTCAGTAGCAGAAAATCAACTGATATTTATATAAATAAAATTTCATATCAACGCTCTGCAAATTGAATTCAACTAGTTAGCAAAATTGCAATTGTAATTGGTTTTAATTTTAAATTATTAAATTATTTCCTACACTGAATGGCATAAAGCAAACGGAAAAAGCCACCAACTTTTGTCAGCGCTTATCTGCATGCAGCCTTGTAAATTTATTCGTAAATACGACTGTCCTTGGCCTTAGCTATTTTACTTAGTACGCACCGACCCGTTTCGACCCTTCCACCTACGTAATTATTATATCGAATAAACATAAACATAATCATAAAGAAAGTTTCGCTATTTTGAAACAAAAAAGAAGCAAAACTTTATTTTAATTTGCACTTCAATGTTCAATGGGACAAAGATACAGTCAAAATAATGCATCCGAACTTATTTGTAAAAAAATAATAGCACTGTGATAATATTTTATTACCATCACTATTGCGCATTTTGCTTATTATTAAAGACTGGCCTTGAATATATAATCATGTTTAATATTGGAAGCAATAATTAATAATTTGATAATATCAAAGCTATCTAATCTCTGAAACTAACTTTTAAAATATGGCTCAAAAATCAAATAATAAAATAGCACACTTTAAAAAATTATATGAATAAAAAAGATTGATAAAAGTATATCCATTTAAATATTATTATCTTATCCTATACTTCAATAATTTTATTAAGGTTATCATTTGCTTTGATAAATTGCAGTGCTCTAATAAAGAAATAATTTATTTTTTGAAAGAAGGCAGTTTAGAATAATGTAAACAGCAACATTTCTAGTTTTCTACTTAAATTAATGTATTTTGAAGTTCTGCAAAAACTGATTGCATGAAAGGCATAAAAAAGCACAATAATGTCTATTAAAGCTAAATTTGCTTTATTTGAAGCAGGTTCAAACAATTTAATTATCAGATTATGTTTTGACTTTTCGATTGATCATACAATGCATTTCAAGCATGGTATCTCTGAAATTTTTATAAACATTTAAATTGCATTAAAGTTTATTTTAGCTTAGCAAATTTATAATGAAAAGCCATGCTTGCAATGAAAACATTTCTGACAGACTTCATAAGCTGTTTTGCAATGCGACCGATGCAAGTTTCTTCTCTTGATATAACCGACACTACTCTGTTATGGTTCTTCGTAGCGTGCTTAATGACTTCATATCAATAATAATAATAATAATAATATCATACAATGCTTAGTAATGAACAATAACTTTAGAATACGCTTTTATTATGCAGCAGAACAAAAAAGACAGATGGATGTTGTGTATGCAAGCATATTTTTGTCTGTCAACAACAATGCATCAGTAGGCACTTGATTGTTGACATCGATGCCCCCCAAAATAGTATCCGCAGCCGTTTGAGAGTGAAATCTGCATGTAGGTACTGTAAGCCACTCAATTTTCGTATTTCTGTCGTTGAATTGTGATTGAATTTACAGTAACTACATTTCTGCTAAGATAACAGAATAATAAAACTAGCAACAAATTGAGAACTGTACACTGAATTTGAATTAATGAAAATAACAGAAAGCAATATGAGCAATGCTAGATTTTAACAACTACAGTAAATCAAAAAATTATTTATACATTTTTTAGTACACTGGCAGAAAAGCAGGAAATTTAAAACAGTTTCATTCAACTTTCCTATAGTGCAAAACTCTATGCTTTATTCAGTTTTATTAGTTAGCTTCTCACTATTAGTAGCTTGCAGTGCTGTTTCAATAATATCATCCGTGTGTTCATATTTTCCTAGTATTTACCATTAATATTTGCTTTACTTGATTTGTAAATGATGTTGATTTATTGCTGAAAAGCATCGAATAGACGACATTGATAAACAACAGTTCAGCAAACGCAAATTACCATAAGAGAAGAGAGTCTAACAGAATAAAGTTTTTGATCAAATAGAAGTGTTGAAGAGATGCATGGCGAAGCAATTATTGCACTTCACACTTTGAAATTAAAGCCAAATCTTAAACAATAGATATAAGTGCTTGAATTCAATGAAGATGAAGTGAATGCTTTAATGGCTGCAGCCTGCAGTGGTTAAAAGTGTTGAAGATAGCTTTGATGAATTATCCAGAAGTTATACAGTTTTGACAAAACCTCTGACATTTCGAACAATGTTTTTGAAGCTTAAGAAGTTCACTGATTTGTAGTTGCAAAGCAAATTGCTTTCCACATACAGTTCGATGTTACAGGATGCAAAGAAGTCAAATAAGTTGATCACCAGCAGTAAAAGTGTTAAAGAAATTTTTATATTTGTTTCAAAAGTTTAACGCAAGACATCAGTTAGTCAACATTTCAGTGATCTGAATCATTTAGATCTAAAAGCCATAAATAAACGGCTCTTCGAAGCAGGGCCATCACATGTGTATAACGACGAACTAAAAGAAATAAGCATGTTTCTGATTTTTAGGAAAGTATGCAATAATGGATTAAGAAGATGTGATACATGGTACATTTAATTGGTTGCATATCATACGACAACGGTCGTGGTGAAAACAATCCATATGAAGCTTCGCTGAAATTCAAATATTTTTTCCATTTTCTGTTTATTATATAATTGCATTAATTACAGATAATTACTAGCGTTCACCGCTAGTATAATCCTTTATTCATCATCGATTACAGTTTATTGCTTACTTTTATTTACTAACAAAACGCTATTGAATAACTTCGAATTTAAAAGCACCCTAAATCTTTTCTTTTTTAATCGCATTATTTTACAGCAAAACAATACACTTACAAAAAATTTAATACAATAAATTGACCCAAAATTGATAGTGAATTGATGATTTTTTCTTGGTTTATAAGCAATATCAACAACGGCTATTCAAACATTCTCACAAAGAAATTTCCTTCTCATATAAGTTCAGTAAACAATAATGAAACTGCACTATTATCAATTTCCACTCTCATGCTAGCCAGAGAAAATGGTATAAAAGCAGCTCGTTCAATTTTTGTGCAATTGCTTCTCATTTTCGTGAAATTTAAAATGAATTCAATGAAACAAAATAATTTAAAATACAAAGCAGAACTGCTGCAACTGAACAGTGAGGATAGTTACAAACTCAACTGACTGCTTTTTCCTGTCACAAGCTTCTCGTGACTAATAAAATTGGTCATCGGCTTTCCAGAAATACCGCATGTTCCAACACCTACACGTCCACTTTCTGTATCTGGCGACGCAAAAATCGACTCTTTCTTCACTCCCTTGAAACAACATCACAGTTAATACTTTTCAAATAAACCAAACCAACATATTCATTGAAAGCAAATAATTCACAAATCAACTGACAATCAACAAATAATTTAAAATTAAAAATAACACAATCAATTATTTACTTTGTATGACTTTGAAACTGCTTTTGAACTGAAATCTTTCCATTTCATTTTTTCCATTTCTTTCTCCTCTTCCAACTGCTTTTGTCGCTGTGCTTTCTTTTGTGCTTTTTTACGTCGTCTTTCCTTCTCCACTTGCCATAACGATTTTCCTTTTGGTTTTGAATCCCAAAGATAACGTTTCGGCTGAGTGTTTTCACATATACGAAGCAGATGCAATTTGTTGATTTCTGTTACATTGTAGCCTTAAAATTCAACGTTTCAGTTATTTATTCAATAATAATTTTTCTTAATATAAAAATTTTACCAACGAAAGTCACCGCTGCCTTTCCCTCAGATATACCATCAATAACTGCTTCGTATAATTGATTATTTTTCGACCACACAGCCATACATTTGTCACCGACCTAAATTGTACAGCTATATTACAAACAAAATATTAAAACTTCTATATTCAATAAAATGAAGAATTTCAAATGAATATTCCAAAACAATGAATTATAACTAAATTCTGAAGACTTAAAGACTAATTAAAAAATTTTTTTAAACATGACAATGTTTCTAATTTCTCAAATAAATTGATCATATCATATTGTTGCTTAATGCATGCCGTACGTAACATTCTCAATGTGAGTTAAAGAAGATATGCCATGCTACTGCAGCATCATCGTTAACGACAAAATGAATCTTCTCACTTCATCACCAATGACTTTTGTAATTTCCAGATGATCGATACTTATATAGCCTCAAGTGGGCAAAAGTAGGAAAAGTTACGCTCTTAACAACAAAAATACCTGACATGGCATGCATATCAAAATTCGCCCGCTTTTCAATCAAAATTCGATGTGGCAAAACGAAGAATCTGAACAAGCAAAAATCATCAATTCAAATTCGTATTCAAATCGCATTGTGTGTCTTCGGAAATAAACGGAGAGGTGGACCCATTACCTTCCAATCTTTTACTGGTTTAGGCTCTTCTGAAGCAGAATTGTCGACATGCGGTTCACGCAATCCCAATGTTGATTGAATCAACTCTTTCGTGATATTAATCACTTCCTCCAGATCGATTTTCAACTTCATCAACTCTTCGTTGTTCGGTTCGCTTACTAAAGCCGCTTCGACCTAATGAAAAAATAAAAATTAAAAAAAAAACAAATTGAAATTAATCAGTTCACCTGTTGCAGTTGCACCAAATAATCATCCAAATTAGCTTGCAAATCGTCACTCATTGTAATTATATTATAACCAATTCAAAATATTAAATTATTTGATAACTTCACAGATATTCTTCCTTTATAGAACAGAATTTTTGATAAGTTTCTTCGCAAATCTAAAAAGAAAACAATAAGCAATAAAGTAGTACATTACAAAACAGGCTTGACACTGAAATTAAATTTTCGAAATAACACTGCTTTATGAGTATGAAAATTTTCATAGCACAGAAATATAAATTTTAAAACCTTAAAAACGCCAATAAACAACACATTACTACATCAATAGGTCATAGTGTTTTCCACAATATACCATAGTGAAGTGCAAGATTTATTACAGTATGCACGCATGAAATTAAAAATATACTTTTGAATTTAAAAAAAAATATAGATAAAATGCATTTATACTTATTAAAGTTCAGTTTTCATATAATATGCTTCATTTATTTTATTTTTTTTATTTATTATATTTAATTTTAAATTAATGCAGTATCTAAAAATAAGGAAAGTGTTATTTTTAATTTAATGAAAATGCAAGTATTAAAAAATAAAATTATTGACACTTAAAAATTCAGTTAAGTTTTAAAAATATTTTTATTTCAATTATGTAATCGTTCGTCAACCTAATATCATTGTTACTTAAATGTATTTTTCCAACGATTTACTGTAGATTTATTGTTGTTTCATTTTTCTGTTTAGGAGCTGTTGTTTATTAAATACCATAGTAGGATGGCAGGCTCTAAGCCGCCCCTACCAAAGACTTCATCCTTTCAAACTTCAATCGACCGAAGGAGAATTTCTGAAGTACCAAATTCAATTATTCGCAGAAATGATGAGACACGCATAAGAGATGTTTGGTCTCATAATCTGCTGTTGGAATTCCGCAAAATCATGAAACTTCTTCCTGATTATCCTGTTGTTGCGATGGTATGCAGTACTGTTTAAATTGTTAATCTTGAAAAAAATCCGTATTGAAATTTGGAATGGTGGCTGTTTGAATTGTATTATAATTTTACAAATAGCAGATTGTTTTTAAAAAAAATTCAGGTTTAGTGAATTGTGCCAACACCAGAATGCTTTTAATTCAAATTCAGTATATAAGCAAAGTTACCATAAAATCTTTTGAAGTGCTGTTCATCATGCAAATTGATTATTTGTTGTGTTTTTGTTTTCTGACTGTTGTTTGTTTTTGTTATAGCTTTTTGTATGTTTTTCTGTTTTGCAGAGAAGTCATTATTGAAACAAAGCTTGCTTTTTCATGAAAAGTTTTTAAAAGAATATTCGTTCAGTGATGATTTCTTCTTTTTAGGATACTGAATTTCCTGGCGTCGTTGCACGTCCGTACGGCGAATTCCGCAGTTCAGTCGACTATCAGTATCAGCTAATGCGTGCAAATGTGGACCTTTTAAAAATCATACAGATTGGGTTGTCATTTTTCAATAACGACGGAGAAACGCCCAGCGAGTGCTCCACTTGGCAGTTTAATTTTAATTTTAGCCTAGCGTAAATTAATAATGGTAAATAATTTTTGTTTTATCATAATTTAATCCTTGCAGAGAAGACATGTATGCGCAGGATTCCATTGCGCTTTTACAAAAATCGGGTATAGATTTTAAACGATTGGAAACGGATGGAATCAATCCAATCGATTTTGCCGAGCTGATGTACGGTTCTGGCCTGCTTCTTCTCGACAATGTTCAATGGATTTCATTCCACAGGTTTACAATTTTCGCTTTGGCTAGTCATATAAGACAAATGTGAATTGCAGTCATTTTAAACAGACGTTATATTTTTAGTGGTTATGATTTTGGCTATTTGATCAAAATGTTGACCAACCGAAACCTGCCCAACAATGAGACTGATTTCTTCATTATTTTGCGTCGGTTTTTCCCCAACATATTTGATCTGAAATACTTAATGAAATCAACTCGACATCTGAAAGGAGGCTTGCAGGAGATTGCAGACCAAATGAAAGTACTAAATGAACGAAGTTTTACTTTTGTTGAACGAACCCTCTTTTACAAGGTTCGACGCGTCGGCCCGCAGCATCAGGCAGGAAGTGATAGCTTACTTACTGGAAAAGTTTATTTCAAAATGAAGCAGGTATTTATTTCAATTTGAAATTTTCATTTCTTGCAGCAACTTAAATTATATACATTACTGTATTTCAAGCTAATTTCTTTTCCTTTGTTTTTTCTAACAAAGAAATTATAGGTCAGCGACCTTTTTTAGCTAGGGTCAGTCTACAGTAATATTCCTCAAATATGAAACACACTAGCAATTAAACGTAACATTTCCCTCATTAATGATGGCCCTCATTAATTAATATCTTATGTTGATCACTTCTGTGATAATTAATGGTTGTTTTTTGTTCTATGAAAACGTTAATACACAGTACAGATATTGCTTTTTGATTGATATATTGTTTATGATTTCATTGGTTGCAAACATTATTTGTTATTTATAATCAAGAATTTTTTATATCAAATTGAAAAAACCATTATCTGCTATTTTGCACGTGTTTTAGACACTGTTTGAAGGAAATATCAATGAGCAAACGTTTTCTGGTTATTTGTTTGGGTTAAGTGTTCCAGGCGCCAATCTCGTGGATGCAGCATCGACTGATGGTATGTCGAGTGGTGAGGAGTCTTCATCTACTGGAGATTTTGATTCAGATATATCATCAGACGAAGATGATGAAGAAGATGAAGAGGAAGAAGAAGACGAAGAGGAGTTAGACGAGGAAGAAGAAGTAGAGGATGAAGAAAATAGTGACGATGATGATGTAGATAAAGATGTTACCCTTCATGCAAATGACTCCCAATCACTAGTCAACGGATCTGAATCCATTTCTAGTGTAGATATCAGTGAAGCATCATCATTTGTGAATTTTCAATTGAAAAAGAGGACAATTACTAGCGCAGAAAGCTCCACATTTAGTTCACAAATATCTGACGTATCTTTAAAAGCGGAATCATTGTCAGAAGGAAACAAGGAAACAGCAGAAAAATTAGTTTTAACCATCACTTCAAAATCAGAATGTGCGGTTACTGTTTCTGAAGATACGAGGAAGCATTCACAAGAACATTCATGACGTTTGTTCCAGAAAAACAACTTGCCATCCAAGCCCATTAAAAGTTTTATACTGACAAATACATATATGTTTTTCTTTTTAACAAACAGTAAAAGATTTTTTTTTTCACTTTTAATATATGTTAAGAACATTTTGAAAAGATGAATAAAAATGTTCAATTTAACAAAAAGAAGCATTCCATGAATATGATGTATTGAAAATTTTGTTGAATATATATTTACGTATTAAATACAGTTGCTCGAAATACGAAAAAGCTAAATAATTGTTGTCACCGCTTGCGTTCAAATTGCCATTTGTAAACTGGAGCTCGAATGGCAGTACCTTTGCGCTTTTTTCTTGGAATTACTCCTTTTGATTTGCTTTTCTGAAATTCAAAAAAAAGTGCAACAACAATATCTTTTTTTTTAAATAAAAAGACAAATTTTCAACTACCGCAAATTCTTTCTTCATGTGAAATTTTTCAGCCACAATCGACAATTCCTTTTCAACTCGTAAACGTTTCAACAATTCTTGAAAACTGTTCAATTTGCTTTTGTCCAATGACTAAATCAAAAAAATACCGTAAAACTCTAAGCATATCAAAAGTTATTATTAAGCCGTTATTGATCTGAGTTTACGCAGATGTACGTCTTCACTACAGTGATAAAAATTAAAATTCAGAAAAATAAAATGCAATTTCTTTCTTCACACTTACTTGAAGCTCTGATTGCAATTTCTTAAAATTCAAACCATTCGGAAATTTTTTTTTGAGTAACTCCAAGTCGAACTTTTTCGACGAATTTGCCTTTTCATTTCCTGCAAACATTTAAAATTTAACACAGCATACAAGAGTTTTCTTTGAAAAAAATATATCTCAAAACTGTAAAGCTTTTTAAAAATTAATTTACCTTCTGATTTGGAATGCTTGTTCACTGAATTCACCTTACATAAGGAAAATAAAAAGCCAAAATCGTCTAACAACTTCTTAATTTTCTAAATTCACCAATTTTATATAATACATGCCGTTAAAAATGGATAAATATACCTGGCGTTGAATTTGCAATTTGAAATTTATATAATTCAGATTCTGCGTTTGCAATAGTTTTTCCTGTTCTTTAGAATTTTCATCTTTGCCAATTGGTTTCTCATAGTGAACTCCATCCTGGAAAATATGACTGAAAAGTAATTAAGTATAGCAGTTTTTTTTAAATAATTCGCTGTTTCTTTCTTTTAACTGGACAAATACAAAAAAAAACGGGCAAAAACGACATCTCTTAAAGATCACTTAAATGTATACCTCAGTTTTGGAGTTAATCATGTGAAAATAAAATTCATCTGGATTCTTCTCCAAAGCTTTGCGACGAAGCTTTCGAATTGCATTCTCTTTAATTTGATGTGACCTAAAAACACAACGTTGGACAATAAACTAACAAATACCAGCATACCTTGCACGTTTTATGTAATCTTTTTTCTTCTCAAGTTCACCTAGCCGTCTGCGACTTGAAAGCTAAAACAACAAAAGAAAGACAATGGACAATATAACACTTAATAATAGAATAACCTAAATTAAAACCACCCATCTTCTTAAGCAAAACGTATCACTTAAATAATATATTAGTCCAACAAAATGATATCATGAGTAGTTAAGCTTAGGAAAACGTAAAATATGAAACCCGTTTTATAAAGTTATTTCTGTGCAAATGAACTTGAATAAAAATAAAAGAACTCAATAATATAGTTCAAAAATTAATGAAAAACTTGCCTGAGAACGTTCTCGATGAACTCTACTAACGCTTTTATCCACGTTCTTTAACGAAGACATTCCGCTTCAGGAAAAACTAAAAAAATAATACTAAAGCAACTAACAGCTTCATTCAGACTTGCCACTTCAGCGAAGAAAAAATAAAACGTTTAAAAAATTTACACAGCATCAAAACATTATTTTTTAAACTACATTAATTTCAAGTTGTTTTCGAATTATTCCCAACAAGAATAAAGCGCTGCGTATTTTAATAAAAATTATCTAAGCTTAATACTGTGTTATTTCTGATTTTCAAGATTGTATTTTATTATTTATTTTTTTTTATTCAAAAACTTCTACATGACAATCTTTCCATCATTTTGTGAAGGATACCTTTAAAAAAATAGAGATTTATTTGATTTCTTATTTACCTTTATTTTTATTATTAATGCAACTTTGTATCATACTGTAAGGTCTACATCATTATGTTTGAACTGCAGTGCGAAATAATGCTTATTTACATGATAATGTTAATGTCTTCAAATATTGAAATTAAATTTAATCATATTTTGAATAATTTATTTATGTCAGATTAAAAATACTATAACTTCGACCTTCGACACTCACAGTTTTTCACTGTATTTCACTTGGCTAGATGTTGCGTCAGCTGAAATTTACAATTTCACATTTGGTATGTGTTGTGTCAGAAACTTTCCATTCAATATCCGTCTGATTATAGCTTGGTTTTTCTGCTTCAAACAAGTCGTGTGTTTCTTTCGTAACTTCACCTTCAACGTTAGCGTTTGGCTCTGAAGTTGATGAAGTACAATGATAGTGAATTTATTACAGCAGCTTTACGATGTCCATACCGACTTGCTGGAATATAAAAGCTAGAAAATCCAAGCATATGAATGTATACAATCGTTTTCCCTCAAGTAACACACTTTTTGCAAAGATCTTGCATCAGTTATTTACATCTCTTTATTGTAGCAAAAAACTTTTTACCAGAAATAATAAATATGAAAATGGAATCAAAGAAATACTCAGATGTGCTGATCATGTAAAGCATTTGGCAATGTTAGCCTGTTGTTCCTTGATAATACAGGGGAGTAGTATTACTTTGGATGAGCAGTGCGTTTTCTGTTTTCTGAAGAACTCACTTCATAATCTCACAAGGTTTGCGTTTCAATTTAGTGGATTTGGTTTCCTTGGGGCCAAATTTTCACCGCGTTGAACGTCACTACTATTGAAGTTACGTAATTCTAAATGGAAATATTTGAACCAATGAAATGAAAAAACATTGCAGCTAATCCTAACGGAAAAGTTTGAATCACTGAGCAATTAGACAAGGAAAACCAATAAGACAACGGCACAAAGGTCCGCGTTCAACGACCAGTAAAATAAGGCGGTGAAAATTTGGCCCGAAGGAGACCATCTCAGTTTAGTGTTTACTGTAAGCAACAGTATTAGTGATTCTTCCTGTTCTGTTTTGGTTTATCTTTAGTTAGCTATCTGCAATTGCTGTACGTTGTTTTTGGCTCCAACGTTATTGCAACAGCCCGCTGGACTTGCTGCTCGTTATTGCTTACTTGTGCATCTATATATAGTTCAGAATTCTTATGCTTTTGTCATGGGCGATGAGCCATCTAGAACCAGTGTTTTACTAGCTATTCGAATTCACTGTAACTGTTACTGAATTCAGACTTTAGAGAATTTTGCTTTGTGCACGCTGTGAATTTCTAGAAATATCGACTGAGATACACCAATAAGTAAGTGAATTCAAGCCATGTGAAGTTGCTTATCTTAACATAATATTTGGATAGAAGTCACTGCCATGTAGTCTGGTGGCTAGAGGTTTTTGAATTCTACAAATCAGAAATTAACTATCCATTCCCTTAATATGAAACAGATTATTTACTACACATGATTGTTTATTTTTCCATTTGCTACATCATCAGTTTTTGCTTTTTATGTAATTCAGTTCAATAAATCAAATTCTTATTTAGGAAATGCGTAGACTGCTTGTCTGACTGCATTCTACATAATAATCATACACTAATTGCACTTTTTATTTACATGTTCAGTAGCAATACATGTCCAGTGAAGTAATTTGCGTCTATTTATAAATTTATATGCAACATGACATTAGGATTTTTTAAAAGTATTTTTACTTGCTTTAGTTGGATGAATTAAAGTTTATCAGAAAGTTTTGTAATGCACTAGTGGTGATGACTGCCATAGTTTGCTCAGAAGGTGTATTATATTTAATTTTTTTGTTTGGTTTAATTTCAACACTTAAGAAACAAGCAACATAAAAAAGTAACTTCCATATTAGAGCACGCAAAGATCAGTACTGCGTCTTCCTGCCATAGCATTAGTTCACTATTATGATCTGTTTGTAAAATTTTTGGCACTAAGCAACAAAAATGCTGTTTTGTTACAAATAATATGTTACAGTTATTTCAAAATTAAAGGATAATGTAACAACTATCTATTTATCTGAGATAGACAACACGAGCAAGTTTTCATGGGGTAAAAGATATTGACTTCGAGTGTAAAGAAAATTACTTGAAGCAATCAGTAGTGCACCCAGCGCCTTTTATAGCCAGCTTGACTACAAAGTCGCAGCTTCTGAAAAGGGAATGTAATGAGTCAGATGTCAACTCACAATAATATATATATATATATTTATATTTATTTATTTATTTATTTACTTATTTATTTACAATACGCATTAAATCAATGCAACTAATAAAAAATGTTATTAGTTTATACATTTAAAATAATTTATTTTTTTTTATTTAGAAATTAAGAATAAGATAAATTAAGGATAAATAAAAATTTGTAATGCATAATTATAAATATATGCAAAAAGAAATTTTAATCAAATTTATTTTGAAGATAAAAAATAATCAGTTTAATGCATTTATTTATCAGTTAACCATTGCACTTAGCAGCACAAAATCATTTTGCATATAGTTTTGATATTTAATTACCATTATAGCTTTATTGATATCATATGAATCAAAATTAAAATATAATATAAATATAAAAATCTAGGAACCAAATCATCCACAAAGTAACAAAAATTTCAAAAATTTTTGTTAAATATATCTCACATTTCATGATTGCTACTTATTAAAGCTTTATTAAACAAATATTTGTTGATAAAATTTATCATTCACTGTTATCTTTTTGTAAATTTTGAACAAATGGTTACGCTTTAATTTTCAAATTACTCATCTAACATGAATTTAAATATTAATCAATCTGTTTTGGAAAAGGAAAACATAATTAACGAGTTTCAAAAGTCCGCCATAATGTGACATTTAAAACTACAAATATTAACTGTAGGCATGAACTGACAACGTTTAAAAGTGAAACAATGTTTGTCTTTTCTTGCATAACAACAATAAAAGATATCTAAGGACTACAACATTCATTTTATCATAATTTTTGAAATCAAAGTTAAAAGTAGTTTTAAAAATAATTTTACATATTACTTGAAATTAAAATAAAACTGAATAAATATACTTTTGCTCATACCAAAAATACTTTTGTCAATCATAAATTTATAAAGAAATAAAGTTAAATTAAAATTATAAGCAGCTAAATAATATAAATTAATGAGATTTTAAATCCTATCATTATTATGAAAAACTTGCTTCAGATGATCGAGAATGACCCCTGAAGTATTCACAAACACTATCAAGAAAAGTATCACCATGATTTATCACGGAGAATTCAGAAAATCATACACTAAATATGACCCATTGTTTTTCATTGTTCTTTAAATTACATTTGCAAAACTTAAATTTATTAATTCTCTGAACAGATGAGTTAGGAAAGTAAAAGGAACAAAGGAAAGTAGTTCATTAATAACAAAGAATTAAATCTTTTAAAACTATGTTATGAAATCCTTGAATAAAAAAGCAGTGCCTAAAGAAATAACTGATTCACAATAAGCTGGCATTCGATGAAATATAAAAATAGCAAATATTGAATGAAATTCTTATAACTACATTTATTCATATGCTACCGCTATTTCAAACTTTAAAAATAATGTCTCGAAAATACTGAAAATAAATAACTCGTCACAGTTAAAATACTTTGTATGAATATACAGTATCAATTTACTGCATTGAGTTACAGATAAACAATATTTCAATAATAAGATTTACTCTTCATTTTAACCAATGTTCTAAAAGAAGACTTTTTCAGAAACTGTTTTGTGCATTAAATGCAGAATGAGCTTCTTTCTGTACAGTAAGTATAAAACATAATTTGTAAACATTTTTTTTCATATATTTTCTCACTGAGCCATGCTTTGCAAAGTAAACTAATATTAATCTAACATAAAGCATTGTTAACTTTGTTGTTCAAGTAAAAACTTTGCCATGAAATTTACACACAATTATAATAACAACAGATAATGTTTAAACAGTGACAGCTGCAGTTGAGCTAACAAGTACTTCTTAAAAGTTTCTGCAACTGACTGCAATTTAGTTCCACAAAAGTATTCAATAATGAAGGATTGTTCACTAAAATTCTTTGTAATTGCTCTTTTACTAATTGTTCAGCAAAGTGAAACTCAAAATGCTCGATGTAAATCAACAGCAGCAAACAACGTCGATTGGTATGATTAATTTAATGTTTTCTAAAATTATGATGACAAGTTCATTTAACAAAATAAGTTGTATAACTTTAATATTCAAAAGTCTGAAAATAATTTGAATTAGTATTCTAGAAGTAACGCAATAGTAGATTTAGTTTTATTTATTACTGAATTTACAATATAAATCAGTCATAAACAGTGAATTTAATAAAATCTATACAAAATTAAATGAAGCAGTATAATATAAATGCATTAAAGATTTGCCTTTTAATTATAATCAGATTTTATCATTTACTTTCTTAGTATTTCACAATTCTTATGTATGCATACAATTTTAAAGAAATACATCTTTTATTCATTTAAAACCAAAAATGCTTAGCATTTTTATGAGAACTTTGCATAAATTTTCAATGAATTTTTACCACCAATTTATGTCATAATACGTTGTTAGCATAATCATTTATTTATACAACAATATTAATGTGTTAATATTAATATAACAGATAACAACATAAAAATGCTGGCTTAATAAATGTTATATTCATATTTTAATTCTTAAGCTTTAAATAACTGGCTGTGTTGAATGTCATACTAAAACCTTCAGCATAAATACGTAAATTTATTTATTTCTTTATTTATGCTATACTTCATTTTTAAAGAAAACCATGCATGATTAGGTAACTTTTAGGTATGTTCTTTACAAAACACCTGACCAAATCACTGCAAAAATAATCACATCAGCAGCCCCTCAATGGGCTGACGAAGGAGCTGCTTTGACTGCAAATGCAGGTCATGCTTTAGTTTCGACACTTGAAAGTTGGTTAGCGCCACTACATAATTCCCTAAGCGCAGTTGGATACAGTAATCAACCACCAGGATTTTCTGGATTCACTACTGACTCTACTTCAAAAGGTTTCTACTATTTTAGAAATAAAAATAAAAAAATATTAAAGAATGCATCAATTACAAGTTTTTAGGCATAATTATGATGACAAATGCGCAACCGCAATCATTTTGGTTAGTTCATACACTGCCAAAAGCGCTAGCAAATGGAGTTGCCTGGACATGGCCAGCAGATTTGACTCCGCAAGGTCACATGGCAGTATGTGTAGATGTATCAACACAAACTGTTACATCAATTGGTAATTAAAATATAAAAATCAAAAGCAATTTAAATGATTCTAGCATTAAATTCGCAAACAATGTCATCAACGTATTTTTGACAGTAATAATTTTGCAGCATCTGCACTTGTTTATCAAAATCCGTTGATCTACTTCTCAAACATTGCACCAGCTTTGCAAGCTACTCAACAAACTTTGATGAAATTAATCGGTGGATTGACGCCTATTTTGACCCCTCCATTTGCTAATACACAGACTATCAGAACATTAGCAGCTGGTGCTGAAGTGCCTATAACAATATTTTCCAAATTATCCATAGGACGATTAGGTAGTTAATTTATGAATTTCTGAAATTTCTTTAATTATTTTTTTTCTTTCAGAAATGTATGGAAAAATTCTGGCTACAAAGTTAAAAGCTAATATACGCGTCTGGGCTAAAACAGATAATTCATTAGGTTCAACAGGTGGTGGAAAAATTGGCTTTGTTAAAGTAGTACAGAGTCCAATAACAGTAGATAATCAGCAAAGTACTAGAGAAAAAGACTCCTCCCAGTGGGTATCTGTGGAACAAAAGCCTCTCTTCTGTTTTACGACCAACAGTTATAATGTATGATAAATTTCCATTACTATTGCACATTTCAAAAGGATTTCTTAATAATATTAACATAATAAAATGTCTTAAATTGGTAACGGGTGTTTTAAATTATATTTAATTTTAGCGGTTTATACATTATCGGTTTATTTATTTATATTAATGTTTTTCAGAAAGAACAGCTTATGAAATCTGGAACGGCAATTTGCCTGGAGCATCAACTTTTGAGCGACTCGTTTGCAATTATAGCTGCTAATGTGATACCACCTGTAAATTCCTGAAAATATTTAAAATTATAAATGTTTTTGATACTTTTCACTGCATATTTTATTTATTTATTTGATACTGATGCGTGTTTTGATTATAAATTTGAGTGAAAGTTAGATAAAAAGAAAAAATGCTGATTTATAAACAAGCAATCTAATAAAATGACAGATGTCTACAAGTGAGTTTAAATTTTGAAATGACATGGTAAATGCTTAAATGGCAATGCATCAAATTATATTATATGCTGAAGAATTAAAAATATATTATTAAATATTTGCAAATTAATGTCCATTAAAGAAACTATTAAAATAAAGTAAATAATGCTATAATTAAATCTTGATAACCTATAATAAAAAGCTCTATTGAAGCAACATTAAACTCTATTAAAATATAGATTACATTAACATGCATTTATAGTAAAACTCCGTTACAACAAACTCAGAGGGGATTCATGATTTTTTCATTGTAACGAATGTTTTATTCTATTGAGATTTACTTTAAATTCGTGTAATTTATTAAGAAATCACCAGGGAATCCAAAAATGTTCATTACGTCAAATATTTCGTTATATCGGTATTTGTCATAACGGAATTTTAATGTATTTAACTTTTAAACCTAACTCTAACATTATTTATTGGCATTCGGCAAATTGTGTTCAAAATAATTAACTAAATCAGTTAAAACAAGATGCATATTTATGCAATAATAATGTCAAATAAAAAATCTATAATTTATTTAGGAGCAGAACAATTGTTAAGTAGATTTTTTACTTAGATATATAACTTCAGTTAAATTTTATAAATAAAATTCATTAATTTAAAGAAATATCAATAATAATAAAATTAACGTGACAATGCGTTATGAAGACTATAAAAAATTATATTTTCAAACACATTAAGTATAAGAAAGATACTTCACATGAAGCAGGAAAAGTGACTGATCTTAAAGGAAATACATTTAACCAATAATTTATAACTGCTCAGGTCAATCACAGTGTGACATGAAATATAATTATTGCCGTGGCGGGCAAGGAAAACTGTTTAATAAGATTAATTTCTCACTAGCATGATTTATAATTTTTGATTGCAGACCTATTTTTAACCTAATTTAAGATTTCTTAGTTGAAAATAAATTAAACTATGCCATTTTTAGAAATAAAATGAAAACAATTACAGTATGCAGTTCTAATAAATAACATAAAAACTCTTTGTAAAGATATTCTTCTTTTCAAAAAAATAAATGATAATGATTAAAATGATATTTCAATCATAAAATTTTAACAGTCGAACTTCTAGAAACAGCTTAGAGATTAAATGCATTGTAGTATTCATTAGCCCCTGATAATTTTAAGCAGTTTGCAATTTATTGTAAAAATATACTGTTGGCGACAAAATCTTTGCCAACTGGCAGTGGACCGTATTTGATGGTTTTTGTACGCGTAGTTTAAATCGGCTCACAGCCAAGCCGAAGAGTCGGTCGCTACAAGGAAAACGATCACAATTATTTAGATCGTGTTCAATTTTATTGTGATTCAAGACAAGACAAACTCAGTTCCAACAAAAGAATATCCACAACGTCAGATCGTCAACAGATATGCAAATCTCAGGCTCACCAGCTTACACTTTGTGTAACACTGCTTATTCCAGGTCGAACGTGCGTTGGTGTTCTTCCAAGAGGCGTAACTCTCTTGTCAACCAACCTCAAACGCTTCCACCCTGCATCGACTACTCAAGTCACCACACTCGATATCTTTCCATATTTAATACTAATTTTCAATACTTAAAAAGATACCATAAAATGCTTTTGTTTAAACTTATGATATAATTACACTTTGTTGAAATCATTCATAATTTTAATTTTTTATTTGCGTTTACCTTATAAATATGCTACAAATGTTTTAATATGTAATTGAATTCTCTCTATAATTAAAAATCTGATTTGAACATGAAGACTTAAAATTTTTTTTAATTAACAATTAAACATGCATAATTTTCAGTATTTAAAAAGAGACTCATTAGAATGATGCTTATTAAAGAACTGCTGATGCATTTGCACTGATTTTAATTCAAAAAATGTCATTCTGCGTGACCAGTTTGGGGCAAAAAATTTTAAAGAACATTTTCACTGACTAAATAAATTTTAAGATGGTTCTAAATATAATTTTTTATTTCATTTAAAAATAAATCTTGCAGGAAAATGTAAACTAAATTTTTTTGCGTGCTGACAATGTTATGCATCAAAATGAATACATTGAAAAGATAGAATTTTCAGCAAAGAAATAGGTTTTAATTATCAGATTTATTTTCCTATACTGATTCTAAATAATCCCAATTCCAATAAAACTTTTTGACTTCATCTGTAACATTTGATAACACATTAATTGCTAATTTATAAAACTCAAAAACTTTTATAAATTTATTGACTACAACCACAACTTTTAACAAAAAAACTAACTCACAAATTCGAAAACGGTAGTGTAGTTGAGAACAGATGATTACTGCTTTAAACAATTACATTTTATTTCATAAAACAGTTAAAAAATGCATGCTAAGTATCTTTTATTAAAATTTTTACATGATTTTTCATATGTTTCTAAATATGAAATGATTATTTAGATAAACTAAAATAATACATGTAATATAATATAATATAATATATAGTATAATATAAGTTATATCTAAGCGAATAACATTTGATTTTTATATTTATATGCATTACTTACTTTGACCTACAACATATTATACTTCAAAGTGCACTATTTTCTCTATTATTCCATTTACTTAATATGCTGCGCCAAGTGATGCAAAATCATGTAAATAAAACATTATTTAACAAATATTAAAATGCTATAAAAAGGAATGAATATCTAATAATAATTAAAACAAAGCAATACATTGCAATGCTTCACTGTGCTATTGTCCTTGACGGTTACAGAAAAGCACGGTTATCAGCCTTTGATATAGCTATGCAAACATAATTTTATCATATTTTACTTACTTTCGCAGTGCTATTTTTTATCACATCTTCAACGCATTCAGCACAACTCAAAGGTAATTGAAATGCATTATGTTCTTGCTTTTGTGCTGTTATTTCATGAGCACACAAAGTATCAAATACACCTTTCTGTATCTATGTGAATGTATTTATTTCATTCTACTTTGCCATGTTCATTGTTTAAATAATATCTAACACTTATATGGTAAGTCAATATCATCATTGTAATGTAACAGAATAGCTTTAGTAATAATAAAAATGAATACACAAATAGGGTTTTATATAAGGATTAGAATTCTGAAAAATTATTAAACTTCAGTTATATTCAGCTATGCGAATATACATTTTTCTTAGCGCTTTCTTGGTCATCTTGCACAACTGTTTAAAAATTCATGCAGCTAACTGTACATGCAGAACTGCTACAGAAGATGTAAACTGGTAAGTGGAAAAGCATATTTTTCAGCATTTAATAAATATTTTTAAAAGAAATTCATATAGGAGCATTTTAAAATGTTACCATGTAACACGAACTCGTTGAATGCAAATGAATTTAAAAAGTCAGTTATATTTTTAAATAACTGATGTATGAATGCTTTTCAATAAATATTGATCAAATTTTCATTTTAAACTGATAAAAATATCTCATTTACATTAAAAAAACTTTTTAAAATGCAGTATTTTTGCTCATTCTGCATAAAGCATAATATAAAGCATGATGCATATCAAAAATACATAACGATTCTTTAAGTAATAAATTTTTGTGCATATTTTCAAGAATTATTTTATTACTTAATAGTAATATTGTGAATTATACTTTACATGTGCAAAAACAATTTTGTTTGAAAAATTTAAAAGCTTAATGAATGTGGTTATATTTTATAATTGCATTGAAAAGTATTTTTTCTGAATATTTTTGAAAAATGGTATTGTAATGAAGTATTAAATTTCTGCAAAAATGAATTATAAAATTATTATTAAATTCATAGGAAATGAAGCAGAAAATGTTTTCATATCAATTTTTATTTTAGGTTTTTACTTTTCAAACCTGTAAATCAATTAATGGGTAAAATAATTTCGCCATCTAATGCTGCTTGGACAAATGATGGAGCGAATATGAACAGTAATACCGGCCACGCTTTGGTTAAAACGCTTGCCGAATGGATGGAGCCAATACTTGCAGACATGACAGCTGTTGGCTATAGCAACATGCCTCCAAGATCTACGATTACATCTAAGACTACTACATCTAAAGGCATGGACCACAAATGCCTATAAATATTGACGTAGCATATTAATTTTAGGTATTTTAATGTTTGGAAATGAAACTACGGATGGATTTTGGTTATTGCACACTTTTGAACGAGCGTTTCCAAACAGCGCTAGCTGGTCATGGCCTACGAAGTTTACTTCAGAAGGTCACATGGTTCTTTGTTTAAGCGTAGGTGAAGAAAATGTGCCACTAATAGGTAATTTTTTTAGTTTGCACTAGTTAAACATTTTAAAATAAATAAATGACAGTAACTGAATAGAAACTCTTTCTGGTATAAATAAAGATATGAAAGTAATCAGAATGGTTTTAAAGCAACGCTAACATATAAATTATTTCAGTTAAATTTAAATTAAATCTTAAACTTATTTAAATCAAATTTAAATTAAATTAAGTTAAACATTTAAATTATTATTTCAGTTCCTGCACTTCAATATCAGGAAGTAGTCATTTATTTTGGTCAAGTCTCATCAGAAAAGGCAACGGAATTTGCTGATTTAACATCACTGATTGACGGGAGCCTACCAACAATAACACCACCACTGTGGAACAAGCAAAGTATTACAACCCTAAATTCTGCACTCTCAGCGGATGTATATTCCAAAACAGCTTCATCCCGATTAGGTAAAAGAATGCACTAAAAAAAAATGTATTTTAATATATTGTACTTAGAAATGTATGGTGGCTTCCTCAATAGAGTTATGGTAGTCAATATGCGCATCTGGGCTGTAACAGATAATACGCTCACTACAACATGTGGTGGAAAAATTGGTTTCGTCAAAGTTGTCCAAAGCCCAGTAACTGTTGCTGGCACCCAAAATGATAGAAGCAAAGACAAATCTCAATGGGCAGTTATAGATGACCAACCCGTGTTCTGCTTTACAACAAATGCTTATTCTGTAAGTTCTTCCGTGCAGAATAATAATTATACGCATGTGCATTAACTTTTCAATTCATTAAATATAAATATTATTTACAAATTATGTTATTATAACGGTATGTCAAAGGTATGTTTTAAAATATTGCTGAACGGTTGAACTGCATGATACTTATAAATTTTTGTGCAGTGATAAACAATAAATTCATTAAAATTTGAAGTTATTAACTAAAGCTCTTAGACAGTTTTTAAATAAGATGCATTGTAAATATAGCCATATTTTATGAATATTAAATTTTATTTTATAACTCTATTTTAATTTAGACTAAACAGAGAACAGTTGCTGGAAGTGCTACATGCATCACTCAACAAGCAGTCAGCAATTTGTTTACAACTTCTGCTGCAAATTTTATTGCTTGCCCATACGGCTAATGGAAGAATAGCTTTCAAAGACAATAATATAATGCAGATTTTTTACTTTCAATATAATAATATTAGCTTTGTGTATGCCAAAAGGAATGAATTGCACTTTCTAAAAGGAATTTCATAATAAAATAAATGATCATGATTTCACTTTTTTGATAATTTTTCACTAAAAATTACTTTGATTTTCAAAAATAAAAATTCACAGATCATTTCATTCTTGTTATAAAATTAATTTTTATTCACATCTTAGAACATAAATATACACAGCACGTCTTAAATCTATGATATCAATGGAAGCGCTTTTTCAATCATAGATAACTGCTAAAAAATTGTTCAATTCATTTTCTTAGAACAGTTAATGCATCTACATTTGAAAACAAATACTATTGCAAAAGAATTATCAAAAAGGAATAAACTATAAAATATAAAATTTTTTAATGATTAAATTAAATGAATTTGAAATTTATTGTTTAATTAATTATCCGTTTTACTTTTTAATATTTTAACTGTTCTTATGTTAATCAGATAATGAGAAAGAAAATCGCATTGTTTTATTATTTTAACAAAAATAAATAAAATTAATCCATTTATGAAAAAAAATAAGTAGCTGAAAATAGACAAAAATGAACAGCAGGCTGCTCAGCAATTAAATTTTTGTGTCTGATATAATATGACAATATTTGAGCTTTATGTCGTGTTATATGCCATTTTCTTTTTTTCTGACATCACCACTTCATAAATTGCTAATATACTACTATGTAATCAAATTATAATTTATTTAGGTAAAAATTTTCATACTTGGCAGAATTATAACAGACATTTAGCTGTGAAGTTTTTGCTAATATGTTCACAAATCCAAAATACAGCACAATTTAATTACAATATATAATTTGTTTTCATTTATTATTATTTTGGCATCAGCATTATCGTGTATTATTTATACTATATGGATGGCGTGAACCCTACATTATGTATGATATTTATAACTTATGTAGATGAATATAATGTAAAAAATATGAACATATTCAGAATTAGAATTTCATATTTGCTACCTATTTAATTATTTGATTTATGCTTATGCTTATGCTTGCAAAAACAGCTTCATAAAAAGATGTTGAAAATTTTTGTAATTATAGTATTCCGAAATATTCTGGAAATGAAGTATTTGAAATATTGAAAGTAAGAAATATAACTTCATGTGAACTGTAATTTTAGTTAATAAATGCAAATCACTTTTATGCAATAAAATTTTGAAAATGCAATGAAAGATAAAAGTATTTTATCAAAAATGAATAATGTGGAAATTCATAAAATGTCAATCATTCATATTATTTAGGCACTTAAAATACTGTTTGCAAATGATTCATCAGTATATTGACATTTTAATAAATACAATTTGTAAATAGTGGAAACAGGTCCTGTACATCCATAGCATAAATTTCCTAATTAATAAAAGACAGACTCCTTAATTAAATAATTTCAGCCTAAAAACAAAAACAACTCAAAACATGCATCATCGTAAATTGCACTGATTTTAGATATGATAAATTAAAACCGTTGTAAAAATGCAGTTGTGCATGATTTTATCAGCGCAAATGACTGTAAAGAAAGAAATATAGTAAAATTGAAATAAATTATTTATATCATATATTTAATTATAAACAATTAACAAATAATAAAGAATTCCAGTGAAAAAATTATTTATATTTAAAATCAAAGTCTTTAATGCTATCATGGTAATTTCTGCTTTATATTTTCTGGGAATAAAACATTTATTCATTAACATGTTTTAATTATTTACTATTTTTATTAAATTATTATTATTTTACTAAATATTATATTATATTTTACTTAATTATGAAAACAATGAAGCGCATTCAGAACGCTACTACCATAAATTGCTTATAAAATTTTATAGCAATGAGAACATTTTTGCTGATTTACGTGCTATGCACAAGTTTTTACGCTAACTTCTTTCAGCTTTTGCTATATATTTCTTTGTTGCATAATATTTTTATACAGTGCATAAACCTATGCACAATATCATGTATATGATACTTACATATTTTCTACAAAGATAATTTGTAGAAAGTAAGCCAGAAATTTTGAAATACATGTAGCAATATTTTTATGAAATGTTTAGCTTCTACAACATTTCAACATTCGATTTCCCTGCAGTCAACTAGCTAATTGCTTCGACGCTACTCTAGCATGGTATAAATTTGACATAAGCTTTTACAATATATAATACCACATACATAATAATACTTTTATTCATATAGGTTCAATAATGTGCAAAGTATGACTAGCAGTACCTAACAGTATTTGTTAAAATTTTCCCTTAGATACAAAGGCAACATATCATTATATATTGAAAATTTTTGTTTAAAAAATTTTTATAGATTAAAAAATTTCACTTTGTATTATTGTTTCAAAATACTTTTTCAGTTTTCATTATTATAAATATATTGAACTTCAAAAAACTCTAAATATAATTTACTACTAGAAATTATTAAATAATGAAATATATTTTTTAATAATAATTTTAATGAAATAAGAGTTTTTATGTTTAAAAAACACAAATTAATGCATGTAATTAACACAAATAAAATTTGCTATTATAATAATGCTTATTACAATTTTATGATACTGATATGTTTTAGTCACATATAATAGCAAACACGAGTCATTATACAAAGACATGTGTCTCCATTTTATAATTTTTTGAAATTCCTCATTCATTTTTTATTATTCATACAATATTCATATTAATGCATCTGCATATATTATTCATAAAATCAGATTTAATAAAATAAATAGATTTAATAAAAATTCATTTATAAAATATTTAAGAATTTATAAATATTCTAATTTTTAATAACTTCATGGATTGTATTATTCAATACATTATGTAGAGGTAATAATAATTGACATTTACACTTGTATATTATTGACTGATATGTGAAGCTGTTGCTAATAATATTTCATAAATAGCATCACACACCAAACAAACATTTTGCAGTAACGTAAAGTAAATTGCAAATTTCATTTTATGAAAAATACAACACTATTTTGAATGAATTAATTGCTTGATGCTAATCTGAACCTGTACTTTTAAAGAGCAATGCATTTTTTAAATTTTAGATAAAAATAATTCAAAACCACATTCACTCACAAATAGTCACATTTAAAATATTTAAAGCAAATGAAAAATGAATATGAAAACGCAAAAAAAGCAACATTTCTTTGTTGTTTACTTTCTGTAAATTATATAAAGATTGTAAGATATCTTGATTAAGGATCTTTACAGTATTGGTGAGTAAAAGTGAATTTACACCATGGAAAACAATGAACTCCGTTGGAGAGCGACAACGCGGCGTAAGCTTTATAAAAGAAAAACAAAATAGAAATGCTGATAATATTATTATAAATTATTCATTAATACATATATTTTTTTGCATTATTAAGTGATTAATATCTTACATAACGTTAGGCAAGATAACGTAAAAAATTGTTATCTATATTGACATTAAATTTTATATAATGAATTTTTTGGAAAATAAATTTATATTATTTTATACTGTTTAAACTAAAAGTTGTTATTCGTTCTTGACTGAATTTATATTGTTAGCAATTTCTGCGTTTTTAATGATAAGCTTGCGGTGAGGAATCAGAGTTTGCTTTGATAGTTGTTCACGTGAAAATTTTATACTGTAAAGCCATGCTTCATCAATCAACATCTGCGTCTGTGGCAATACAAATTTTATATAAATTACGTTAAAAATAAAATTTATCTTATATAATACTGCTTTGAGATGAGTCTCATAAAACCCCAGCACCTTATTCTGTTTTTTGTATCTCTATTCATTTTGGTAAAAGAAACAGCAGGAAAGGCAACAAATGCAACAGCTGAATGCAAAGCTCTTGGTAATGCTGTAGATTGGTATGCACACTTTGAAATGCTTTTACATCACTTGAATATAAATAAAATATAAAGTTTTATTTCCTAAATCTAGCATTTAAGTTATATATATATAATATAAGAGTGTCAAAATGTCAGTTTATATTAATGAATTTAAAAAATGTTCTATGCATATGTAATACAAAATAAAGTTTCAGGTTTCTTTTCTACAAACTGCCAAAAAAAACTATAGCACAAATAATCAGTGCAACTTCTGTTACTTGGACAGCTGATAAAGCGGCATTGACATCAAAAAAAAATAATTCATTAGTTGAAACCCTTGAAGGATGGATTGAACCAATGTCTGAAAAGCTCAGCGGTTTTGGTTACAATAATAACCCACCTTCAATGACAGGAATGAGTACACGTTCAACTTC
This sequence comes from Trichinella papuae, assembly GCA_001447755.1. NCBI lineage: Eukaryota > Metazoa > Nematoda > Enoplea > Trichinellida > Trichinellidae > Trichinella > Trichinella papuae. The sequence continues at coordinate 781,300 of JYDO01000002.1, read as the reverse complement.
AAAAGGTATTTTCAAAGAATCTTTCAAATAAAATATCCAAAAAACACTTTAATATATCAGGATAAAATTACAGGAATACTCATGTTCACAAATTCAGAAACAGTAGATGAAGCTTTTTTCTTTGTTTATACGATGGACGGTTTTTTGGAAAACGGTGTAGGATGGGTGTGGCCACAAGGACTAACAAGTCAGGGACACATGGGTGTATGTATGCAAATATCTGAGTCAGATATTTCTTCAATAGGTAGGTTTTAATATGAAATAAACAAGTAAATAATAGATTGACATTATTTCTGTTTCACAGCTCTATTACCTTGTTTTTATTAGTAGCAATTCTAAACAATTACTAATTATAATTATTTTGCAATAGCAACATCCCTTACATATCAACAACCATTGATCTTCTTTTACTTTATCAACGAAACTGTTCAAGACCAGCAGCAAGAATTAATGCAGCTCCTTGAAGGAAATCAAAAAATTATGACTCCCATGTATTGGGATTTGCAAAGCATAACAACTCAGAAAACATCAGTACCAATAAACATCTATGCAAAACTGTTTGGTAGTCGACTTGGTCCGTGTTATTCATATTCAACTAGTAGTAAAACGGTGATCACATCAAAATGCCCTTTTTTTTAGAAATGTATAGCAAATTACTTGCAACAAGGCTACAGGCAAATATACGCGTTTGGGCTAAAACTGATGGAAGCTTAACTACAACATGCGGTGGAAGAATTGGTTTTGTCAAAGTTGTACAAAGTCCAATAACAGTTAGTTCCCAGCAGGCAACAAGAGCGAATGATCAGTCACAGTGGGTCGTTGTAGAAAATCATCCTACGTTTTGCTTTACAACCAACAAATATACTGTACGTTTTAAAAATATATTAATTTATTATTATGAAATAAATAACATTAATCATTATATTAAAACTATAATTGTATAAATTGCATAATCAAGTCTAAATGAAAATACAAGAGAGCCTAATTACTAAGTATGTGCAGTGAATGATAAAGTTTATCAAAATATTCCATTTTACGACTTGAACATAACTTTTCAATAACTTTAGCAAAAAGAAATGTTAGGCTCATCAGGAGCAGCAGTTTGTCTTCAACAGTTCCAACTTTCTACAATTTTCTCTTCCTTAGCAGGAAATGTTATTCCCTGCCCGTATGGTACAAGTGGAAAATGCTGCTAAAATGACTGCCACAAATTATTTTTATAGTGTTTTATAAAATAAACATTCATTCATTATTTGAGAAAATTTTTAATACAAAAAATATTTTAAGCTACATAATAACAGTTTCATGTTTGTGTTCAATACATCAATTGCACATCTGAAACAGAATTATTGTAGGATATAAGTGTTTATATACATACATTTATACAAATAAATGTTCATAATTGACAAATTTAAATTTATATAATTTACTTTTTACATGAAAACTAAGAAAGAAAATGAAAAAATATTTAAATTAACATTTTCTTTGAGCAGATAATATTTTCAGCTAGTTTTTTAAACAAATTGTGCAAAAATTTTTGAATGTAAATATATCATTTCAAAAACTAATATGAAATATTTTGTATAGAATCAAATAGAAGCATTGCAAATGCATTGCAAAAGCAAAAGAAATCTGTTTTAATTTATTATATAATAGTTTATTTAATAAATCTCATCAAATATGTTAATTCATCACTTAAAATAATTACATTTTTGCTTTATAAATCAGGCAATAAATAAAATGCGGTAAGTAAAATTTCATATTATTAGTAAGAAAATGTACAACTGAGCATACAAAAATCAATAAAAATCAGTTTTCTGTATTACAGCATGAAAATGTTGCATTTACCTAAGAAATAATTTCTGTTCACCAATCACAAATTCTAAACAGAAATTTTTCTGGTGTACAATATGGTATGTAGTGAAATATGGAAATTTTCATTTAATCACTTGCATTTCAATTAAATTAATTAATTAATTTCAATCATAATATGCAAATTTTTGAAATTTTCTTATTTCTAATACTAATGTAATTTCTTCTTAATCTTAGTGCATTATTTTGCATTAATTATTCATTTGAATACTAGTTTACATATTTCTTTTTTCAAAACACATTACATAGTAGTATTCGGTTGCATTCGTGCAAACGTTGTGCTACGATCAATTTCTATATAAACCAATTTGTTGTCCTTTTTTTTCAAACTGTAGCTAAAACAATCTATAAAAATAATCAAATTTTAGAAGTGCAAATAAATTTAAATCTAAATGAATTTTAGAATAAAACGGAAAATAGTGGAATAATCTTTTATCGTTTAAAAATATTTTATTTTTAAGGCTATATAAAAATTTTAAATAAAATATTTTGACAAATGTAACCAATGAAATTTTAAGCTGTATATGCAAATAAGAAGCATTTGCAAACAATCACTTGAAAATCATTTTAAAGAATAAAAAGTTATGGTAGAAATTAAACTTTTGAACAAAATTGCTTCTGCGGTTGGGAAATGATAAAAAGAACTTGCACACAGTGAAAACAAATCTTTAAAATAAATAAATAATAATGCTTTAATTTATCAAAAAATTTAAATTTTTAACCTTGAAACTATGTGAATAAAAAACATTTTCATTAATGATTTTCTTATAACTTAAAAGTTTACTTATATATAAGATATATTTACTTATATATTTATTGACATAAGATTGAGATATATTTATATAAGATATACTTATAAGATTATAATATACAGCATTTTCAAATTAAATACTATATTACTGTTAAATGTACTTTTCAGTCCTTTTTTTTTAATTTTAGAAAAGATTGTAGGACATATATATTGTTCATTTTATGTAATGCTATGTTACGTAACAATTAACAGAAGTAGAATATTTTAAAAGTTTACTTAAACAGCAGGTTAAAATTAATGCCTCTAAAACCTCATAAGCATTTAAATATAAAAGTATCAAAACAAAATAAATTTAGTTTAAATAAATTTAAAGAAAAGCAAAAAGTATAGATATATGTTGTGTGGGTAATTTATAAGCATGCAACTATAACTTTCATTTGTTATAAATAACTTTAAAGATGTCATTTTTTTTAAAAAAGTTTACTTTTTTCACCTTTATTTTGACAAAAAAATAGAGTAAAAAGCACTGATTTTTATTAGATATGAATTTACTAAGAACAATTCGTTGATCCAAGTAGCTTCACAATTTGCAAAAATACGTTTTCTTTGACATCAGCAGAAGGAACGAAGATATTAATTAGTGCCTTTGATAAGGCTGTTTTAACAGCTTTGGCGAAGTATAAATTTCATATTTGCGCTAAGCAGCTTTTGATAAATTTAACCCAAGACAGCTTTTGCTTTTGTGTTCTTCGTCTGTTCACTAGTAAGTTCACTTTTGAAAGACTGAAAAGTCAAATTTGCACATATTCTCTAAGCTTTAACTTTGGTATTGTTTTAGCAAAGTCTATCGTATTTATTTTAAAAGAAAATGCCTATAAATAAGTTCCAAATTATGAAATTCAAGCGTATCTACTGTCGAAATGATGAAAAATTTACAACTGATTCAATGGTTATTATTTCTAATGATGATGCTTTGGAAAACCAAAGTTCAGGCTCTGGATGCTCACTGCACTATCACACCTACCGTTAATGTTGACTGGTACTAAATTTTTATCGCACTATAAATTAAAATTTTAAACATGTAATTCAAAATTTATTTGTAAGAAACGTATCTTTTGCACTTCTTATGCTTTTTTAAAAAGAATGTTCACAAAAATGTTCTTCGGTTAACTATTGTTAAAGATCACATCTTATGAGAATTGAAAATTAGTATCAATTGTTTATTAATTAACTTCAAATAAAAATAACCCACCTAGTTTCTAAAATAAAACATAAATTATTACCTTCTTAGTGTAAGCTTAAAATAAACTAACTATCTTTACTTGCAAAAGTGAAATGCAATATTGAAGTTAATTGCATAGGAAAAAATCACTTAAACATTCAATGTAAATTTAGGTACGTATTTTACAAAGCCCCAGGATACGTTACCGCAAAAATATCCAACGCAATGAATGTTCCTTGGACTGATGACGCAGCTCCACTGACATCAAACACAGGGCACGCTTTAGCACTTACCCTTGACAGTTGGTTGGTGCCCCTGCCAAATAATTTAAGCGCTGTAGGCTATAGCAATGAACCTCCTTATCTTAGCGGGATAAAAACTCAATCATCTGTGAAGGGTTTGTAGAATATGATTCAAAATAAATTTTTAAATAATACAGTGTTACAGGAATAATTATGATGTCCAATAATGGCCAACCTGCATTTTGGTTTGTTCACACATTTTCAAGATTCTTGGCAAATGCAGTCGGATGGACATGGCCACCGGCACTAACTGAGGAAGGGCACATGGCAGTTTGCATGGAAGTATCTACTACAACTATACAGTCCATTGGTAAAGCTCCACTTATGAACTCTCTTAAAAAGCTTTGGCATCGACAAAAAATAAATTCTGTAGTAAATTTCAGGAAGTTTTATCATTAAAAATGTTCCATTAATTTTATAGCCACATCTTTAACTTACCAACAGCCAGTGATTTATTTTTCTAATATTGATGTTGCTCTACAGCCTACACAAGTAACTCTTATGAATTTAATTAATGGATTTGTAAAAGTTGCATCATCTCCATTTTGGCATTTGCAAACTATTACAACACTATCCAGGGGTATGCCAGTACCAATCTTCATATATTCAAAATTGTCAATAGCTCGTTTAGGTGAAATTTTTTTCACAAACGATTTAAACTATTGTTAAATGCTAATATAAATGATATTTTCAGAGTTTTATGGCCGATTGCTTGCTAAACAACTGCGAGCCAATTTGCGCATTTGGAGTCGTACTGATGGGACTTTGACTTCAACTTGTGGAGGAAAAATTGGTCATGTGAAATTGGTCAAAAGCCCAATATCTATTGGTGATCAGCAAAGCAGAAGAGAAGCAGATTATGCTCAATGGGTGTCTGTGGAAAATCATCCTCTATTTTGTTTTACAACTAACAAATATAATGTAAGAGATTTTATTTTTTTTTATTAAAAAAAATTTAACTTTACAAATACAAAAATGAAGGCCTTGTTTGTTGGTAGTTTGCAATAATTTTCAATATTTCTTGAGTGCAAAATGCAAATTAGATTTGATAAAATTTCAATTTATTTTTAAATCAGCCATTATTTTATCAAGTGATTAAATGAAAATTAGTTTTTATATGTGATTTTGAATAATATGAAGTTATTTTTAGAAAGAACAAGACTCACTTTCTGGTGCAGGAGTATGCTTTGCACAACATGCACTGAGCGCAACTTTTGCTGACATGGCGAAACACGTCATACCATGTCCATTTTCATAAGCAACGCAACTGATAAGTTAATACAACTATCACTGCCAGAAATAATGTCTTGTTTTTATTCACAGTGTTTTTCATATTGCACTTTTTTCATTAATCTAAATTTAATTGGCAGCATGATTGCATAAAGATGCATTGAATTAGCATTGTGAAAATAAATTAGAATAACTGCTCCAAATGTGAAAATAGAATTTGCTGATGCATGATTTAGCATTGCTTAAAAGAAGCAACCAAACGCGATAAGTAGCGCTAATAAGTTTGAATCAAATTCCTACTGACTGTTTTTCTTAAAAAAAAATACTTCACCGATGGTGCATTTTTAATAATTAATAATTTTTCTAGTATTCATTTTAAAACATTTTCGAAATATTTTCTACCTCTCTATCACCAGCATAATAAACCAATGGCAACATAAAGCAGCACAATACAGTTTTTCTTAAATATATATATATTTAAATAGCAGTTCAATGAAAACTTCGAATAAATTTTTTGTTATATTTTTACATTTTTGCATATGCATTATTTTTTTTTGAAAAAAAGTGGATATATGTTTACTAAGCAATTCTTGATATAATTTTTCAAAGATTTAATAGTTTACTTTTATTTAAAGAATAAATCAAATGCAGCTTAAGTTGAAAAAATTAGACGATTTACAAGCATGCCAAATCTTTTACTCTAAATTGCTTGCTCAACTAACGTCATTAAAATTACATTAAAAGCATTCATTCTTAGTGTTCATAATGACGCTTCGTCACTTTGTGAATTTAACAATCTTTGCATGATGACTGCTAGATGTTCACATTTAAAAGTGCTTTTAAAATATTAATCAAGCCTTTTCAAAGCGTTACAATAAATATAATCAAGAGATTTCATTCAAATTTAGAATTAAAAAATGATCAAAAAAAAGATTAACAAGAACATGATTCAATTTTTTTTTAAAACATTCTTTTAAACTATTACTCATTTGTAATGTTTCTAATGTAAAATGGAAAGTATAATAATATAATATAAAACAATTTTTAAAATTTCCATGAAACCGTTATAAGCCGATTAAAATTAAAATTCCCGTTTCTTATCATTTTGCTTTATTGTAAATGATCACATCTGAGAATAAATTTTAATCACTTTATTAAGATAATTTATTTACAAATATCAAATTGTTTTTATAATATTTGCATTATTAATAGTAGTAATTGTAGTAGCAGCAGCAGCAGTAGTAGGAGTGGTAGTATTCAATGTAAAACAAACAAACCTTTATTTTCAAAATCCAATGATCTCCTTTTGCAATGGTATTAAAGGGTATTAAAATGGCATTTATACTACAACATTTGCAAGGGTAGTGGTGTTAATATAATACTAGTAATGCTTTTTCAACTATTATTTCAATTCTGAGATAAATTAATGTATCTTATTTGAATATATTTTAAAAATTAAAATCAATTTCAACAAGTTATGGTTATTCTTTCTATAAACAGCCTTTTAAAAAGAATGATCTATTAAATTTTATTATATTACTACTGATTTCTATTTACATTTTTATTCAAATGAATTTACTGCGCATATTACTTTATAATGCCTCTTGTTTTTCTTTCATGTTATATTATAAAGTAATTTTTTTGACGTAATCTTAATTTCAGCACACTTCGTGTTTACAAACTAAAGTGCTGAAATACAACTAAAAATTTCCGGCTTATTAATAAAAGAATTCACTTGAACATCAATATTGTTTAAAATCAGGAAATGTTAATTCACATAAACTGGACAAGCATTTATAACAAGTGATGCTTTTATTTGCTTTTCTTTGTCATAAAAGCGTCGGTTGGGATTCTTCCAGTAAGCTAATGCTTATGCGTGGAAAAAAATTTTTTTATTTTAAAAACACTTGCACGTGAAAATTGAAACCAGACTGAAAATCATCATCTGCCAAAACAGACCAATCACTTTTGCACTGTTATTGATTTTTGGCTTTCTTACTTAGCCACAAACGCTCAATTGTCGCACAAGCTACTTCAGAGCAGAGTAGCCATCATGGTCACTTCCTGATTGAAAAGATTTTTTTACTTTGTTAAAAATATTCTAAATTATTCCATCACTTTATTACAATAAGATAATAGAGGAAAACAACCACTAAATGGCTCTTCACGAGGTGAGATTGGATGGAATTTTATTTTAAATATGAATTGCGTTTTTTTCTTTCACTTTCTCATCTCTTCATTTTTGAAAAATAATAAATTAATTATTTGTGTGATTTTTTAAAAAATATAAAGATTTTGTCTGTTTTTTTTCAATTTTTGAAGTAAAAAAATCAATTTTCTTTACAAACTGAATCAACAATGCATTCATTTATAATATGCAAGTTCTAGATTATTTTGGAACAACTTCATTATTTGTCATGTTTTATTTTTCCGATCAATTAAATAAATATATCATTTGTTTATTTATTTAAGAAAAAATAATTGTATATTTCAAAATTTATTACAAAATGAAATTTAATTTTTACATGCCTGCGTTTCAATACAGTATGCCTTTAATAATTGGAGATTTATTCTCATTTAACTTCATTTGAAATGTACCATAATTGACGTAGGTATAGTATGAAAAATAAAAAATATTAATAATATTTATTGCAAGTAAGTTTTTATTATTGATTTTTTTTTCAAATGAACATCTAATATGGTATTAAACAAAACAAATTTCTCATAAACAGATAGATTTGTGTAGCTTGGTGCTAGATTTCAGTTTTCATTAAATTTTATTTTCGAAATAAAAATGCGTGACTTTTGAAACTGGGAGAACTTTTGAATGCTACTAATTTGCAGCGCATCTGCTTTTCATACAAATAATATCGTTAATTAACTTTAATCTGTTTTTTTTTGTTTTTAACTACAATTCATTTAAATAAAGCTATTGGATTTTTTTCACAAACTACTGGATGCATGCATGCATTTTTGAAGTGAAATTCTCGACGTCATTTTGCGCGTTTGCTTTGTTGATGCAGTTTCTTGAAATGTTCAACGGTGCATAGATATTTTGGTTTTTATGCCATTGGAAAAAGTTCGAATACGATGTCAGATGACGTTCAACAACAAACTTTCATTAACTTTTCTTTCTTTATCATTTTCGCATGTCAGCATGTAGAGGAATATGGAAGGAGAAACTGAAAGAAAATTTTCGAATTGTTATTCATTTTGGAGAGTTGACTGAGATTGGGTTAGTATAATTGTTCAGCTAATAATGTTTAACAATGTTTAAATTTCCAATATATATTACTAACATACTATGTATGCTAAGCCATTTTATTAATGAATATGCCCGGACGAGTCAACTTTTCTGCTGTTTTTGACGATATGCCTTAGACACAGATGTTAAGCAAGAATCAAGTTATCATATATTGGTAAAGAAATTGTCAGTTAGAAATTGCATTGGGTAAATTTTTTCTTTTTCGAAATGCAATGCTGCAGTCCATTTCTTGAGTTTCTTAGCGTTGGTTAATATTGCAACATTTCAATTGGCAAATATTTTGAATTTTTATTTTATAACTGCTATATAGAAATATTGTTAGACTATTAAATTGCAGTATAGAAAGGTAAGGTATTTGGTTTGCAAATTGTATACGCTGCATTAACTGAATTTATTTTTTAATAATAAAAAGCTTTTCGCTTATATAATTTCCATTACATAGGTAAATTTTCAATGCTTAAGGTCAAAATAAAATTTCTTTTAGGAATCATTTATTCGAAATATGCATTCCCGAACCAAAACTGGAGTCCGTTTGGACAATTACATGCGTCTGGTGCAGAAAACTATTCTGAATCATACGGTACGTTTATCATTTTGAATAAATTTTGTATAAAATAAATTGTATAACTTGAAAATATTACAGAATCAGTAAGTGCAAAAACATTTTAAAAGATTATTAAACTTTTTGAATATTATATATGTTGTAAAACAGATAACTGGAATTTGTGTCTGTAACATTTGACAGCAGTAAAACTTTGTTTAGGATCCAGTGACGAGTTTATTTTGTTCTCCATTACCTGGTTTCACAGATCACGCTTGGGTTCGTGACAATGTCTACGCTGTTCATGCTGTGTGGGGCTTAGCATTAGCTTATAAGAAAAATGCTGATTTTGACGAAGATCGTGCGAAATGTCATGAACTGGAGCAAGTAAATTTTCAAGCTGTTCATTCAATTTTTCGTAGCATATTTCTTAGTTTCATAGCATGAAATTGATTTTGTTTATTTTATAGTTTATTGCTTGGAAGAATAATTTGTATCGTTAAAAATTATTTTTAAACTCGAATCTTTGTAAGCATGACATTTGAAAACGTATTCAAATTTTGCCGATTGTAATGGTCATTTTACGCTTATTTAGCATTCTACCTATGCTGACAGTGAGTGTTATGTAGTCTGCATCATTATATGAAAACTGATTTCTATTAAAAGTTTAAATTAATTTTATCGCAGGCTTACACTTGCATTTTGACAGTATAAAATTTTTTTTGCAATAATACTGTATTACTGTAAATTTATAATTGACTGCAAGTTCTAATAGTGGAAGACATTTTTTTTTATTTTAAAGATTAATACGTTTTGATAAAATACAAATATCCATTTCAATTTTTTTTTAAATATTTTAGACATGCGTGAAAGTAATGCGTTCGTTGCTGCAGTGCTTTATGCGTCAGTCTCACAAGGTTGAAGCTTTCAAAAAGTCCCAGTTGCCGAAGGATGCTTTGCATGCCAAATACTCGGCTCGAAATTGGAATACAGTCGTGGGTGACAATGAATGGGGACATTTGCAAATCGACGCGATCTCATTGTATCTGCTCTCTTTGGCGCAGATGACCGCATCAGGCATGCAGATTATTTTTACTCTTGACGAAGTGGCATTTGTACAAAACTTGGTCTTCTACATAGAACATGCTTACCGAATTCCAGTATTTTTATTTCTGGTCATAATTGCATAATTTTTGTAATTCTGAAGTTTTCTTAGGATTACGGTATCTGGGAGCGAGGTGACAAAACTAATCACGGCGTTACAGAATTGAACGCCAGTTCAATAGGTATGGCAAAAGCAGCGTTGCAAGCATTAAATGATCTCGATCTTTTTGGAGCATATGGTTCTCCAAACTCTGTCATACATGTAATGACTGATGAAATACAACAGTGTCAGGTAATGTTTATTTCTTTTATTATTTTTTGTTATCTACTTCAATCATACATTTTCTTTGAATGGTTAAATTCTATTTTTCTTTTGTTTTCTGGCTTTTCATTTATAATTAGTAATTTGAAAACGAACGCGTTCTTATGGTAGGCTGTTTTGAAATCTTTGTTGCCACGAGAATCATATTCGAAAGAAACCGATGCCGCTTTGTTGAGCATTATTTCATACCCTGCATTTGCCATGGAAGATTGGACACAGATCAATACCACTCGGGCAACGATTATGAACAAACTTCAAGGACGTTATGGATGTCGACGATTTTTACGAGATGGATATAAAACTCCTAGAGAGGTAATTTAAATTTGGAGACGTTTTTTCCAGATTTTGAACTTTCAAACAGTATTACAGGATCCGAATCGTTTATATTATGAACCACACGAACTGCAAAAATTTGAAAACATCGAATGCGAGTGGCCATTGTTTTTTTGTTATTTTATATTGGATGGCTTTTTCAGTAACAACAAGTCACAGGTAATTAACATTACTATAAAAACGAAACATTTATTTGTTATGAGACAATTTTTAAAATTAATGCAAAGTTAAAATATTTTATTTTGTTTATTTCGAATGCTGATAGGTACAATATTATCGTGAACGATTGGAGGAAATAGTGATTACATCAGAGGATGGTTTGAAGCTTGTACCTGAACTTTATGCTGTTCCTTCGCATTTGGTATGTTCTGTTTTAAGTAATCAAAAAAGACCTTTGACAGATATAAATTTTGCAGGTAGATAAAGAAATAACATGTCCACATTCACAAACGCGTGTTGCAGCTGGATCTATACCTTTCCTTTGGGCACAATCGCTTTATGTATTGATTTGTCTAATTGAAGAAGGTTTCATTCAAGCTGCAGAATTGGATCCTTTAAATAGACGACTTTGTACTGAAAAGAGACCAGACACCGTCGTTCAAGGTATCAACTGATTGATAGATGGCTGTTTATGTAAATTGCATTTTTTTAAAATAAAGTTGTGGTTTTGGCGGAGGATGAAGAGATGAAAGAAAAATTGGCAGCACAAGGGATTGAAGTTGAATTGTTAAAGAATATAGAACCGTTCATAGTACAACCTGCTTATGTACTTGGTCGATTTTTTTCGCAATTGGGTATAAATATTTATATTTTTATCAGTAATTGGAAATGTCAGTTAAAAAAAGCAAAAAATTTTATTTTTCTAGGAAGGAGCACCAAGATGAAACTTAGTGGAAGAATGTCTACGGATGTTGGACTGTTGAGCACTAGCAAAATGTACAATGTTCAAGATAGAATTTTCGTATTTACTCCTCAGGTAATGAAATAAACAATTTTTAATGTATATTATTTGTTTTGGAGAATAACCAATTTATATAAATTAATTATTAATCCGTGTGCTTTAGTTTTTAGATTGGCAACGATTTTATCTCACTCATGATGTGAACATTTTAATTGACACCATGAAGGCGGAACTATTTTATGTCAAAACCTCTTGGAATGTGCCTGGACGTCCATTGGTAGTGATGGTGTTTTCGAATGTGATGATCAGCAGTTAGTATATTATTTTTATTTTTACTGTTATGTTGTTATTTTGCGTAATTTTGTGCTTTAGACGTAGCCGGCGATAGTAAAAAAGTACCATTGGGAATGATTGGTGTATTGAAAAAAATGAAAAGCGGTTACATCAGTGGAACGAGGTAATGTTTTTTTAAAGTTCAGCTTAACTTAACTTATATTAGCTAGCTAGTTGTAAGAAAAGAAATTTATCAACTTTATCAACTTTATTGTAATGAAAAGTTTCATTCGACATATATTTTGCTTTTGCTTTCAGAACAATTCTGGGTAAAATTAGCGATTTTGTCACTACCAGCTGTATTATCAAACTTCACTATCTTGCCGATGATGAATCAAGTTAGTTAATTAGTAATTAGTTATGTAAGAACGTTAAAGTTGACTTTTTTCTTTTGGAATTCAGATATTGATCCAAAAGTGAGTGAACTGTTGAAAAGTGTGCTTTGCAGTCGAATGACAGAATCTGGCGGCATTTTACGGCGGTCGAACACAGTCAAACACTCTACAGCATTACAAAGCGAAGAACGCAGCCGCAAGTACTCTTTTGTGCGTGGCATTTCACAAAGGCACAAATCCATCATGCTTGATCCGAACGAAGTGGGTCAGTGGGTATTTTTTACCTTTTTGTTTTGATTGCTCATTTCTATCTCGAGCTTTACCTTTTTTAGCTTTGATCACAATGCGTGATAGACGTGACAGTTTCGTCAGCTCTGGTTCAACTGGTCGGAAAAGTTCTACAAATACGGACGAAGAAGCCACGCCTTGTTCATCTCCGCCGGTGACACTTTCGTCGCCCACTTCGCCTCTTCTGCTTAGAACATCGGCGTCTGGTAATCGACTGAATCTTTTGGACAATGCTAACAATAAATATGGGACGAAAGATTTGAACGAAGTCGACTGCAAGGACTTGGTTGAGATGCTGCTTGATACGGAAATTTTAGAAGAACAAGCTGATATTGTTCAATATTTATGGTTGAAGCAGTACGTATATACTACAACAGCAGTGATAGAATCGATGAGCATTAACACTCTTATGTGATGTTTGTTCGTTTTTGTTTCAGAGGATCAAATTGGGATACCAAGCTTGGCGGAAGAGCTGAAGTAACGGTGCGGAAGTTGGTTGAAGAATTGTATCAAAAAGTTTGTCACGATTTATATTTATTTTAATTTCTTTTTGTTTTCTGTATTATGTTTATTTATTTATTTTTTTTTTGGAAAAGCATAACAATAAATAATGTGAGCGAGTGATTTGTATTTGAATTTGTCTAGGCTTGTCATCAACGGCTTTGGTGGTTGGTACGACACACTGCGGGTTTGTTGAACAAAGTCACTGAATCTCTGACGAACGTTAGCATTTCACCAAGTGAAAAGAAAATACAATATGAAATAATAATATTTATTGGTTAAGGCAGTTACGGACTTGTTGGTGCGACAGAAGCAGATCACGGTTGGAATGCCCAGCATTCGTGAGGAGCCTATTTCGTGTCCATTGCCTCCATTAGAGTTGTTGAAAGTGATTCGAGCAGCGCTTGTGGAAGATGAATGCGGCATTATGCTCACTCAGGTAGTTAGTTGGATTTTTAGTTGTGATGTTTTTTATTAATAAAGTATTTTTAGGAAATTCTCATATATCTTGGCATGTTCATTCGAACGGAGCCGCACCTATTTACAGAGATGCTACGCCTTCGGGTTGGTTTAATTATTCAAATTATGATTACAGAACTTGCTCGTGGCTTGCATTGTTCAGGTAGCTTTTTATTGTTGAATCAGAAGATATTTTATTGTAAAATTATCACACAATGCCTAATAATGCAAACGTGTTTAAAAAAAAAAAACATTTTTTTGCTTACTGTTTACTTGTTTACTACCAATTGAAGATTCATTTCCTTTTTTTTCAGAAATCAGTAAAGCAACTCTCTGTTTTATTTTTAGGTGAGGAGGCTGCAACTAATGTCACTAATTTGAGCCCCTATGAATTGAAGACATTGTTGCATCACATTCTCAGTGGTAAAGAATTTGCAGGTAAAGACTAAACGAAACAGATTAGTAGTGGTCAGTGGCTGACAATAATAAATAGTGTTATTTGTGTATTCAGACAGAGATGAAGAAAATTCTGAAATGATCACTTATACAGAAAAGACTAAAGCAGAGCGAACAGGTATTATGCAGTTGGGGAAACGAATAAAAGATCACAAAGTAAAAAGAGATGAAGCTTTTGGTTTATCTTTTCATCAAACAATTTTTAATGTTAATTCTTGCTTTCAAGATTGTTGATGTCATTAAATCAAAAGAAGAAATGAATATGGATAACAATATGGACTGGTTGCAATGGTTGCGACGTAGACGCATTGATGGAGCACTGAATCGTGTGCCGCCAGAATTTTATTCAAAAATTTGGCTCATACTGCGCAAATGCGAAGGCTTGTTAATTGGAGACCGAGTTCTTCATCAAAACTTGACCCAAGAGGTATTATATAATATGTCTGCATATTTCAATGACTAAAATTTCTTTCATTTACATCAAGCAGACTTGATTCAATTTTGTTTTATTGTAATTAGATGACAACTGGTGAGATGAAGTTTGCTCTAAGAGTTGAAGCGGTGCTAAACAAAATTCCGGATCCTGAATATCGGCAGCTGTTGGTCGAAGCTTTGATGGTGCTCACTATATTAGCTGAAAATCAAACTAACGTCGTTCTTGGTCCTGGTTTGGTTTTAGTTGATCAAATTGTTCACAAAGCGAATGAATTTTTCCTCTCTGATCAAGTAATACATTATTTTTGCCATATATTCTATTCCGCTTATAATCGATCATTTTGCATACAGAAAGAAGCGAATGGTGATGCGGTAATGTGTTGTGCTAAATCTAACAAAGATCCTTGTGGCGGTACGAATGGGGTCTGCCGTCACTTTTACGATTCGGCTCCATCGGGTCGTTATGGTACTATAACGTACATGTGTCGCGCAGTGATATCAATTATGCCTCATTTGGGAGAAGATATTGAATGTACTGTCAGCTAGCTAGCTGATGATGAAAAAGCAAGTTGCAAGTTTGCCATTATTGTCTTGCATCTTTCTTTTTCATATAGAAGAAAAAGCTATCTTTAGCTATTTTTCAATTATGTATGTCAAAAAGTGAAAATGATTTTGTTGGTTTACATGTTGCATGCGAATCATGCATTTTTTTGATAAGTGGAATTTACGCTGCTGTTTCAACAGTTTCAAAATTGTGCCATTCAAAGTTTTGATTGTGAATTCGAAGGTTTGGTGCCTTTATTTGAAACGACTCACCACGATTTTATTCAACTTGAATCGAATAACATTTGATCTTTAAATTAAAAAGTTGAGGTTGTTCAGAGCGTATTAAAATTGTATTTCCAAACATTGGTATTTTGTGTTGTGGTGATGCTTTACTTTGTTATTATAATTGTTTTACGTGAATATTGATTGATAAAAGTAATGTACACAGCAAAATATTTTGAATCAAAAAACCAATACATGTGCAATTTGAATTCATAACTACTTGCAAATCAGTTATAATATACCGTAATTTTTGACGTTGAACAATGCAATATAAATTGTTTTTATTTAAATGTTATTTTGTTATTTTATAAGAAACAATAATACGATAATGTTGAAAATGCTGAATTCTTGTCATTTGTTGAATATTTTTTTAAAATTACCTCAAAAAATTAAAAAGGTAGGCCATTTCAGTAAATAAGTTTGACGAAAATTTTAAACAGAGCAAAGTAATAAATATATTTCAATATATATTTTGAAAAAATGCATATTATGGTTGTTGAAATATTTTGATTAGGTTAGTCATCGAGATACATGCGGAACAACAGTTGAAGTGACAACAGATGCCGTCTATCAGTAAGCACTTTTGCTCCTCGTGTTGAGCGAACAAAGCCGAGAAGGTTGGTTATAAAATTCAAACGAGCAAGCAAGAAGGCAACCAAGCAAGCACGTCTGCTGTTCGTAAAGACTGCTGCTGCTTGCTATTGCTTTACACTTGTGCTTTTTCTTGCACGGCAAAAGAGAGCAAGCACGTCGCTGCAAGAGCTTCTTGCAAAGCTTGACTAGTTGAGAAGCGCGAAACAACGATGAAATAGAATCCAGTTGCTCTGTCCCGGGGCAAAGTGAACAAACACATTGCATGCCGGTCGGCTAACAATCATAAGCTCCAGCCAGCAGCTAAACTGCTGCGTTTTCATCTTGCTGACTGCGGTCACGTGGCATGCAAAGCTGCTTTACATTTTGGCAAGTTTTCGTTGACTAAAAATGTTCAGAAAACGAATTCTGAAAATCAATTAAAATACGTTACTTTATATTCTAGTTATTACCAATGTAGAAATGGATTGTTCAAAAATGGATGATGACCAACATCAGCAACAACAACAACAACAACAACAATGTGATTCTAGGAAAGACATCCTGAACCATAGTATAAAAGTATTGTTTCTGTTCATCATATCTGTAGCATATTTGTTTGGCGGGGCAATGCTTTTTCAATACTTCGAACGTGAAATGAAGCTTCGAGATCTCTATTCTGCCAACGTTCAGCTCGAACAATTTCGGGCTGATCTGCTTAAGGTAATTTAAATTCTTACCTCAGTGCTTGCTCTGTTAGCAAAAAATTTTTCTTATTTCTAATATAATTTCTTCTTAATCTTAGTGTATTATTTTGCTTTAATTATTTCATTTGAATACTAGTTTACATATTTCTTTTTTCAAAACACATTACATAGCAGTAGTATTCGGTTGCATTCGTGCAGGCGGCATCATCGCAGCAGCATTGTTTCTGTTGCAAGTTCATTTCTGTTGCATTTTTCTTAAAAATAAAATTTTCCAAAGTAAACAAATGTGCTAAGTGTTGCAGTTGAAAAAGGGAACTTTAATTTAATTAAATTTTCCAATCAAAACTAACGCTTTAAAGTTGTACAACTTTTAAATTCAATGCAAATACTAACAACTCCGATTGATCAGTAACATGACTTTCACATGTTTAAGCATAAATTTGATTTTTTATTATTTAATGAAAATTCATCTGAAAAAAAAGATGCATATGATTGTAAATAAATCATCCATGAATTGCATGCATGCAGGATAAAAAAAACTTTGAATAAACATATTATGTTTAAGTTGAGAGTTCAATGTTTTATCATCTCATAAAAATGTTTATTAAATTTGGTTTATTTTTAACATTAATTCTGTTCACATTTATGCTTCATCATTTTTTTTATTAATGAAGTTTATTTCTAGGTAAACTTTATTTGAAGTTATTGCTATTATTTTATTTATTTTCATTGTTGTTTAATTTTTTGATAAAATTCATATTTTATAAGGCACTCTGGGCTCACGCTTTGGTGTGCACTGAAAACGACTGGAATCAGCTTGCTAATGAACGTGTCGACTTTTATGAACGTCAGCTAAATGAACTAGCTGATCATCTCGGCAACCGCAATCTGGATTGGAGTGAATATCCATGGTCTATAACAGATTCACTATTTTATGCATTTTCTGTAATTACGACAATAGGTAAGTTTGCATGGTTTTTCTTCAATATTTATGAATATGAATGTCATTCATAATCAGATTAGAAATATAATTTATTTTAAAATTGAAATAAATATGAGAGTTCAAATGCAGGTTTCGGAGATGTGTCGCCACGGACAAGAGAAGGGAAAATTGCTACTGTAATTTACGGGCTATTCGGTATACCGTTGATGATAGCATTGCTTTTACAAATTTCTCGTCTTTTGGTCGCTTTGGCAAATCGTTGTCGTTTGTCTGAGGAACGGTTTGTGGCTATGCTATTTGTCGCATGTTTGGTCACAGGAACAATGCTTTTCGGTTGTTTGGAACAGCTTGACTGGGTCGACGCATGCTATTTCAGCTTCATCACATTCACATCGATAGGATTCGGCGATATCGTTCCCAGTCACGACGGTTATTTTCTCATTTGCATACTGTACATTATTGGATGTTTGGCGTTAGTATCGCTGTGTTTCGATCTGCTCGGGCGTCGCATCGATGCTTGCTTAGATCGGCTGATGCTGACAAGATTTGACAAGAATGGAAAAGTGGTGGAGAAAAATTCCACAGATATCATCACTTTAGATGGGCAAGTGACAAACGCTGTGGAATTGAACTGCAACAATGAATCACCATTGGCAGAGGTGAAAACTAGCACAGGAATAGTGAAACAACGTCGACGATGGCAATCATCGCACAGTACAAGCAAAGAAGAAGCAAACTGAATTTGCATACTTACATTCGCATCCGTTGACAAGCTCAATCATTGCACACCATTTTGATTATTTTCACCAATTCCAAAGAGGTTGGCAGAATTATTTTTTTCGCATTATTAAAATTATCATCAATGTTGCTCTTTGCAAGTTTGCTGAAAAGTTTTTTCACCAGTGCCTATTTTAGCAGCTATAAAAAATTTACATAGCAAACAAAGTACACTTTGTCGATAAAGAATAATAGTGAATGAAATTTTATTACTATTTTCAGTATATCCAGTATACTTACTGATCATGTGAACTAATAACAGCAACAATAACTGAAAAGTGACATATAACGTTTTAAAAAACAACAACAATAATAACTGGCAAGCTAATTTGAATGTGGTGGATAAATTATAAAGTGAGATAAAATTAGAATTGTTCCAAAAATTCAATTACTCTTGAATAAACTGTCTCTCCAACATTGTTGGCCCAGAGAAAATCAAGATGGCTGTAGTCAGTAATTTTCAGTTCCTTGGCATGTCGAACACGTGAAAATAACAATTCGATATCTTTCCTATTTGCATAAACGTCTTTTTCACTCCAGATAATATACAACGGCACGTCAACATTCTCCAATGGATAAATCGGAGGCCTGGCTTGACCATATTTCAGAAAATTCTTCACCAAACCATAGTCAAAGTGACGCAGTTGTCTTGAATTCATCATCTGCAAATAATGGACCATATTTTGATAGGATGTACCGGCGGGATTATGGGAAAGGTAAACAGGAATTCGATCCTAAAATTGTTAATAAACATTTTCATGAATTAAAATTAAAAATAACAATTATTTCTAGTAAGTATTTTTCAGATATTATTTTTCTAAGTATGAGTTTCACTTCAGATTTCATCTAGAATTTTTTTTGAAATTTTTCTCAAATAAATTTTGAAACTTATTTTTATAAGAAATAAAGTTTTATATTAAAAATATTATAATTTATATACATAAACATATATAATTTGCAATGAATTCATTTCTCCAGTTTGATAGAGTTGATCAATAATCTCAGAAGCCAAAAACATGTCACTAAGCTATTATAATGTAACAGCACGCTGCTGCTCATGTCAAAACTCTTATCTAATGATTTTTGAAAATGTTTAATTAAAAAAGATAACTTTTGCTTTATAAAATATCAAATAAACAAACAGAGTTTCATTTTTATCTAAATTTAAGAACAACAATATTTACATAAATATTTTGTATATTGAATTATTGAGTTTATTCTGTGAAAAAGAAAATTAAAAAAAAAAGAAAGCAAACTTTGTCAATGTATTTTCTGCTATCCGGGCCAATCATACGAAAAATGATGTTCTGACTCAGCTGGTCAAATGGATCATTTTTCAAAAATGGCTTCATGTATTTTGACATTTTTGTCGCATCACCGTGCTGTGGTTCACCGCATCGTCGAAGCAATCTCTGAAAAAAGCATGCTAGCTAGCATTGAGAAGAAAGATGCTTTCACATGCTCAAAGACTCACTTCCATTACTGGTACACAACGATTCACATGTCGCAGTGGACTTTTGAAATATGCCAAAGTGACTGCTGGTGCAAGTGCAACAAAGCAGCATATCTATGCAGAAGAAAAAATTTACAAGCTAGAATATTTAAAAAGAAAGAAGAAGTTATAGATTCACCTTTTGACGTAGATCGGGTAACAATGACAGTGCGGCAAAACCAACTAAAGCACCCTGAGAATAACCTACAAAACGCACTGTTTCTTTTTCGGTCTTCTCCAATATATAATCAACAGTAGCCGGAAAATCATAAGCAGCCATTTCATCCCAGCTATAAAAATCAAAAAGCAAACATTTATCTACCATATTTGCAATATAATCAACAGTATAAAAAGATAAATTTATTATATAATCAATCGTAACTTCAAATCACACCTTTATCAGATAATAATACAACTGTTGTAAAAGTGAGTTTTGTGAACAACAAAAATTATAATTTTCTTTTCAAAAACTAAAAATGCTCATTCATTATACCAATACTAATAATAACAAGTCATATTACAAGACTTCAAAAATTAAAAAAAGATTCTTAAAAAGCATATTAATAAAATACAAATTATCCATAATTTTCTAGTAAAAAATATGCTATTTACAGTTGGTACGTGAGAATTCAATGCTCAAAAGTTTACAAAATAAATAAAAAAATGTTCATTTTCTTATGTGAGCTTGCATTTAATAGATAAAGCATGCTTCAGTGAAAACTGACAAAATCATTTCAAATATCTGTCAAATGGGAATTTCAACCATTGTCTAGTCATCAACTAGGGCATCAATAAAATCCTTTCTTCCATTACGTAGCAGTAACGTGCTGCTAAGAAAAGAATTGCATTTCTTGAACAAGGTTCTTATTGATCATAAATTGTTTTTACAGATATTAAAATATTCCTCTCAATGTTGGAAATACAGACATAAAAAAACACATAACCTGAGTACAATGACAATCACTTGGACAAACCTGAATCTCCAGAACTTTGGGTCTTCAGAAGTGAGATTTCGATGTCGCTGGCAAAACAAATTGCCTCGCACATTTCCAAGCCAAACGTCATAGCCACGATCGGCCAGTAAAAATGCTAAAAGCAAATTAATAATAAGCAAAATTTATACAATTGTTGATGAGAAAATTTTGATAAATTCAAAGAAATGATCGCATAAAAACAACTAGGTCAAAACAATTTACCTAAACACTGCTTTGGCTCATTCGTGATAAAACTCGTTGAGCTGGCAGCCAGACCATGCAAAAGCAACACTGCAGCGTTTCCTGCGTTCTCAATGGATACAGGAATTCTGTGCAAACGAATAATATAACCATCAACTGTCGTCACATCATGTTCCTCAGCTGCATATCCATGGTATTCGATAATTTCTTAAAATACAATTAATTAATGAAAATGAAACTAAAATTTCCACAATTTCACAGTGAAAACAAGGAATCATTTTTTTAAGTCAAACATTTATCATCTCCAAATTGTTTCTTATTAAAACAAAAAACAAATAAAAATGTATTTGAACAAAATATTCAACAAAACAAATGAATAAACCCTAAGCTGTTTTACCCTGTTAATTATGTTTCATGCATGCAGTGCAAAATAACACATTTCCTCTGTGAAAAAATCTTACCTATGAATATGAAATAATATAAACGAACAAAAATACCTGCCAAACAATACTTTCACATAGCCGTAGAGTTAAAACTAATTTATTGGAAAAATAAAATAATTTAACAATGACAACACCTTTCGCTTGTAGATCTTCTTCTGGCAAATGTCTTCGTCCACAGTCTTCAACAGCTGTAAAAAACAATTGAATGTGCCAACAATTAAAAGAAAATCAAACTTTGCTACTGTTTCCGGAAGAGTCATCGACTTCATGGCATGAAACACATGATGGACAAAATTTCATCACTTAGTAAAAATATTCACCATGGTAAATATAAATTAAGTAATAAAGCGTGAAGCAGAATATAATACAAAAGCCCTACCGATATTTGTTACAGTACTCAAAAAATCAAGTATTATTCTATAAAGATGACAACGATTATATAAAGATTCCACAACATGCGATCTGCAGTTTTTACAAAAAATGTTACTGTAAAATCGATAAATCTTGTCCTCAATAATTTCTTAATAATCTTTAGCAATTTTGAATTTAAATTTAAAAGATTTTTTATCATTATGATTTATCATCAAATTAAATAAAATCTCGCTCAGCTCTAAGTGATCTAACATAAAGCTCGATATTTCGAATATTCTCATTCTAAAAAAAAAAGAATTTCACCAGAAAATTAATTAATAATAGGTTTAGTCTCTTTAGGTAAAATTTTCATGGTGACGTCACTGATCAAACACTAAATGAGATCAAATGTTACGTAATGAATTGTTATGTAATTAAAAATTTGGAGCAATGAAATAAAAGAAATTGTCGCTAATCAAAGCAGAACAATTTTAATCAATGAACAATTTAGAAATGAGAAGCTATCCAATAAAAACTCGATTTTTTGCCAACCAATAGAACATTAGCCCTGAAAATTTTACCTAGAGAGACTATCCCTTAATAATATATTAAACAAATTTCAAACAATATTTTTCACTTCTCATACAAAAATTACACTAGACTTTCCTCCGCATTCAATGTGCGCATACATTTTCATCAATACAGAAAACAAAAATTTAAGTAATTAATTTTTAAATGAATTTTTTATGACTAAAAAGTTATTCATTATTCATTATTTTATTTATATATTTCAATAATTTTATGAAATTTCAAAAAATTGCACTAAACTGCTTTTTTTTATTTTTTGCATTTAGCAATAACACCATTAAACACAGTTTGATTTCACTTTGTTTGCTTCGTAAATAAGTAAAATCGTTAATGATCACCATTAACATCTGCAATCATACAATGGCTTTTTGAAACAACATTTGAATTTCATTAATTGCAAAAAACATCAAAAACGTCTAATAGCAACCTTTTAAAATTAAAATGTTCACATGCATCTTCGCAATTATTTCCATTGTAATCAAAATTAAGCAAACTATTCTAAAATAATATAAATCAATTAGGCTTAGCATCAGTTCAGCAGTCCATACATCTTGAATCGTTTCATCTCTGTGCAATGATGCTAGCAATACTATTATTTTTATTAAGTGCATTGCAGCATAAAGTAAGAAAAGAAAATATTTTAAACGTTTTATTTCAAAAAAGTGATACTATTTTGGTTTTTTATGAAATTTTAATATGTTTTTGATAATAATTAACACATTAGTTGATTGTGACATTTGTGAGTAATTCAGTTAACTTACTTTAGCTTCTAAAACAAAATTAACAAATATTTTGGAAAGAGATTAACTACAAACTGTATTTATTTAAAAGTTTTACTTTTAATTTTATCAGAAAACTATGAAATAGGTAATGTTATGTGGATTTAGATAAACATGTAGCTCTGATTTCTGTCTAACATAATGGCTGATTTCAATTTTTATAGGTAACAATGGCTGATTTAAAAGACACCGTAAGTTTTACTTTTTAAAAAATTCAAAGATTTGTGTAAAACTGAAATTTCTGCTCTTTTAATCTCTAAACAATGTGAATATATATTTTAAACAATGAACATAAAAGTAAAAGCAAACAGTAAAATAACAATGGATCTATAAAGTAAGGAAAGCTTGCTATTTAATGATATTGCTTTTTTTTTTATTACATTAACCCATGCTTTCTTTCAATTTCTGTCGTTTTTGTTCTTTGCAGTAAAAAATGAGAAAAAAAATTTTGTCTTAAATTATGCCTATTTATTAATACTGTGAAGATGATGTCAAGAGATGATGTACTCTAATCTAAAATTTTCCTCAATATATACCAAAAGTTTTTGTCAATTTACAAAAAATTGAAATTAAAATTAGTTTTCAAATTACTAGAATTTAGAATTACTAGAATTATTAAGCAGTAAATTATCAGTTTAATGCAAAATGGTAATTAAGACAAATATTTAAAAAGTTGCTTAAATTCTAATATTCTATTACACGTTTTTATATATATATATACAATGTATTTCATGAAAAGTTATTTTTTTCCGTTTCAAATATGCTAAACATAGCTGCCATTGTCTTAGCACCAAGAATATTTTTGTTTTAGTTAGTAACAAAAGCAGCTACAAATGTGAAAAGGCTGATTTTTCATTAATAAAAATTGAATTTAAATTGAATTGAATTGAATTGAATTGAATTGAAAAGTACTTAATATTTTTTTACTTTTACTTATTTAGAATTTTGTTTTTTAAAATATTTTGACGCTTTTGTTGTTGTGTTTATACGGGCGCTAATAATTTTTAGTTATATTTTTAATAAGTTCAGTAATAATTTTTATCATGACTGACAATTTGTAATAATTTTTACTCTCTACTAAAAATTTAATATTTCCAATAATGTGAATAATTAATAATATACTGAAATAAAAGCCAAAACGAAAAATCAAAATACATTGACAAACTGAAAATATTAATTACAGTAAGAAATTTCAACTAAAACACAAATATTTAGAAGCTATTAGTGATTGTACTAAATTATAAATAGATAGTTATACATTTATGAACTCATATACGCATTACTTTTACCATTAAAATTACGCTCTATAATTTTAATATTATTACAAAATGTTCCTAAAATAAAATACGTTGACAGGTTTTAGAATCAACATATGCTTATTGTGCCTACAGCAAATGCCAAGAAGAGCGTGCATGCTATGAGGAAAGTGAAATACAGTCAACACGTCTAATATGTAGCGAAGCATATGAATCTTGCCAGTACAGCTGTTCACTTATGTGAGTGTAAACTTTTAGTAATACTATAATGTCAAATAGGTTTTATTTAAAAAATTTTATGCAGCAGAAGTTTGCTATCTTTACAGTTTTTTAAATTATTAATTTTATTCATTAATTTAATTAATTTTAGTTGAAGAAAGAATTTTACAGAAGTACTGAACAACCATCAGATTATTGCAATATTAGATTACTGATCTATTGAAAAAATTAAGATAAAATAAAAATACAAGTTTTTATTACTAAAAACGAAGTTTTTCATTACTAAAAGAGCGACTAATCTATAGCACTCAAAATAATCTTCTGACAAAAAACAGTATATTTATCGATGGAATAAAATAATTTAGTATAGTAAAGTAATAAACATTTTAGTAATGACATTTATACAAATTTCAGATCTTATTTTGCGCTAAAATTCTACTACTTTGTAAAAATTAAAAAATGCACTGCTCAGTGCAAAATTTTATACTTATCATTTTTATTCGCAATGATTGATATATATTTTTAATTTTATTTATTATAGGAGTTTGGTTTCATCAGAGCTAATGCAAAAAATCAAGGATTTTGAAAAAAGTAGTTTACAGAAAGACTACAATAGCACAGTATTTCATAACCATGCTTCATAAGCAGACATAACAGATGTTATATGTAATAAGAACAAGCAATTAAAATTTTTACACTCAAGTAAAAAATGCTTGAACTTTTAACTACAACTACTTTTAAACTAATTACACTCTGCTTAAAATATTCAATGGCAGTTATTATAAATGAAAGGAATATCATTGAAACAGTAAAGCAATGACAGTAAATCAGAACAGGTTAATCAACGCTGCCAAAAAGTACTTGTTATGATCTGAAATAATATGATTGCACATGAGAAAGGCTTTCCTATAGAGGGTGCTTTATTAGCAATATTAAAGATAATAAAAAATAATTAAATAATTAAAAATAGCAAAAAATTTCTAAAGAAAAATTATCTTAAAGCAGCTGCTTTCAAAGTAGTAAAATAAACAGTGCACGATGAGCCAGTGTTTCAATTATTTTGATGACAGACACACGCTAGCGTTCTTCAACAATCACTCTGATGTATAAAATGAGAAATAACATAAATAAGTGAGGTACGTTATGTAAGTTTAGGCAGTGAGGCAGCCTCAAGAAAAATTCTCCATCTTCCATCTTAAAATATTTCAGCTATTAGTTATGGACTATATGAATCTGATATTTAAAATATATATGAATTTTATCAGCTTTTAACATAAGAGTAACTGGTAATCACTATTCATTAGTCATAACAAATTGTTGTGCAATGTATAGAGAATTTCATTATGTCTTAGGAGAAACAAATTAATTTTTGGTAAAGATGGTAATTTATCATAAACTTTATAATAGAACTACAATTTGAAGAACTGCATTTAATATATTACGTTAATGTGCCATGAGAGGCCGCTCTGGAATGACCATAAATTCTGGTGAAGAGATTAAATTTGAATTTTGGTAATGCGAGCTACTATAAAGTCACCCCCCCCCTTCCTATCGCACAGTCAAATTGTAACAGTATTACAATGGTCTTGGGCTGAAGGTCTGGGGGAGCAAGGGAAGCTGATGTGGAGGTGAGACAATGACGTATGCGGGGTGCCAGACGAGCTGACCCGCCGCTCTGTTTTTATACTGTGGCAAGTTGATCAGCCACTTCCCGGTCTGCGGGTGGCTGGGGATAGCAGCGGCTTACATCAAAAGAAAGGCTAATGACGCCACAATGAGCTGGGACAAAGTAATTCACGGAGGTAAACTGAGAGAGCTGATCTAGGAGACCGCGCTGGCGGTGAAGAAGCGCGACCCAGGCCGCGGGAGATGTGATATTTCAGCGGAAGAAGCCAAAGGACGCCAGCCCACTGGCGGTCAGCGTAGCGTTGGAAATCAGCGGCTCAATCGTGAAAGACGAGGCGTGGCTGCGCCCAGATGACGCCCAACATATAAACATGGCTGAGGTGGATGCTATCATCAAAGGCCTCAAGTTGGCCCTTAGCTGGCAGATGAAAAGGATTTGTCTAATGACAGGCTGAGCGACAGTGCATCGAAGGGTGAGGACGGCCCCCTGAAAAAACCAGGCTGAGGACAAAAGCGATAGGTGAAATGTTAATCTGAAAAAGAGTGAGCATAGTGCTGTCGCTGGTCGAGGAGTTCAGATTAGAGCTGGATGTCGACCTACTGAGGTCCGCATGCAACAAAGCGGACGAAATGACCCGCGTGCCGCGGCGGTGGCTGAAGCCACCTGCAGCTGGGCCAGCGCTTGTCTGCGCAGTGACTGCAGATCTAGGCGTGGAGCGAATAATCGCAGACGTTCATCACGCCATGGGCCACCCGGGAATAAAGCAAACTTTATACTTTGCAAGGCAGACGGATCCGACGGTATCTAAGCACCAGGTGCGACAGGTGCTCAGAAGCTGTGAGCCATGCAAATCACTGGACTGGCGCCTGAAAGGTGGAAACGAGGAAGCCTGGAGGTTGAGGAGGTATGGCATAGGGTTGGAATGGACATCACCCATGTCAGAGGCTGACCATACCTGACCCTTATTGATTGCGGACCGTCGCGGTTTGCCGTCTGGTGACGCTTGAGAGTTCATTACAGTGCGTACGTCACTGAGCAGCTGAATGCGGTATTCTACGAACGGGGGCCCCGAAAGAGCTCCAAACGGACAATGATACTGCTTTCCAGGGCAGGTCCTGTACGCAATTCATCGCCCAGTGGGGTTATCTGAGTGCAGTATCAATGTGTCTATGCTCTGTCCGGCAACGACATAGCGAAGAGGTGCCCCTGAAGCGTAAGGACATCGCTGCGAGAAAAAATTGCATGGTATAAGAGGCAGTGTACTTGTACAACGTAACGCCGCGAGACGGCCGCAACGCGTGGACAGCCCTGGTGAACGTCATGCACGACTACGCCAGTTTCAAGTTATATGCGGGACGTGGTTCGACTGACAGAAGAACGTAAAGTAAAGAGCGAACGGTACGCTGTCAGTGACTCAGTATGGGTGAGACCGCCCAGAGCTAGGTGTGACACATGAAACTAAAAAGGCACCATGACTGGCGTTGTTTCTGACCAGGCGGTAGAGATCGACGGAATGCTGCGACACATAAAAAACCTTGGGCACAGAACGCCGTCCAGGAGCGCAGCAAGCGACATCTCTGAGCAGATTGCTGAGGAAGAAGAAGAGATTATCATCCACCTTCACCCGCAAGGCGCCGCATATGCAGGACTGTGTGCAGAACCTGCGCCAGAGCCCGCCTCTGTCAGACCTAGGCGCTCGATGAGGATTCACAGGCCAACCGCACGTCTGTGTTGTGATTAGGATATTAGGGGGCGTGCCATGACGGGCCGCCCTAGAATGACCCAGAATTCTGGTGAAGAGATTAAATTTGAAATTGGGTAATGACAGCCACTACGAAGCCATCCCCTTCCTGTCGCACAATCATATTGTAACGCTGTTACCGATTTCAACAACCTGATTATCAATAATCTACCGTAGGGGATATATATTTTGCAAGAGTCGCTGTTGGCGTGATTGCGGAACTTAGTATTGTCGTTGTGTATTCCTTTCTTTTTTGGACGCTGTTGTTTGTATAGTTTATTCCTAACTGAATAAAACGTTATTCGGTTGAATAAAAGGACTGACTAATCACTGTTCTCCCAGAGTGCAATAATTAACACAGCTATAAACGTTTATGTATTTTATGCACATTATATAGCAATAACCTTAATTCATGAGAAATTAAATGTGTTGAATTTTGAGCAAAGTGGTCTGCATAGATTATCTAAAAATTATTAAAAATTATCCAATTTCATATGAGTAAATTTAATAATGCAGTGTGCTTTCATAAAAAACTATCTTCATAGGTAAAAGGTTCTAACAAATAATTTTGCTTGGAATGATAAATGGAAATAAATGTACATATTTGGATATACAGAAAGATTGAGATTTTTTTAGTGATTAAAACAAACATAAATAAACACAGTAGTGAAGAAAATGTGGACTAACTTTTTCTTTATTTTTAAATTATTTATATTAAACTTAACTGGACCCTACTGCTACTAATGATTACATATGTAGACTGTGTTTTGTAAATGGGCGTCAACTTGACAAAACATTGAAGTAGGTAAGTAAAAGATTTACAGATTTAGTTAAGAATGAAAAATCAATTATATGCACACACATATATAACACAAATTCTAAACAGCGCAACAACATTGTACACATTGACGTACACAACATTGTTCGCACTTAACCAATCACTACATGAAGCATTGAATGTCATTAGAATGGTTCAGACGCCAAATTTGCTACTGCTCTATACAATTCCTCATCAGTGTTGATCTAAGTTGGCTGGTTCCAACAGTTGTAGGGAACAAGTGGAACGTAATGTGATTATGCACATATTCATTACGTGTTATATATTTTATAATCTTAACTTGATAGTAATTCTAAAATGTGCTTTTACAGCAAATTTATTTCTGCTACCAACACAATGCCGAAATTTGTGGACCTGTTGAACATTCATAGCCAAAGAAAGAAAGCATATGATATTAAAACAAATCTTCTTAAAGTATAAAAAGAGCAAGGATCCCTTTTACAAGTGAATCAACTTACATCCTAGTCATCTACACTGAGCACCAGTTTTAAAACCATTTTGGGAATATTTGTTTGCACCACTACGTGATATCAGTTAAAACACAACAAAATTCAGATGAAATTATTTGTCAGTCTAGCACTGTCTCTAATTTGTCATTGATCAAAATCCATTGGTACCGTGCTGAGAAATCAAAAACAATTTGACTTGTTCATAGTATGTGACTTAGTTAATTACAGTCAAACTCACAGTATACCTTGAAAACCACTCTACACGTCATCAGCAATGATAAGCATAAGCCTCTTATGGTAACGCCCACACTTTTACAGATAAAAAATGATTTTAAGGAATATGGATGAATTGTCAGTATGAACCCAATAAAACTGTTACAGTTCTTAAATAATTAATTTCTTCAAATACTTTCTGACAGTAGACAATGTAAAGAAGAAAATAAAATTCTTATATAAATATAAGAATCATTTATAATCAGTTTCAATTAAAAGTTATTTAAAAAATTATATTTTACTTTTTCTGGGAGATAAGTGAAGAAAAAAATTTTATGAATTAAAAAGAGCTTTTTAATTAAAAAATCATTTGAAATCAAACCGTCACAAGGTAAAAAATGTAACTAACATGTCAAGCGCAATTTTGAATATAAACTTTTCAACCCACCAGTAAAGCTCTGCTAAAGTTAATAGTTAATAAAAAAAAGTAGTACTAAAAATTAAATACAAATAAAAGGATATTCTACTTAACTGTTTTCAAGAATATAATATCATGCAATAAATTTCTTTTGTATAATTTATCAGAAAAAATATTATCACTTATTATATTCTGATATTTGAATAATATAACAAGACATTTTTTATGTTTAATTAAATTTACTCTGGTACATAAAATTTTTTACAAAATGCTTTAAAACTGACAGTAAGCTAGAACTAAAACAGTTAAATGCACAACAAGAATTAAAATGTGTAATATATCTAGAAATATAATTTTTATAAATGAAATGTTTTTAAATAATAATTCCATTTTTTTATTTGTGGAAATAAATCATAAATTATTTTAGCATTATCTCATTATGTCATGATTTTCAGGTTTACGATACCTCAGGGGGAACAAAACTGTCAAATAACAAAATTGTTAGCTCTGTATTGCAAAACAAGGTTCTTAGGTGTGAAGCATCGTTTGCCTTGCTGTGCATATATATATACATTTATATTTAAATATATTTATACAAATATATTTCCAAGAAAAGTTAAATTAGAGATTTTTTCGACATATTAAGCTTCACTAAGAAGAATACCAAGGTCAGTTACACGTATAAAAATGTAAGTATAGAAAAACTGTGATCATATACTATATAGAAGCTACAGAGTAGTTGTATACTTTATAAGTGATATTTTAAGCTGATTTGTAAAGCCAGTAACTCATAAATAATGTCTAAAATGCATTGGTAAAAAATACTTTGTTTAAATTTTTTGATAATTTCTACGTTTATAATTTATCCTTGTTTATAATAAATATGCTGGTAATCTTTGTTACTAACATGCTTACTGTTTTGTGGTGGCACATAATACGCATGCTTGTTCAGTCAAATTTTAGCAGATTGCTTCATGAAACTTTTTCTGTGAAATATTTTCGAATATAGGTAATGTTTTACATTAGCTCCTGATCCAGATCCTGATTTTTTTATAATTAATATACGCTAGGCGTAGAAAACGTTACAAGCAAGCAATTTATGTTGAAGCTTTTACTTTTAATGACTGTTTGTGTCCTTTGTTGAAGCTCTTTCATTGACTGTTCCATGAATAAGGAGCCTGCAGTAACTGCTGATGAAAAGCAGTCGCTAGCAATGACGTCACCGATTGAAATGTCTGAACGCGACTCCATTTTGTCGTCATCAAGATGTGAAATAATTTCTGAAACAGAAATTGAACAAAATAAGGAATTGCTAAAAACAATAATAGGAAATGTTTACTGCATTTATATAGGCAATAATCAGATCTATTATTCGAGGCCTCGGAACACATATATAAATGATTCAATTAAAAAAGAATTTAATGCAAGGTATGTATTAAATTCTTTGTTTCATAATTTAATAAATCAGATGTTTAGAATAAATAACGATGGACAGGAAGAGAGAGTAGCATGGCTTCGAGCACCATTTGCAGTTAAGTTTTATTATTGTAAACTTAATATTGTGAGTTCTAGTATTAATTTTTAATTTTTATAGGAATGGGTTCTTTACCGTAAAGCAAAAAAAGAAGAAAAGTTTAATATTGGTCATCGTCCAATATATGAAAATTTCATGTTTCAAAAAGAAGGGTTTAAAGGAATACCACTAAAGGTTTTGCAAGATTTGATAAAAAAGAACCCAAATGTGATTATTATAATCGAAAAAATTACTTTGTAATCTACTGATGGTCAGTCTTTTCTGAAGTTTTACTATTTTCAACTATATTTTTAGAAAGTTAACTGCCATGGAGAATGCAGTTCATCAACGGGAATGCGTTCACGAATTATTCCGATATTTAGATGAAATTAATGATGGTTTTATGTATAGAACTAGTGACGGTGTCACATTCCAGCGAATTAAAGAAAATAATCCCAGAGAAACATTTTTGATAGAGGCACCAAAGAACTTTATCACCAATTTAGCATTTGATGCTGCAAAAAATTGTTATAAACTTGGCTTTATTGAAAAGTCAAGAAACAACTCTTCTACAACTGAAAAGTATTCTCAAGGTGAAATTATTTTTCACCTGATTTTTGAAGCACTTGAGGAAGGGTATTTTAACATTATTGCTCTTGAAGAGCTTAAATAATATAAAGAATTATAAAATTATCACCACTCTTGAATTGCATTTGTAGGGATATCTACAAATGTATATATGACTTGTTAAAATCATCATTATGATCATTTTTTCTCCTTTGAATTTTGAAAGCATTATATTCATTGTGCTTTTTGATGCTGAAATGAATAAAAGAAGTCTATCCCTATACATGTTCTATTCAGGGATTAAAAATAGAGAAAATTAGGAAGTAAAATAATTCCATGGTAAAATTTTAATGAGCTGTAGTAATAAATGTTCAGAAAACAATTTCAGAGCTGAAAAAATATATTTCTTAGATTTACAAATAGTTGTATCTTTTAACATTTTAAAATAATGAGACGAAGCGATTTGAATTCATCATGCAGCACGTTACAATAGAAGGATGTCATATAGAAGCAATATGCATTAAAAAATGAAAACTGAATATGTATATTACTTTAGTGTGACAACTTTTCTGACACTCATGTTGTAAACCATTTTTACTTTGACAGTGAATAGCATATGCTTCTTACAAAAACATGAATTTCAGAATTTCATTTTATTGTATAAAAAGCAAGGCATTTGGCAAAAGTTATGTTTGTACGTTATTTTCTTTACACTGCACAGCGCCAATCAATGCCTGAGTTCTTAGATTTATTACATCATTCTTAATTTAAATGGTACATTTCTCATTTATCCATGGGCAGTACAAACTGAAAATTTGCTACAAGCAAACCAAAGCACCAAACCATATCAAACCTTACATCACTCCGATCATTATCACGCCACTGTTTCTTAAATACAGTTTTTTAGAGATGCAAACTACTAAATCAATATTAAAATGTGCGTACGTATACAACTGATGGAACGCAAGGGAAACCACAATTTTCCGTTGCTGTTGTTGCTGAAAACTGTCTGTATACTTTATTTGTGATGTTAGTAATGTTTCAGTAAGGTTATCATGAGAGCTGCTGGCTGATGATAGAGAGTTGTTCTGAATGCATAAGCTCATTTTTTTAACCTGTTTTCTATGTAATTTATTGTCATACAGAATACAAAATTTAATATTTTGCACAGTTTCCTTGCTAAAAATATTAGCTACTTTCACTAACATCAACTTATCATGATAGCAGAATCAAGGATTCAAAACATTATGCCAGTATAGAAGCAAGAAATAATACACAAAATATTAATTGGAGAGGATACGCATCTTTATCCTGCTTGTTACACGTATGATTTTTAAATTTTACATAAAATTAAATGACTTAGCAGAATGAAACATTTTAATTGAATCAATTTTTTTTTAATGAATGCGTGCTTTCAAGTCTGTAAATATTTTAGATGGAATAGTTTCTTTGATGCTTACCCATTTGACTTATAGCTGTTAAACGTTTTAAATGGTTGAACCTACCGGCCACCTGCATCTTTAAATTCTGACTTACCTACATTCGACTCTTCTTGGCAGTTGTTATTTACAACTTTATTCTCTTCAACATTATGAATAGATGATTTCAATTTGTTTATTAGGATAGACATCTGTGATCTCTTATGATGTTGCCGTAGTTTTTTCACGCTTTCTTTCATTTTTATTTTCAGCCATACGGAAATATTTAATTTGACCTAGATTTTCTTTTTATTTCATCTGGGATGGCATGGAAACTATCATCTAACTTTGACAGGTAATCAGCTCTCCTGCAAATAGTAAAAAAACATTGTTGGGTCATTGAAAAATAGAAAATTAAAACAGTTTATGTAAATTTTCATTATTTTCATTTAGATATATCACATTGAACATTCCTTGCACACAAATTATATAAAGCAAAATAGAACAGTTTCTTTCATTTTGAACTTTATTTTACAAAAATAAGATCAATCATCAAGAATAACTTTTAAATAAAGATTCCTAAATATAATAAATACATTAAATTATACCGTGGCTCTAAATTGATGAAGTGAGTAAAATGCTGGAATGAAAGTGCCAAATTGCCCCTATACTGTATCAAAGATGACGGAAGTGATTAATGTTCATTTTTAAAGTTAAAGGAAAACAAAAATGTGATCAAAATGACAGGAATTTACAGAGTGCCAATAAATTCAGGTAAATTGCTAAATTTACATTTGATAACCTGCACACTGCATAATTTTGATTTGCACTTACTTTACTTAATTTTAAATCATCTAAAATTATGCTTGCTTATTTATAAGGCATTTGAGCACATCATAACTAAAGCTAAATATGATTAGTTGTATTTTCTACTGTTGATTATAAAATTAAAACAAATGCATGATTTGGGGAATTTTTGTACGTTTTGTTCCAGCATATTTCTGCCTGAATTTGGTTTACGGTGGCTCTCACCACAGTTACAAGTACTGTTGTGGTAAGCAAGCAAGTAAACAGTGGGCTGTTACATGCATGTTTGCGTGTCTTATCATTGTTTTCAATTCTGTAGTTTATCATCTTTGAATAAAGCATTTGCCTACAATCCGGGTGTTGTGGGTAAAAGATGTTGCAAGTAGGCAATTTAAAATTATTAGAACGGTTTACTGGGTTGCACACCTACAATGATACGTCTATCTTGAGATGGTGTACGCAGTGAACTAAATATGGTGCAAAATCTATCTAGGTTTCACAGCATAAAAATTAGAAAAAATTATGTTCTACATTGCATATTAAAAATTGAAGAACTTCCTAATGCTTATGCTTTTTATTAGTAACCTGTATTAATTTTTTGCTGGCAGAACCTCTTCAGTTTGAAAAATCTTAAAAGTGAGACCAACTGTTCTGCTTTTTCAGCTTGCACTACAGCTCAGATCTGAAAAAATAAATGCTTTCTTTGGTACTTTTTAATGTTCGTAGTTATTTCGATTGAAGGATACATGACAATTAGCTTCAAGCTCATTAGTATTATTCAAAGTTATTTATTCAAAAAGCTCTCTTTTGTCGAAGCTTAAATTCTTCAGGTATTCTTAGTGACTATCATTCAGGAACTGCTAAATATGACAATGAAAATGGTAGTATCAGTTTTCCACTTGGTATTTCTGGAAGAAATACTTCTCTAACAAGTCTATGTTCTGTTAAATTATTTTTGTCAATTTCTTTTATGATAACTACTGACTCTGATGATTTTTTTAAATCAACTACACAATGCCTTTCCCTTCCATCTATATATATGCGTATTTGATGTTCGTGTTGCTGCAGAGCAAAATATTTGGTTGCTTGAAGTGAATCTGGTTTTTCTACTGTACATCCATCAATAATATCTGGATATGTTTAAAAAATGGTTTATCAGTTTAAAGACAATTATGTAGAAGAAAGCATTAGGGTTATCTATGTAAATGCAATGTTTCATAAAACAGTATTATTAACATTCTACAGCCATACCACTCGATTTTTTGACAGGTAGAAATTGAGGAATCAAACAAGGTTGGCTCTTATCTAAATGTGTAAAAGGAAGATAAATCTCCTGTTAAAAAAGATAATGATGCTTTTAGATGTGCAATAGTCCTTCATGCGGCAATAAAACACTGCTTTCCTCTTTGCAACAGCACTAATGAGCTGCTCACTTGAAATGAATAAATATGTCACCCTCCGTTGGGATTTTCATTTAGCTTCTTGAATGTCAGGCTCACAGAATATCAAAATGTGATCAAAGCAGTACTGTCTTAAAACGCCTGAGGGGCGTTACATCATGAAATGCACTGCAAAGCTAAATATGGTATTCTATCAAAGCTTAATAATTTTTCAGAAGAGGCAAGCACATAAAGAGTTTGCATTTGCATGACTGTATTACATATGTGCATTCACAGATGGATCAGGCGTCTGTATGTAATTGCCATTACCGCATAGTGCATTGCCTCTTTGACATTGCCTCTTAATATTCTTTCATAAAAAGGTTTCACAACTACTTTAGGGTTTAAGAAAATTTAAAGGCAGTCTTACTGCTGAGTGTGGCAATCCCTAGGACTAGATAATACAATGAGAATTATTCTAACAGCCTAGAAAGTGATGTTGATCGATAAAAACATCTAATAACCTCTAAAATCAGTGGAAAGATTAATAAAACATCGATTAGTACTAAACAGTAAAAGCAATTAATCTCTTTAAAACCAGATTTTAAATTTCTAAGAAGAGTTAGAATCATAGATGTTCTTATAAAACTTTACTATTCGTCTTAATTATAGATTCACGGTTAACCTAGAGAACCATATATTTCAACCTCATCTTTTTAGTGTAAAATACATTTTGGAAACTATAGGTTTAGATTGAGAATGAGAAAAAAATATACCAGTCCACTTGCCTCATGCATATTTTATCTTAAGTCTCAGTTCAATGTTCAGCTGTTCAATATACTTCGATGCAACTGTGGTCTAGGTTTAGGTTCACTTCAAGCAAAAAATAACTTCGCAAAAAAGGTAATTTCAAAAAATACCTGACTAGAGCTAAAGGAGAAATATATTGGTCGAATAGAATCTAACGCAGTACAACTGAAGCACTTTTGATTTTCTATTAAATCCAGTTTATAGTAAACCGCTCTTGATTTTTAATAATCTTTTATTACTTTAGCAAGTAGTATACTTATTTTCAAGTAATTATTAGCTGTTTGTGTTGTATATTGAACTTATATAATCCAAAATTATTGCGAATGTAACTTAATTATCATTTTTATATACAGTAGCACATAGACAATTTTAGTCAGTTAATTACGAATATATATATAGCGTGTGTGTGAGTTCAAGTTAGTGTGTCGAATAAACAGTTATCGTTTTCTACCGAGTTTTGATCATGGCAGAAACACAACAGTTTGTTTATGTAAAATATCATTCGACGAAATAACTAGAAAATATCTGAAAGCATCATTTTTATGAATGCAATGTAATTTTATTCTGTTACTTTTAATCACCAGTTTGTTACATCATACGGTAAGTTCAAAAAACTTTTTTTAATAAAATAAATTAATATAAAAATATAAAATTCGAAAATTACATTAAATTAAATGTAGTGTTCAGTTATCTGAAAGAGATTAATCTAGAAAATTAAAAAAATTGAATTCATGATTTTATACACGAAATATACAAAAGTTAAACTTGAGAATTAATAATAGATACTGTAACATAAAAATAGGAAATGTAAAAGATAATTAATACAGAGAGGAGAGCGTGTGTATTTTGCGTGTATTATAATTGTTTTTTGACAAATGAAACTGCAATAACTTTGTTTGATTATTGCGTTTGAGAAATAGTTTATTTTGCTTTGAGGTAATTGGATCGTTCAGTGTGATTGAACAGACATTGTTGGAACGTCTATTGATCATGATGAAGGACTCGTGATGATTTGAATTAACAGCAGAAAAAATTACTGTAGTCCACTGCTAGCATTTAGGTCAAACGAGTTTGCTCATAACAATTTTATTTGATGCAAAACTGTTTTAAATGCGCTTCTCTCTTTTTATCATTTTAATTTACATGTCCTTCTTAATTTACTCATTTTAAACTAAATAATGAAAAAGAATAAAAAATTTAGCATTAAATGAATGGCACACAAAAAGCAAAAATTTATATACATTACTCTATTGATGAATTTATCTCATGTATTTGTGTCTATGATTTTAAAAGCGATTTTAATTTTACGATGATCATCATAGTCAGTGAAATATTTTAAAAAAATTTCATCTTAATCGCTAAGCACTACAAATGTATAATTAATTTCTGGAAAATGTTTCACAAGTAGCAAAAATAACTGTTTCATAATTTCAATGTTTCAAATTGGATCATTTTCATTTTTGAGCAATCTCAAAATCAGATATGCACTTTTTGATCGCAAACATCAAGAGCAAAATTGAAAATGAACTTTACGTTAAGAAGGCAGATATTTATCAATGACGTTAAAAGTTTTTTTTCCAACTCTTTGAGATAAAACTGTTGCTTGCAATAGGCGCATTAAGATTTTACTGATAACGTTGATCTTCTTGCGCATATGCAAGCTGGCAGTTGCCATCAGTTTTTGAAATAGCAACTCAACTGAAATTAATTTAACGTCCGTTTATTACACCGCTTCTCTTTTCTTTGCACTAACGTAATGTGAATTTTTTCGTTCTCTTGTAAAAAATTATACTTCATCGGTAATTTACTTATTTAAAAAAAAAAATTCTTTTCGCGAAGCAATGAAATATAATGTAGTGAAAATGTATGCATGAAAAAATTAAAAAAAAAACTAATTAAACATTCATAAATTATGTGAATAATACTTAGAAAAGCAAAAATATTATTCTACGCAAAGACTGAAAATTACGTTTGAGACTGTTTCATCAAGTTTCTGTTCGTACAGAGTGCACTAGCAATTTTTTTATGATTATAATAAAAATTTGCTTCTATTTATAATACTGAAATATCTGATAAATAAAAGTGTAATTTATTTTCCAATTTTGTAATAAGAGATATGCTGAAATTTTGCATTGCGTTTTACTGATAGAAAAAATGTTCCAAAGATATTCATCTGAACAGTAGCTCATTTGCATTAATTGTACGCATTAATAATCATTTAAATATTTTAAAACGTTCAACAATAGTTAGAAATAGATTTGGAAAAAAGCAAAAACAGTAGAAATTTTTACAAAGAAGCAAAATGTATGAAAATTTGTGCATGCAAGTTGAAATGTTTCATTTTCAACCCGTAACCGCATTTGAAACAAATTTATTCAATATTGCAAAGTTCATTTTTAGCTTGAAAAATATTTAATATTCAATAATGCATAAAGTGAATACAAATGAAAAAAAAAACGAGTAAAATTTCTTTACAGAAATTAATAATAAGATTGTTGTTCTGCAATTATTGAATGAATTAACGTTTTAAATAGATTTAATTATAAATAAAAATTGAAATTAGTTTATATAATTTTGTCAAAGTTACTTGGGAATAATTTTGTATTTTTTCTAATACAATGTCATTTGTACAGTAGATTTTAAAGCCTGCAATATGAAAAGAAAAAAAAAAGAAACATGCATCATCAATGAATTTTTGTCTTTTGAAAATTTTCAAACGCTTCGGTGCAGTTCAATTACTCCATTGATCATATATCAACGCAAAAATACGACAAATTTTAAATAAAAAAAAAATCTACTTGATTGTGCAATGCATGTGGATGTAGTTAATTTTGAAAAAAAGTAAAAACTAAATTATAAATCATCGTGAAATATTTTTGGAAATGTAAAATGGATCAATCCAAGTATATATCAAAGACGCTTTGCCGTCGGTGCAGTGGAAAATGATGAATCACTTTCAAGGAGCAATTTATCATTGAGCTGGCCGTTAATATTTTCACGTCTGTCTGGTTGTTCAAAGACGGACGAATATATGCTTTTTTCATTGTTTGTGTAATGAAAATATAATTTTATTTTATTATTATCATTAATTTTTTTCATACGTTTAATTTTACGTTATGATTAAGAAAAAATAAAGGTACGCGTGTAAGAAAAATGTAGAAAAAAAAACAAAATGGCGGGCCTCCTGTCAACAACAACCAACAGTAGTAGCAATGGCGGGTAGGCGTCTTTCAATCAGTGCATAACGAGCCAATTTGTCAACTGAGGACGCTCCATGTCGAACCGTCACGGCACCTGCCCGAAGCTGTTATCCACTTTTGATGATGGCCTTCTGGTTGGCATTTTTCAATAAACAATTTTTATAAAAAAAAACAAAACAAAACAAATGTTTGCTTATTTTTGATTGATTGAAAAGTGGAAGAAAATTTTTCCAACTCACATTCTGTTGTTGTTCTAATTTTTTGTCGAAATCATAAAATTCAATTTATGCATTATGCATATAAAAATATGTGAAAACAGGTAGTTTGAAATTTATTTTTATTTTTAGCAACAAGTCAATTTTGTGTGCCAATGGATGGATGGATTTTCGCTTTTGATAATTGAAAAATTGTTCAATCCACTTTGTGCAAATGCCGCCAGTTGTCATCCGCAAGCTGTCAACAATAAATCACTGTAAGAAATATATATATATGAAACTGTTCAACACGATGATGGATGATGCATTGAAATCGAAATATAACAGAAGTCAATTTTGCCAAATTGCTTCCATTGAAAACCGTGTGACAAGCTTTTGAGTGAAAAATGTGCAACATTTCCACAAAACTATACAACAACAACAACAACAATTTTATTCAATTTTCAAATATTTCAAAAAATTTCCATTGCAAAATATATTTTTGTACATGAGCATCATCTCTGATGGCAAGGTTTTTTTTTCTTTGTTCGTGTGCAAAAATTTTGCTGTTAAACGCTTCAACGGCCAATTGAGAGTGGACATTATAATGGCGGCCGATCAAAGACGAATAATTTATTACATCGCATTTAAACGAAAACTTTTCACCATTTTCTATTTATTGATCGGAACAGTTGCATTAAAACGATTAAACAAACCATTTTGAAAAGCTTTTATCATTGTGAACCAATTGTGGTGCAACTGTTTCTCTTCCGCTTATTTCATTTCATTGCTGTCAACAATTATTACAACTCACACCGCACAGTTGACGCAAGTGAATTTTGAAAACAAAAAATTTTTAATATTTCACATAATTTTTTAAAAAAAATTATATTTTTACCGTGATGATGATGCATAAGATGAATTCAATTTCTTCGTTGTCCAAGGTCAAAGTGTAGAGAAGATGAAAACGCGCTTCTGACATGCCTGTAGAAACGAGCTTCTGAAAATAAATTTTGCTTTTTCCCAACTACAAAAGCCCGAATCTACAGGGCAAGTCAAAAGCAACAGAAAATTCTTTGATCAGCCTATACAGAAATAAATTTAACTGTACTCATCATGCTTGTAGTAAACTGACGGCAAAGTTGAATGAGAAGAAGAAAAATATTCGATAATATATGTAAGAGCGTTGACAAAAAAACAATGTTTTCAACCAACAAAACACGTTTGCATTTTTCTAAACACAATTGATACAATGAATGAATGAATGAATGAAGAATGTTGTTTTTTTTTCTTCTTTCGTTGATGAAAAATAAATTTGAATATGAAAATTATTTTCAAAATCAACCAATCAGATTGAAAAGTGAACTTTTCTTCTTCTTCTTCTGATGTTTGCTATTATGCGTATTTGTTATATATATAGATATATATAAATGCCAGCTTGATAGAAAATAAAATATTTTTCACCAACATGCACCACCACCACCACCGCCACCAGTGTTGCCACTGCTTCTTCTACTTCTACTTCTTCTTCTATTGCCAGTCTTTTACGCACTAGTGATGTCAGAAAAGATTAATAGTAACGTCCAAGAAAGGCGGCTGGCTAGACGTGCTGGCCAAATACCGAAATGCAACGGCCAACTACTGACTGAACACTCGTCAAATATTTCCAATCACCAACACGTCAGGCGATCATTCATCGTCGCCGGCTGAAAGAAAACGCCGCCGCCGCCGCCGCCATGGCCTAGATGATAAAAAAGGACGCCGCTCTTTTGATGTATTGCCACAGCGGCGGCAAAAACCTCCACTCGTCCATGGCAAATGCGCGTTCGCCAACCGACATTGACAGCCGATTGGCATATATAATTAATAACAATTAATAATTTATAATTTATAATAATAATAATAATAATAATAATAGCATTTTAACACAATTTTTATTGTTTATTTTTAATTTTTTTTAAATTCAAATATAAATAATTATCATCATCATTATCACGTGTATTAAAAACCAAACCAAACCAAACCAAAAAATAATAATAAGTTTAATTATTTCAATTATGCAATAATAAAATTAACAACCATATAATACATACCCGACTATTGAACATTTGTGAAAAATAAAAATTGTTCTCTCTATTCTTTTTTTATTTCAAACAAAAATGCAAATTTTTGATATAATCAATGGCGGCGCTTTCTGATTAGCGAACAGTTGCGTCACGTGATCACAGTGTCCTTCTCTGATTGGTCGATAGCTTGTAACGTTTGACCGGACCAGCACGTTTGCAACAAATTTTTAAGACGGGATTGATGATCACCAATCGGCCCTCATCCTATATACCTCGACTTGTGGAAAAATTTTTCAACTGCTTTTGCACAGCAAACGCGCGTCTGCCAAGTCAAGCCAAGCCTAGCCTAGCCTAGCCTAGCCTCAGTGACGGACTGCTTTCTTTGCCTGGTTGGTTGGTTGGCTGTTAGCTTTTTGCTTGGTGGGTTTGTTGTTGGGCGTTTTGTTTATACCAAGCTATAATTAAAAAAGAAATATGATCTCCGTGAGAATATGGTGGAGTAGTTCTCTTTTAATTACTTTTTTTCTTTGATTTTTACGCAAAACGCGACCTCACAAGATGCATCTAATTGAATAGTTTATTTATTTATTTATTTATTTATTTATTTATTTTATATATTCTTAGCAAAACAAAAACAACAACCAACAGCATATGGATCATCATCGACAACAACAAACTGTTGTCAAAGTGGATGATTATTCAACTTCATCTGCAAATGGACAATCGTCGAATAATAATGATGATGGTAGCAACAACAAAAATATTAATAACAATACAACAACAACAACAACAACCGGTGAATATTATACTACTACAACAACAATAACTACAACTACTTGTACTACAACTGCTGGTGGTGATGTTGATCGTGAATCACCGGTGTCAGAAAGTGAATGTCGAACTACAACTATTGTCAATAGCAATAATATTGCTGAAGATTTCGACAAAGAACAACAACAACAACAACAACATAATAATAATATTAATTTGACCGATTCAACCAGCGCCCAATTAATATTCCCTTGGATGAAAGACAGTCGTCCAGGTGGTAAGCTGCGTTCCCAGCGAACATTTGAAGAAGCATCATCCCAATCACCGCCAATAATTTCAATCGACAGGAAGCTTTCTTCTGGTAAGATTTGAAAAAAAAACAAAAACATTCTCTCCTGCACTTTGTTTCAATTGATGATTTTGATCCCAGGTTGTAGGGTGGAGTAGGGATACAAAAAAAAAAAGAAAATAATTGTAAAATTGATGAAATTATTAATTTCTTTTTTTTTATCATCTTCTATGATTTATGTTTCTACATGCGAGGTGATATGCTGTACAAGTTTCGGTTTCTTCAGATGTATTGGCATATATATATGAGTGACGTTTCGTTTTGAAGAAAGTGATAAATTATCAAGGGCTGTTTGTTGGGATGTTGCATGAACAGCAAGCATACTGCATTTCAAGCAAATGGCTTTTTTTTCTACTTGTTGTTTTCAATTATTTTGTTTTTTTATAGTTTACATAGAAGATGAAAAAAAGAATTTTTTTTTTCAATAACTGAATAATCACTTGTAAAATGTAATTTCTATTCAAATTGATTGATTATGAAATTTTGCAACATATTACGTATTGTTAATTTTTTTTTTATATAATTGTTAATTGTTTCAATGTGATGACAAAAAAAAAGCTGAATTCAAAAACATATATATATATTTATTTATTCTTCCTTTTTGAATTCAATTTTAAAAAATCTCCTTTTTTTTGTAATGCATCCAATTTGAATAATTTATTTAAAAATATTTTCAAAAACAATGCAAATTAATCGTAGGCTGTTTGTAAAGAATGATCGAGAAAAGAGTGTTTTAAAGTGCAAAAGCATAGAATTATTATATAAAATAAAATAAAGTACATCAATGAATATAGATGATGCACACTTTGTTCCGATGCAGTTGACCTTGCAACGCCAGCTGGAGAACATGAAAAGGCCATTTTCCTCATCTTGAACGTTCCAACTGAAATGATGCATTTCTTCTTCTTAAATATGCAACGTTGATTGTTAATGATTTTTTTTTTGTTTGATTTAATTGATTCAAATTTTCCACAGTTAATTGTATACACAGGAGAACAGGGTTTTTCTTTTGTTTATAAAAAAAATACATATTTTTGAAAACACTTCATCAATTACAGTATAAATTATAAATTGAACAAAATAGAAAATAATAATAAGTTTCAATCAAATATTGTCGGCGTTGTGCTTTTATGAAAGGATTACAGAGAGAGAGAGAGTAAGATTGCTGAAGGGCTCCTGAAACAGAAAGCAGAAACTTGATTCCTCGATTGACACATCATCGTTCATTTCTGCCAATAAGTAGTTTATATTCCCCTGGAGAAATTCCAATCATACAAGAAATTATTTAAATCATAAAAAACACACAAGTGAACAGAAAAATACAGACAGCAGATATACGTATATATTTGAAGGAAGAAAGTATTGATTTTTATATTTAAACTGTTTACAATTATTATTATTATTATTCAAATTAAATCTCCTATTGCGTGAGAGACAGAGAGAGAGAGAGAGAGAGAGGTTAGTTCAGGTTAAACATAATTAATCACTTTCCCATATAATGAGTGCAGTGAAATTTTATTCATTGTAAATTTAAATGTTGTTGTCGTTGTTCATCCACAGTATTTTGACATTGTAAGCTGATTATTTATTTCTGCTTGTACAATAATTAATTAAATTAATTAATTAATTGGTTTTGTTTGTTTGTTTTTTTCATCTAGCAACAATTCCTTCATTGAGATTTTGATCTGTTTATAATACGCTGATGTTGTCATGTGACATTGAACTTGTTTCAAAAATAAAAAAATCATTTATCATTAAATCTTTC
Source organism: Trichinella papuae (assembly GCA_001447755.1). Classification (NCBI taxonomy): domain Eukaryota; kingdom Metazoa; phylum Nematoda; class Enoplea; order Trichinellida; family Trichinellidae; genus Trichinella; species Trichinella papuae. Next base: position 736,397 of record JYDO01000002.1, on the reverse strand, counting down.
TGCTCATGAATTTAAAAAAAAATATTTTTTTAATCTTTACATAATTTAGCATATATATAATCAGCATTAACTGCGTTTGTTGGTTGGTGAAATATGTTCAGCTTTTTTTGAATTTGTTGATATGAGAGGAAACAATGCGCCGTGTTCTCTCGCTTTTACGTAGTCAGTTTGCAATTGCCTCGTGATCTGAGCATCTTTTTTATAATAGATTTTAGATGGAAAAACAAAACATTCTAAAATTGTGCGATTATTATTAATATTTTTTTTTTGAAATTTAATTAAATTTTTCCAAACAATTGCAAATTTTTGTGAATAAATTATTTGTGGCATTGAAAATTATTAAAAATGCATAATTAATTATAGACAGCAGAGTGAAAATAAAATTTTCAACATTTTTCTATATTATGTTGTGTGTTTTATGTAGAATGTGTTTTCACCGATTTCTTTTTTAGCAACAACAGCCGTCCATCAGCTTTGATGAATTAACTTGAAATTAGAGAGAAAGCATTTCTTTTGAGTAATATATATATATTTTTTTGTTTTGTTTTCTTATGTTGAACTTGAAAGTTTTCATTCATTTTTTGTAAATTAATTTAAAAATTTTCAATTATTATTATTTAGTAAAAGTTTAATATTTAAATTCAACAGTAGATTGGTGTGTGCATCTGATTGGAAAATGCTGAATTTTACGAGTTTACTTTTTCAATAAAGGTACATTTTTTTTAATAATCATCTTGAAAAAAAGAATATTAAATTAATAAGAAATAATTTTTTGTTTGTAATCTGATAACATATAGTATACATGTTTGTATTTTTTATGAAGATGAGTGATTATTTCAAATTTTAATATAGAAAATCAATTGTGGCTTTTGCATTGATGTCAGGTTTAGGGGGTTTTAAAATGTGTTGTTATACTTGTTTTCTTGTCGATCATGGTGAAATATTAAACTTTAATATGAACAGTTAGTTGTTGTTGTTGTTGTTCAGAGATGCAATTATGGACCAGTTTTAATTGAATATAATAATGCCGAATTTGCATTCGCTGATTTAGTTATAGTATTAACCTTGAAGAGGTTTGTAGAAAAATTTTAATTTTTCAATAAATATGAAGTCAAGAAAAAACGCATATTTGGATAAGTTTTGGTGAAATGTTGTTATCAATATCAGCTAAGAATAAAAATAATCAAACGTGTGTGTGTACATGGCTTGTTTCATTCATGTCAGTAAAAAATTAAAAAAAAAGTACAATACAGATGTGTGTGAGTCAAATTTTTCGATACAGTAAGACATGAGATGTTTGTTGTTTGTTATTTTCAGATTGTGGGCAATTTTACCTTGAGAAAAAAAATTAATTGTGGTTTTTTTTTTACATTTTTTAAAAATCGTTTAAATTCAAACCGGTTTCGAATGTGTTCTGAAAGTAAATGTGCTGTTAAATTGCCTGAAGCGAAATTTCCTTTCTTTTCTTTTTGATTTCGACATTTTCACTCGATGTTGATATAATTGCTATCAAGGGTATATATATAATATGTGTGTGTGTTTGTGTGTATATTTTATTATATAAATACGTTCAAGTTGTAATGGGATTTAGCAACAGTTCAAACAAATCAACACTCGCAGTGAGGGGTTATCAATCAGTTGTTGAGAGAAAGAAATTTGCGTATTCAAAAAAAATTTCAGTTTTTTTCTTTATAAACATCGTTTGATAATAATTTGGTTTTTTTTTCTTTGTATCATTTTCTTTTGAATATTCAAATTTTCTCAACTTCATGCTGATTGGCGGTGCGTACACGTCAACAGAGAGAGAGAGAGAAATGGACAGGACAAGTTTTTCGCCATTTTTGACTGGTCGGTCCCGTTGCTTCTTCAATTTGTGAAATATTTTTGACGTGTCGGTTGCCTTTTGAATTTTATCTAGTACAGTCTGGTGCAGAATTGTCATACTGTAGTGTAACACACAGACAGACAGACAGAGAGAAAAATGCAAAAGTTCTCATATCACAACGTATGTGAAATTGTATCAAATTTTTCAGAATCATTTTCTTTGGTTCAAAAACGTACACGCACCGCGTATACGAATCGCCAGTTGGTTGAATTGGAAAAAGAGTTCCACTTCAGCAGATATTTGAGCAAGCCCAGGCGCCAAGAATTGGCCGAATCGTTGTCACTGAGCGAAAGGCAAATTAAAATTTGGTTCCAGAACAGACGGATGAAAATGAAAAAAGACGAACGAAATCGCAAATCGACCGCAGTGTTGGATTTGAGCTCTTCCGGCGCCACGTCGACCGTTGTATCGCCGGCCTCGAGGCAAAAGTTCGACGTCACCAAGCTAGGCTTGTCTCCATCTCCGTCGGTGGTGTTTCAGACGATGATGTCGGCGGCCTATCCGGCCGCGATGGCTTCAACTACCAATCATCGACGCCAGTCACTGGACGGTGGTGGTGGTGGTGGTGGTGGTGCTTCATCGGCTTTGGGTCATTTTCTCGCTTATGACGGGTGCTATGAGAAGCTTTCCAAAGTCACTAACAACAACAATCATCACAACGGCAAAGATTTCAGAAATCAAACCAACACCAGTGCAAAGTTAGGTTTAGAGTCCATGCTATTGAACAATAGTGTTCTTGAACAGAGAAGTACAACTGTTGCTGCCGCCGTCGCCGCTGCTGCTGCTGCTGGTGTATTACAAGCAAATTGTTCATCATCCAACAACAACAACAACAATAATAATAATAACAACAACAACAATAATGCAACTACTTTTCGACTTACTACATTGCCTCCGATGATCAGTTTGAACGACAGTTGTTTGCCTTCTTCCTTGGAATGCGCTCAACCATGGATGCCAAATCCCGCTGCATCCGCCTTTCATCATTGCTCATTGTACGACTCTCTTTGAGAATCTTTGACAATGTACTTTTTTAATCCTTTCATATCTACCGACCTCTTACTTTTTTTCTTGTTTTGTCTATGCCATATATAAATACCTCAAAATTATTTATCCTACCTACTAAATATATACATATATGTATATGCATATTTTTACACATCATTACTGTCTGGTTCACTTTTTATTTCAATTTCATTTGCTTAATATTTTTATTTATTTATTTATCATAATATTTAGAAATTTCCAAATTTGTTATAGTTTACTCAGAACAGTTTTCTTTTTTGTTTTTTTTTCTAGTCTTTTCTTAGCCCGTGTGACATGTTTTCAATCTTAATTTTTTTTATTTTTTACTCGGTGCATTTTCTACCGTATACGCCTCCTCATGATAATTATTATATACAAATGTATACTATATAATATGCTGGATTTGTTTGTTGTTACATTTCCGGTTATTGGTTTTTTGTTGTTTTCATAAACTGTGTGTTATTTGATGATATTTTGCATTAAGTTGGCTAGAACAAATATTGATATTTTTGATGGGATTGGGTTTATTTGAACATAATAACGGCACTGTTGTTCTATATATTTATTTTATTAGCTGCAATTTAAAAACAAAATTCATTTTGATCATGCATCAATTAATTTAACAAAATAACAATTATTTAATTGCTAGCATTTTTAATAATTATTGAAAACAATGAGCGAATGCTTTGTTTAAAATTAAAGTGTACAGTTGTATGAAATTTGTTTCAAGTTTAGTTATAAAAGCAAAATTTGTTTACTTGTTGCAATAATTTGAATTTGATTGAAATGAGCTGTTAAATTTTCCTCGTGAAAAAAGAAATCGTTTTATCAAATCTTGTTACAAATAACAATGAAACAAATCAAATGAAAGTTTCATTAGTTGCCTTTTGATTATTAGAAATGAAAATTGATATTCAAATATTTGAAATGTTGAATTTTGTTATTTACGATTGTCAGCTAATGCTTCTCATGTTTTTCGAAAGATAAAAAACTCGTTCACACTGATTATTTTTGTAAATGAGAATAAATAATAATAATAATAATAATAATAATAATACAACGCCTGATTGGCTGGCATTGGCAATACCAATTCCACCTACCACCCACCCGATTGGAGGAAATTTTATTTTCACGATTGAATTCAATTTTTAACAGATTCAAATATAAAGCATAATTTATTTTAATTTAGCAATAATTTTAACAAGGTGATAATAATAATAATAATAATATACAAACAAATCGATGAACAAAAAATCAAATAATTGTCGTTTGATTCTCGCATCGTCGCTCAAACAGCACCGATTAAAATCTTTTATTTACAAAATTGATTAATTTCTGTTGAAAAAATAAATACCGTTTGCAAATTTCCAGACAAACAAACAAACAAAAACAAAACAACAAGGTTTTCCTATTCAGGACAAGGTAAATAATTCGAAAAAGTAAAGCAAGAAATTAATCAGCAATCAGTGAAAGTTATTTTTTAAAAAATAAATTAAATATGCAGCCGTGTGAATATTTTTTTAAAATATTTTTATATTCAATGACACTTTTCGATAAAACAAATTACCAAACTTTCAAAACAATAATTTTTCATGTAATATATTTTCTATATAAAAAGATTATTCAATTTTATTTTAAAATAAATCTATGAATATATTGTAAAATGTAGCAAATTTGTTTTTGTTTCTTTATTAAACAGTTGCATTATCTGCTCATTTGCAACATTTGAATTTGTTAAATTTCAAATAAATTTTAAAAAATGTGACTTTATTATTAGAAATGTTTGAATAGCTATTACAGCAAACAATGACATGTACTGGTGAGTTTTTCAAAAAATTATAAAATTTGTACTTTCTCAAAAATGTGTTGAGAGGGAGAGATATTTGTGAAAGAAAATCATTAATCACTATGTGAGGCAGATATTGCTGAAAAAAATTAAAATTTCCTTCGGTCACTTGAAGAATATTCAAAGCATTCATTTGCTCGTGTGTTGAATATTTTACAGTGCAAATAATAACGCAAAATAAATTATGATATTTTTAATTTATTTAAAAAAATAACTTTTGATTTAAAAAATCGGACTGAATTTTAGAATAATAATGTTTAATTTTGTAAAATTGAACAGGTAAATTTTGAAAAACAAAACAATTAAAAAAGACCGAATACAAGAAGTGCGAACTGAGTGATGATTGAAAAGAAATCGTCAAATGTGATTTATTTATTTATTTATTTTACATCGATTAAAATGGAAATGTTGTTTAAATAATAATAAAAAAAGAATTAAATTTTCAATAACAAACAAAACCTATTCTTCACATGCAAATTTCATACATACAGTAAGCATGTTGGAGTGTAAAAGTTGGAACAATTTTTTGAATGATATGGAAAGTGAAAGTTTTGAAGCAGTTGAATTTTAGTTAAATTTTAATTTAAACTACGATTTTGAATGATGAGCTTTGTGGTATCATCAATAAAAAGTTGAAAGCAGATGTTGGAAGCGGTGAAAAATCGGTTTCTTTGAAAGCCTAGACAGAGTGAAGTGGGCATTTTTCTCTCTGTTTCAAAATTACCCCATCGCAGATGCTTTCACAACAACAGCAGCAGCATGCTTTTCATCTTTTTCTTTTTGAAAAATTATTTCTTTTATTTTTATTGTTTTTTTTGCAACAACACACACACACAAAACAACTGTTGTTGTTTGAAAATCTGCTCTTGCGAACGATTAATTAAAAAATTCTTTTGTTCGTTTGAGTAAAAATTGTTTACAACAAAAAATTATAATTTTTATTTATTGAAATAATAAAAAATTTTAATAATTATTTAAAAAAAAAAGAAAAATACTGTAGTGGTGTGAAGAAGATTTGAAAAAAAAAAATTTCAAACTTCTGTTTCTTCAATTATAATTGTTATAAGAAAATTTATTGAAATTTCTAATTTTAAAACTAAATCAAGTGAACAGAATCCATTGTCGACCAGTCAGAAAATGTTTGACATTCTGCTGATTTCCTTTTTGCAATAAAATGGGACTTCTTTTGGCCAATTTGCCGACTTGTCATTTGATTATCAATTTTTCACCAAGTTATACTGTAGTTCATTTTAGATACCATCGAATCTTAACTGATTTATTGCAAATCAATCTATTTATTATTGATCACCTGCTAATAATAATGAACAAGTAAAAATACAAGAAGGAAAAAAAAACAATAATCAATAAATTCTATTATGAAATTATGTTTGAAATATGATCATTTTCTGTGAAAATTTTCAAAACAATAACAACAACAACAACAATTTTATTCACATAAGAGGAAGTTTAGGTCAAATTTTGAATGCACATTGTGTCATGGCACAATTGAAATCAGAAATTGATCAAATAAAACAAAAAAAAAAATACAAGAATACTTTTGGGTGAGAATAATTATGAATAAAATGAAATTAAAGTTCCGATGTTGATATACTGTATTTTTGTGATTGTTTTTTTTTCTCATTCCATGAGGGTTGACGTCCGGAGAAGGCGAGGTCACGACGACGACATGGCGCGTCGACGCAGCTGGGTAGCGTAGGCGTTGGTGGGGCGGCATAGTTGTTCAGGTCGGTGTCATCAGACAAGAAAGGCTTGCCGCCAATGTGAAATTTTTATTATTTTTGCATATTAATTGTATTAATTTTCCAATCAATTTGATCTGTTGAATATTTATTCAAATTTCGGTTTGTCTGATTGGTCGGCGGTGGTGGTGAATGTGGTGAACACGAAGAAAAAAGGAAACACACACGCACACACAGAGAAAGAGAGAGAGAGAGAGAGAAACTGAGACCAAAGCCGCAGGCTGAACGTGCAATCGGGCCGACGCCTGTGATTGGTCAAAAAGCGGACGCCGGGTCTCTTTGAACTGTCAGTGTGGATTTTTTTTTCTGATTTATGATTGCGCCGTGCAACGACAGCCGCCGCCGCAGTTTGGCCGCCGGACGGCCCACTGTGCGCCGTCGTCACGCCTCGGTCGGCCGCTTTTCTCGCGCGTATTGTTGTTCTTGTTGTTGTTGTTGTTGTCGTCGTCGTCGTTGTTGAAGAAAATTTTGATTGTCGAAAAAATTTTCTTTTTTTTTATTTTTTATTCATTAATATTTATATATTATAATTTTTTTTAATATTATTATTCAATCTTCTCTTTGATTAATTTTTTTTATTTATTTAAATTAAAAAGAAAACTACCGCTGTCACACACACACACATACATACTACTTTACCGATGAGCTGTGAGATGATTTTCAAAAAAGTCCACGAACGCGGCGGCGGCGGTGGCGGTGGCGGTGGTGGCGGCGGCGGCTACGCTTCCGGAAATGGCAATTATTTGTTATATAATCGGAACAGTTTGAATGCGGCCATCGAGGAGGCGCCACAATCCACACAACAACAATCCTTACCAACATCACCACCAGCAACACTACCTTCGTATGTATCCAATTTTGACGATGCCAAATCAAACACATCACCTCCTACTGTTGCTGCGTGTGCATCGACAGCAGAGGAAAATTCCAACACGGCCGCCTTCTATCAATTCAACCGTCCCGATCAACAACGTCGTTGCCAAGCCAATCTGTTCACCTCCACAAATGCACCATCTTGCTCACCACGGTCTTCAACTTCGACACCTTCATCCACGTTGGACTGTAGTCATTTGAAATTCAACCAGCCTCCCAACATTATCTGTCCAACAACAGCAGCAACAACAACATCAACAACAACAAGTGCATTGCGTCTTTGTCAATACGAAACTCCGTCGACCGTTGTTTGTTCAGCTCTACCGTACACCGCAGCCACCAGCAGTAGCAGTAGCAGTAGCAGTAGCAATAGTGGCGCGGTCAACGGAACCACCGTCGACTACAACAATCACCGACCACCGTACGGTTCGTCCAGCTCAATTGCGTCATCAATACAATATACCGGCACCGCTGACTTGACCCTGGCGAACTCTTGTTCCTCTTCTTCATCCTCTTCATCCTCCTCTTGCAATCCTGGTCCGTCGTCGACAACATACAAATGGATGCAAATTCGTCGCAGTGCACCACGTATTGGTAAGCATGTATTTATATATTTTTGTTTTTGATTATTTTGTTCACTGAAAATATATTATCAAATTGTTGTTAATTTAATTTAATTTTTGAGTAGATTAATTGTTGTTGTTGTTTTTTTCTAAATTAAAATTTCTCTCTCTCTCTCTCTCTTTCTCTCTCGGTCTCCCTATTTCGTTCCTCTTGTTGTTTTCTACAGTGATTGTTGTTCATTTTTGTGATGTGACGACCAGCTTTTGGTCCAGGCATTGGGACTAGAAAATTGCTGTGACAGATTTGGGTCGTCACGTTCCGGCTCCAACGACGCGCGCTTTTCCTGTTCAATCGAAACCGCCGGTTTGTAGATGTAGATCATCACCACCGGCGGAAAGAGGCTTTTTTCTTCTTCTTCTTCATATTCGAATAATTTTTTCATTTTATACTTTTTATCTGTGTCTCTGTCTTCAACCGCTTCGCTCTTTTGCTACTCCTCTGTGAATGACCTCCGCCATTGATGGGCTACACCGTTCAAAAATTCACTTCACTTATAACTAACCTGTTTACAAATTGCAATTTATTATTTATTGCTCATGTTGATCACTTTGAAAAGATATCAACACTGTTCATTCATAAGCATATTGATATCTGATGATAATGCTGCTGCTGCTGATCAAGGGAAACAATTTTTTATACTTTATTTCAAACAACTCACAAACAATCAACACAATGTTTATTAATTTTGTTTTTTTTTTTAAACTATTGCACAATTCTTCTCAAATACAATTTTACGTTTGCTTTTCCATTTCTTTTGTATGAAATTTCAAATTGATATTTTAATTTTTTCTTGTGAAGCACAACAAAAAATGGGGTGAATTGTTGCTGAATATGAAAAATCTTTCTTTCTTTCTTTCTTTCTTTTTTTTTACTTATTCCACTGAGAATGCAAAACAACTTCGTTAAGCATACTGTATTATGGTTTGTATTTTCAAAAAAGAAAGAAAAACGAAAAGTTTCCATTTTAGCACTTGAAAAGAATTGAATTTTTTTTCAACGTGAATTTTATTATATTATTCATTGTGAAAAGCTTTTCAGAAAATCATATTCACATGCATTTAAGATAAGCAACCAATTGTGTTGTTAGTAGCCTTTGAAAGTCAAGCATATTTGAAATATTGATATCAAAATGGCAATTAATTAGTTGGTAATTTAACTGAACACTGGGAGGAATCGATAAAGAACGTTGACATTGAAGGTAAACGCTTTACTTCTTCTTCTTCTTCTTCTTCTTCTTGTTTAGTTGTACAAGTTGCCACTGTAATAATGGAAATTTTGTTTTCGGCTTTTTTTCTTTTTGTTTACTGCAACACTATACACTGCATATATATATATATTATCAATAATTATGATGAAATAAAAATTGGTAAACGATCTTGATTCGCTCGAATGACGGATCGATAAAAGCAACGTTCATCATCGCAATGTGACTTGCTAAATTTTTTGTCTTTTTTTTTTAATTTTATTTTCGAATAAAACAATTTCAAAATAATATTTTCTTCATCAACAATCCATCTGTGAGCTATAATTGTGCTACATTGACTTCAAACTGCACAGTTTTTTTTTTTCAGTAGGCATATTTTTGTTTTCAAAAATATCAAAATGGAATTGTTTCAATTTTGTTAAATTTTATTAGTTTTTTATCATTTGTTTTTTTTTGCATTTATTCGAATAGTACAAACGTTGAATATAATATCTGCACCAACCGACGAGTTATTTTTCAAATATCTTCATTGCACTGTATGAATATTGATTAACACGTGGTGAATAACGATTTCATCAACTTGAAATCGTTTACTATACAATGCTAGTTATTTATCAGTAGTTTATTATTATTATTATTATTGAATATATTTAAAATAATCATCAGCTCATGATATATACTTGTCTCATCAAGTGTGATCAATGTTCAAATGGAATATAAGTGCTCGTCTTCAGTGATGTGATTAAATGCAGAAAGCAATTTAATATTAAAAAGCATTTTTATTTTTTATGCCAAAGTTTTTTTTTGTTTTGATAATGGAATTTTTACATGACAGAGTTATAAAGAATTCACTTGCAAATTGGTTTTGCATTTTACATTTTTTTCGATTGATCTTTTATTTTTTTTTTAATTAATATTTTTGTATGTTTAATTTAAAATTAGAAATGTAACAATTCTAACATGCAATGTGCATGTTTTTAGTGTAATTTATGATAGAAGAATTCTTTTTCAATTTGAACTTTGATCTTTTTTCAGTGCACAGTTTCTCAGGTAATTTATTATAATTGAAAACAACCTTGCCAAGATCGACTTTTTCTTGTATACATTGACAATTGAAATTACTAGATTATAATAAAGTCAACTTTAATCAACAGGAGCTTTAGATTTTTATCATTCACTTTTTATCGTTCTACTTAAGTATTAATATTGATTTTGTGATAATTCTTTGATATTTGGTTTTTTCTTTGATTCGGCAATGCATAATATGCCGTGAGGATGTAATTTTTTTTTTTTTAATTTGCTCTATATTACAATGTAATTGCATGTGAAGAAGCAGAAGTTTTTTTTAAACATTTTGTCAACTGCGCATATTATTATAAACGTGAACCTTTATTATAATTATAAACCTTTATTTTTCGGCAGAACAATGATCTTCTATCTATTAATTTAAACAAACAACATCAGTGAAATTGCTGCTGCTTTTACGCGCAGATGATCAAAATGAAAAATTATCCAAATGCATGTGCTGCTGATAAGCATCTTTTTTTTACTCTTGAAATCACCAGTCCTGGAGCAACTGTGCTCAAATGAATAAATATTAGGAGTATTAATAATAATAATAAATGTTTCTTCGAAAAGGATTCAAATATTCATCCATCTATTTATATTTTTAAGTTAATTTTTAAAAAAAAACATTGTTTTTTTTTCTAATTAAATATTCAAAGATGGATTTATTAATTAATTTTGTATACGATATAATGTGTTGTTTGAAGCGCAAAAAGCATTCATTCATTTATTGATACCAGTTTTAATTTAGAAAATTTTTCATAATAAAAATATAATTGAAATAATGTCGATGTTGTTTAAAATACAATTAATTGTATATGTGTGTGTGTGTGTGTGTGTGCGTTGGATAATAATATTATTTTCCATTTTTCATTATTTGTTACTTGTGCTAGTTGTATAAAAGTCTCATTTATCACGTGTTTGTGTAGTAAAGTTGATTGCAGTCCTGCAGAAACAGCATGTTTCAATAATTTTATACACAAGTTGTTTGCTTGGAGATATTATTATTATTATTATTATAAATTGAATTTGCATCTGATTTGGATATATATTTTTTTGTTTTGTGTTTTAGTGAATGTCAATGGCTCTCCTGAGAATTCAATTTCGACAAAATGCGGTGGTGGTGGTAGTGGTGGTGCTAATTCGGCTGGCTTATCCAAGAGACGATGCTCTTCGTCTATTTTGTCAGCTAATGAGCAAGGAACGATGGTAGAAGGGAACAGCAACAACAATAACAACAACAGTGTATGCACAACAGCCGTGCCCAACCGTACCAACTTTACAACTAAACAGCTTACTGAATTGGAAAAAGAGTTCCACACCAATCGTTACTTGACCCGTGCTCGTCGTATAGAAATTGCTTCACAGCTCGGCTTGAACGAGACCCAGGTGAAGATTTGGTTCCAAAATCGTCGTATGAAGCAAAAGAAGCACCTCAAAGAAAAAGGCTTTGCATTGATGCCATCTTCGTCAAGTCATGCTTCTTCTGCTTCGTCGTCATCCATTTCTTCTTCTTCGAATTGCTGTTCAGCTTCTTCAATGGTAGTCGGCTCGGCTTTAGCTGCCGTTGCCGCTGCTGCGCATCCTTCTTCGGTGGTTGTTCCGTCAGTTTCAGAACTCTTCTCATCGCCGTTGCTTCATTCTCCTCAACATTCATTGCATGCACAACGACAACAACACCAATCAACAACAACTTCCAAAGATGGAAATTTGCATTTTGCTAAATTGTAATAATAATAATTTTTATTGTTCAACCCAAAATCAAACTTTTGTTTGTCGCTTTCTCAATACTTTTATATATAGAGATTGGTCGTTAGATGGCAGAGTTTTTTTTTCTAAATTTTTTTCACAAGTTACCATGGATTGTGTGTATTTCAAGTTAGTTTTAATTGTGAAAAAAAAGAGCAAATCATATTTGTTGCATATTATATATATATATATATATATATATATGAAATATGTTGTTGTGTTGTCTTTTGATGAAGAAATTTATTGAAAAGAGATGAAAAAGCTTGCCGATGTTGAAAGCAAAAGAGAAAGAAAATGACAGATATAGATAGATAGATAGATAGATAGATAGATAGATGAGAAGAGCAGGGGGAGAGAAAGAAAGAGCAAGCCGAATAATTTTTGTGCTCATTGACGTGTGTGTATGTGTGTGTTTATATCGATCAGCATTTTGGCGCCTGCCAATGGAAACACGTCTGAAATATAAATATAACACAACACATAATAATAGGCAGATATAGAGGTTGTGACTGACGAGTGTGGTAATTTCTTATCCGCCAACTGTTACAAATTAAACCAACAGTGTTTGTTGTGGTTGTTGACAACGTTTCAAATTACCTTTTAGTAGTCACCATTCTCGTACGTTGTTTTACATTTGATAAATCTTTAAATAATTGTGATTAAAGTTTTATTTTGAAAAAAAAAATTATTAAATTCAATTATTCTTTACCAAATGATAAATGATATTTCCTTCCTTGAACGTACAAAATTACAGTATACTAGGCGTTTTCGATTTTCGTCCGCATGTCAAACGCCAACAAAGGGCTTGCCGTGCAAATCTCGGCCCGTCTGGCGTCCCATTTTGAAAAGTGTCAAAACGAGATGGCGGCTTGCTTTGATCAAATTTCTCCCTGGACAAGTTTCACATTAGTTTAATCTTGCTGTTCTTGCTGCTGTTGTTGTTGAAACTGACTCTCAAAATCGACCGGTCAGTCAGTCGGTCGGAATGAAATTTTAGCTGGTCATTAGGCTTGTCGTCGGATGACTCACTTTATGCTAATTTTATTTATTTATTTATTTATTATTATCATTGAAGTCTATAAACATTTTGTTTTTTCCTCTTTTATCCTTCTATTTGACAATGAATATTTGAATAATAATAATAATAATTTGTTCAACCGACAAAACCAGTCAGTCTTCTCCAGCCGATCGATTGTCGTCAAAAAGCCACAGGCGCAAACAGCGGCAGCAGAAAAAATATAAATATTAATAACAATAATACTTGTTGCACACACGATTGCAATTAAAATAAATATTCACTTTTTTTCAAAAAATTTCTCGTATTATTATTATCATTTATTACAAGGGGCAAAATTGACCGGATGTTGCAAATCAATACTCACTCACCTCTGCAATTGTAGCAACATTTTTTGAAACACGGAAATTGATCATTTCATTGTTGCCAAAAAAAATATTTATATATATATATCCGTGTATAAAATATTCATTTAATTTTAATAGCGCAAACTGGGTGCGGTTTTTTATTTCACTTGAAAGGAAAATCTGGTTATTTGTTTATTTGAGAAGAAAATGGGTCAGCTTGATTTTCTTTGCATATTTTCAACAATGCCGACACTCTTTTGAAGAGCAGAAAAACAACTGCAAACGTGTTTTAACATTGTTTGATTATGTAAATTTATTTATTTATTTATTGTAAGCAGTTTTTTTTTGAGATGAAAAAAAGCGATCACGTTAATCAATTCTTTTTTTTTATTTTTTAAATGAATTAATTATTGTGCTGTGGTTGATTTATTCTAATCCGATCACTGGTTTTTTTATTCCTTGTTGAGAGTCGATTAAAAAATAAAATTTGCATACAAATGAATTAATTATTCAACTGATATGATCTTCACCAATTTGTCACTGGTTGTCTGTCTGTCGTTTGTTTTGTTCATCTTCAAATTTGCAACTTCGTATGCAAATAAAATGTTTGTTTATAATATAAAATTTTTTTGAATAAATTTTCTAGTTTTTCTTTTCTAAAAAATTTTACACAAATTAAATTTCAATTTATGCAAATTTCTTCCTTTTTTGTTCTGGTTATATTTAGTTTATTTTCATTCAGTTGGTTATTTTCAAATTTCAATACTGAATCACCATTGATTGATTAAAAAAAGAATATAATTGTAAAAATAAATCAGAATAATATTTTATTTTCAAAAAAAAAAGAAATAATACTAATTCTTATAACTGAACTGAATTGAAATGAATTATGAAAAAATTGATCAAATTTTATTAATTTCATTTTTTGTTCATTAAATTTTGTGGAAATCTTTTATGCTTTTGAAATCAGTTCTTGTACATAAACTGAAAACGCTAAAAGAAGAAATAATTCATTTTTTGAATATAAATCATCATTCTATTCACTATCAACAAATAAATGATCAGACAGAGAAGAATATTGATTATTTAATTTTTTTTGTGCTATTTTAGCATTCATAATTTGCATACATTTTCAACAGTTGTTTTTATTTTTAGAAATCAACATAATAATAATTCAATTGTTATGTGAGATCAAATTTTATGTGGAAATTAACTTTTGAGAATAAAACTGGAGTAAAAGCAAAAAGAAAGTTTTGATCATAGAGTTTTAATATTAAAATTTTAATTTTTTTCACTTTTCAACATTCATTTTGAAGTGCTTTGAACAAAAAACCAATGCACATAATGAAATATTCAAATTTTTTTAAATATATTACTTTTTGAAATTATTAATTTTTAAATAAACATACAAGGAAATAAATGATAATGATACGAATGAGAGAAAAGTATTTTTTCAAGTTTAAAATTTTTCGTTGAACTTTTCTTGTTCTTCTCATGTGAGAATGTGATGAACTCTGCGGCCGAAGTCGATCATGATTTATTGCTTTGTCAAAAATATGTAATGCAGATTTTTTTGATAAAGCAGCTCCACTTTCGAACGTCGACAAGCAATAATTTTTTTTCCTTGATCAAAAATTAGCTTGCTCATTTTCAACAATTTGATGAACACTTACTTTTACTTGCAAACATTCTCTCGTTCAAGCAATTTAATTGCATAAATTAAAAGCCGACCAACGGTCGCTATTGTTCATTTTCACCGAACTTCTCTGCACAGAACGAAGTTTCATCTTGTGCACATAATTTATTTAAATTTCTATGCACAACAGCTGAACAATTGTAATATTTAATAAATTTATTTACATAAATTTGAATAATAAAAATATAATTCAAACAACTCAATCAACACATTCATGTTTTTCAGTAAAAATCACACATTACATCATACATAGTACATTACAAAAATTTAATTCTTTTACAAATAAGCTAAACAAAAATCTGATATTGAAATTTTACTTAAAAAAAAAACAATTTTTTTCTTTCAAATCACCCTAAGATTGCATGGAAAAATATTCTAAAATTAAACTTGACAATATTTATATGTAATGTAAGTTTGAATGTTCATTATTGAAATTTAAACTTTGTAGTTTTGTTAATTTGATTTAATGAGAAGAAAAAACGAGAACATAAGTTGAATATTTTAAATTTTACAAAATTTTGAATTTATATGAAAAATGAAAATTTCCTTGCCAACTCAAGTGAATAATAAATAATATTGCTTGCTGTTTAAGTTGTGTGAATAAATTCTACTGCTTCTTGAGCAGCTGTTGTTTTTGCGGCTTCTATAAAGAATTTGTTGAAAATAAAGTTGTTCAACTTCCTGCTTGCATATTTTTCATTTATAACAATTAATAAACCGCAAAATGGCTTTGATCATGCGACTTAAACAATGAAGAAAACTTCACTCCTATGGAAGTGATCAATCTTGCGTCATTTGTGCAAATCATGATGATTGAACATCCCTGACAAAGTTATCACTCATGCACTTTTCTGATTATTTCGCCGAAATGATGATCATTTTTCATTTTCTCCAAGCCGCACACTTTTATCATATTTTTATGTTTCATAAAACTGCTTTTTGCAAATTCAAACCATCACCATTACTACTACTACAACTACTATTATGTTTGGATTAATTTATTTTTAAATTATATTTTTGCATTCAAAATCTAAATCATGCAATTATTATGCTAATTATAAACAATGTTAACAAGAAATTTGATAGTTTAGTAATGCAATCTAATCAATCTATCAATCAATGCAATCTATTTGCTATGCTAATTTTGCAAATGCAAGTTTTGTGCAAATTTAAATATTTCACAATTGAATTTTTAACAAAAATATTTTGTCGTTTTATGACAATTACAAATATAATTGAAATTAAAAAAAAAATTTTTTTTAACATATGCTAATAAAATGTTCTTTGAATTGAATAAAAAGCTTCAAAAAATGCTTTAAACATTATTTTATTGCAACAATCAATCAATTAACTTTTTTGTATATTAAAGAATTATATTTCATATTATATTACAAATAATTCTACCAAACTTGCTCTTGTTATTGTATAATTAAATTTTATGAAACAAACTCGCTTTTATTAATCATTTATTAAAATATTAACAATTTATTTTATTTGAAAAGATGTTCTTAACAAAACTTTATCAATTAATTTTTCTTATCTGAGTTCTCTTCTAACTGAGTTCACTTCTATCAGAGCCAATGTTAATTTAACTTCATTTTCACATAGTGTACTGTTGAAAATATTAAATTAATTTAAGCAAAAACAGATGATAATAGATAAATATACAAAATATTTTAATGTAAACGAACAAAATGATGAAACGAACCGATATGATTGCATTCTTAATGATACTCATAATTATGCTCAAATATAATTTAATTCATTTTCAGTGGATTTTTGAAGTATGAATTTGGAACAATTTTGTAGAAAGAAAATTGAATAAAAGTTACTGTATAAACATTGCGTTGCATATTTCGTCGATTAGTCAGAATTATGAATAATAATTGAGCATAAGTAATCAATGAGAAACGTATATCCAAAATTTATTTATAAAAATTATCGTCAATATGCTTTCATACGTTTTAATTTAAAAAAATACAATGGAGTTTAATGAAAAAGTTTAAAAGATAAATAAAATATTACTCAAAAGTTTTAAGACAAGTCAATTGCAACGTTGCATTAGCATTTCAAATCATTGCTCTAAAATTTAATCATCAATTAAGAATATTTTATTTGTATGTATTTACCGAGATTTTTTCTTGAAAAAAACGCTAAGTTCATAGTAGCAAATAAATAATATTTTTATTCAAAAGACTTTGGCACGTCAGTGTTTACATAAATTGCGCAGAATCAAAAAAAAAATATTTAAAATATGTTTAAAAAAAAAAGAGTCGGCAAAAAAAATATCTATCGGAATATAGTGCATTTATATTCCACTGTTGGACATTGAATGTACACTGTCCGGTGATTGTAATAAACAAGATGATCCAGTCGTTGTATACTGATGGTGTTCAGTAGTAGTACCAGAAAGCAGAGGTAGCTTTTCTTGCTGTGGGCGGAGTAAATTTGGCAAACTTGCCTTTGCCAGTGGTTCAACAACTGGTGAACAATTTCCCTGCGTCATGGTTGCATTTCGATTATTACATTTTTTCTCTTTGGCACGCCGATTTTGGAACCATATCTTCACCTGCCTCTCTGTGAGTCCTCAAAACAAAAGAAAAGCAAAAATAAATTCATAAGCTTTACACAATAACTATCAGCATATTTGAAGCATTCACAACATTTGAAAAATAGTTTGTCATTGTAATTCTATTAATTAACAACTATAATTTTAATGTGCTTTCCGTGGAACGAGAATAGCAAACATCTTAGAATAAATAGAAATAACTCGTATAACTAATTTTTTTCTTTTTAATTTTCTTTAAAATTGTAGACTAAATGCATTTGAAATTTATTTTTCATTTCAATGCTAATACAGACAAAATGGGTTTAAATAATAAATATAAACAAAGCATGAATGATGTAAATTTATATAATAATGTGTAATATATGTATTTAATATAGGTAAAGTTTAATTGTAACTAATACATATGTATATAGTGTACATTTTTGCTTGTTTATTTTGTTAACTAAATTAATTTTTTATATTGAATAAAAATGGATATCAGCTTACCAAGCAGTTTAGATAAAATACGTCTGCGTTCAGTAGTGACAAAGCGATTGTAGCAGAAATCTTTTTCCAATTCGAGCCTTTGAAAACTTGAATAGACCATGCGATATTTTTCTCTCGTCCGAGTTTTGGTATGTTCCTTTGCAATTTCAGTTGTGGCATTTGCAGTACCGCGCATCCAAGATACAGACGGCTTGTTCGGCATTGGCTGTGTTGAAGTAGCTTTGACATACGGATCTGTTGTTGCTGCTCTTGGAACAAACAATCCACCCGTCTCGACATTGTCCGTGGAATTCAATGCGCATGAAGCTGCCGGATTTGTGGTATTCGCTTTGCAACTGTAAGATTCATAGGCTGTATTGGAGCTCGGATACGCGACCGCATAGTTGAAGCCACAGTTCAACGAGGCACAATTGTTCGACCCTTGGCGGTATGGAGGTTGTTCAAGGCGTGTTTGTTTCACATTTGGATAAAAATAGTGCTGCTGTGGAAACAACCCGTTGCTGAACAAAGGCAGCTTGTGAAATTCGTACGCTGAATTTGCGTTCACCGGTGTCGAGTCAAAGTTCATCTGTAATAAAAATTGCGTTATGAAAGAACAACATTGACATTTTGTTCACTTCTGTTTACTTGCTTTTAAGAAAACAATGCTTCTCAATTCTCTCAAAATAAACCCACCCAGAATACATTCTGCTCATAGATAAGCTTATCATTGAAAAATCATTGTCATGAGGTGGGGGCGCTGAGAAAGTGTAAACCAAGAAGAAAAAAATTTTTGAAATTACACCGAAACAAAAGAAGAACGAACATTAAATCAAAAAGCTTCTTTTCCGTTTCCAATTTAAGAAAATTAATCAAAAATATTGCACATTGCTACTATTGATTGATGACAAAAAAATGCATCTACATAATTGAAAATTATTAATTATCAACCTTGAAATGTGCTGTCATTGACGTAATTTTTACTGTAATCAAGTGAAACAGAAAAAAAGGATACCATCACACTTTTGAAGAACAAGTCCACGTTGAAGGGGACACACGGACAGATGCTTATTTACAACGCGTTGTTGTTGTTGTTGTTCAGAAAAGAGGGAACATGCATTCTTTATATCTAAAACGCGCTTCTTATTCTTCTTTTTTCCCTTTGGCTGTCGAAATTGGAACGTGGATATTAATTTAATAATCACAACGTGCGACAAAAGTGAAAAATTGGATTTTTAATTTTCCGGACCAATCCTGTTTCTCAGATGGAACAACCATACAATAATACTAGACTGACTGTCGTCTCTATGAGCCGGTGAAAGATGAGAACCATTTTTCTTTTCTTACAATATCCCTTTTATCAGCATCAGCATCAGCATCATCATCACATACGTATGCACGTGTATGTTTAGAGATCTATGCTGGCGTGCTGAGAAAAAAAAATAGCATGCTTTTTATGCAATTTTCATCGTCACGTAATTAAGATTTGCTTTTTTGTTAATGGTAATATTTGTTCTTCGTTTTTAACAGTAGTTACACCAGCCAACCAATCAACCAACAAAAAAGATGAATTATTTAAAATTTCCTTTCAAAACTCGCTTAATTCTATTGTACAATCTATTCTATTTTAACGTACAATAGAAGTGACAACAATGTTGTTGCTGTTTGAAATTACAACTTTTTCCATATATTCTTATTACAGTAAATACAGTACCAGAATACCGTAACGAATTGTTGATAAACTTCGAAAAAAATAAATAGAGACTTGTGTTGAAATTTGTTTTTTTTTTCAAGCAGTTGTGGAGATTTGGAAAACTGTTGAGTAGATTGATTTTTACAAAAGGCTATCAATGGAAATGATGAATCAACCAGAGCAATGATATAATTGAAACAGTGAAATAGTTGATCACTTTTTTGAATATTTGTATTTCACATGCAATAAATGTTGAGGTGAGGTGAAAATTTGGCAAAGAGTTAAAAGCTTGGAAGAAATGTGATCGTCGATTGTTGTTGTTAGCAAGAACAAAAAGCAATGGCAAATGCTATGCACGCACGTATGCACACACACACAACACACACACAAACACACAGCACAAACAAATGATATTTGAGGAGAAGAACATTTGCGCTGTTGGTGTGAAGAAGGAAAAATAAGAAAGAGCCAGCCGCGCTTTATATGCAGAACAGATGTCATATAATTGATCTCGTTTGCATATTTTGAAAAGGATTTTTTGGTTGGATTTGGTGTGAAGAAAAAAAAAAATATTATTACCGTCCGTTCAGAAGAGTTCAGCCGAGGGTTGATGTAGTCGAACGGTGGTTCCACTTTCAAACTGAGCGTGGGTGAAAAGTTCAACGGTGGCGATGGTGTATGGCCACTAACTGAGCAATGCTGTATGCTCAAGTCGATCGGAAATGTCGACTTCGGATGCATCAGTAAAGTCTGCGATGGAGGTGAACAAATGGAACAATTTTGCCCGTTTGCATTGGTCACACATTCTGTCGTACTGTTGACCAGAGAATTGACTGGCAAAAGCATCTCTTCACAAATTTAAAATATACAATACTGAGGTAGTGGATGAAATTTAAATAAAAATTGTGCTCGTCGATAAGATGAGAAAGGAGATAGAGAGAGAAAGAGGTGAGCAAAGTGGTGGTATATATATACTACGAGAGGGAGAAGCTGTTGAAAAAAGCAGTGAAGTGAAAGAGCAACAAAGTCTACACTGGTGACGACTGCTCAATGAGAATATAAACGGTCGAATGGCGACAGAGCGACAAAACGCCCGGCAGCATTTATCATCAGTGTCAACGTGAACGCAGCGCAGTTTACGCGCCGATGTACCTAAATTGAAAAGCTTTGATCTCGCCGACCATTGTGTTTACCGGCTCGGCTTGTTCAGCACAGCTCGCCGAGGCCGGCAACGCTTGCTGACCATCGGTCAGCGGTCGGCCAATCAACGTTGATCTACGACCAATAAATGTCGACCGGCATGCGGCGGCATCTTTTTGATCATAAGCCAAAAGGCCGAGATTGGAGAGGGCCAACAACGCGTGTGTTCCGCCAGGCGCAGGGCGATGGATCTAGTAGATCAGAAAAAGCAGCCGGCAGCTTTGGCATTTCGCCTCACCGGCGCCCAGCTGTGAGCCAATTGGTCAATCCAATTAGCTGACGTGCGTCTCTCTCTCTCTCTCTGCTGGCCGGACAATTATTATAACACACATATCGCCTTCTATCACTTCTGGCCTTCTACATCCGCTTTGTGCAACGGCTTTTCTCAGCTTTTATTCTTTCCTACTAGCTACTGTTTTTACCCCATTGTTGTCACTGTTGTTCTTTTTATTTTATCCAATTGTGTTTGCTTGTTCAAGCAAAATAAATAAATGAACAAAATTCCATTCTCACCTCTGCACCATTGTAATCAATTAATTCATTAATTCTCTCATACCTGCAGCTAATTAATCGATACATTTATGTTTTTTTTTTATTTTAGATAAAAAATTATTATTTACATATATTAATTTTTAACAAAAACTTAATATCAACGCTCTACCCCTCTGGTACCCCTTCTCATCTTTGCCCTTTCTTTAAAGCAAAATAATACCAGTTCTATATTGTGGGAAAAATTAATTTATGGAACATATGATGGAAACATTGGAGAAAAATTGAGAATGACTCACTCATTTCCTGTTTGCAAAAATTGCATCTCGTCGTTGCGTGTAAAGAAAGAGTTTGTTTGTCGATCAGCCGCGTGAGTCGATGCAATGGAATTTTTCAATTACAAATCAACAGCCAAAGATTCAAATTGAAAAAAAGAAAAATAACAGTAGTATGCACTATTTTCATTCACAAAAAATAAGAATTTGAATATGCAAAATTTATTGCATGTTTCATTGAAAAAATTTGAATGAAACATCAAAAACAATCTGCAGCTATGTATTATAGCAGTAGTAGTAGTAGTTGTTTTTTATAAAAAATATATATAAAAAGAATTAATCAAATATTTAAATATTAAATTTCACCTTTATTTGTTTTCAATTAAAATGACGTATTGTTTTTGTGATTGATTAATAAATTAGCTGCTTGTTTGGTCTCTAATTGGATTTGAAATCTATAATTTGTTAATTTGAGTATTGGTTAAAAATGAAAAATGAAGACATAATTAATTTGTACAAAACAACGTAATTAGCGTCAACCAATTCTCCGTTGAAGTTATGCTCATTTTGTGACTGGCACCAGATAATGACTAGTCAGTCACAGGGTTGTGTCGTGTGGTCACCCGTTAGGTTGAAGTTTTATTGCTCTAAAAAACCAAATATTTCATATTATTGTACAAGCGATTATGGTGAAATATGAAAATGTTTTTTTTTTTGAAAAAAAAAGATGAAAAATATATACATGTGTATCGGTGGATATTAATGTAGATTTAGAATGCAAGATAGGCATGCTTTGCTAGGGTAATTTGCACAACCGGTGCGGCGTTCTTTGATCTTGATCGTTAAGCGTGGCCGCTGTTCTCGCCTTTCCCATACGTACAGTTTTTCCGCTTGGCCTCCTCTGACCCTGACTGTTTTGTCATCAGTACTGTAGAAAAATGCTGACAGAAAAATAGAATAAAAAAAGATCAATTCAAAAAAAAAACCAAAATTGTTCCTGTGAATCATTATGCAAATTTTTGAAATAGCATTTTATTTCATCATTGCACCTTTGCCAACGGCTTTTGTTTATCATTTGCAAAAAGTTCAATATTGATCTTGCAATCAAACAAGCGAACTGAACAACAAACTGCCAGCAACTGGACAGCTTTCACATGTCAAATGCTCATTCTTCTGTTGTTAATGTTTTTTTCTTCTGTTTCTGTTTGTTGAAGTAGAGAAATAAAAATTATTACTATTATTAAAACGCCCTCAGTTGCGTCATTTTTTATTATTTGGTGCTTTCTTTTTGGTAATTTCTACAGTATTGTAATAAATGAAAATTATAATTAAAAAAATGACATCCATCTTTCTCATGTCTATGGAATAAATATGGCTAACCGATGTGAATAACCAGAAAACAAAGAAAAAACCCAAAAGGAAACCAAATAAGCTTGGTGACAGATGCAATGGAGAAGTAAGTTTACTAATTTTTACTGATATTCTTTTTTGTTTTGAAAGCTTTGTCGGGAAAGTGACCAGATGCAGTTGACGATGCCTTATTATTGCTTCCATTGATTGTTTTATGTGGTTTTATTAATTGCTATATGTGGGTCAACTTGTTCGGTCACATTTTTATAAAAAGACGCAATCGCCTCTTAGCATTGTCTTCAGGGTCGGTAGGATAGTCTGGCGTTTGCACTTAATGGTTACCATAAATCAGAAAGCTAACGTGCCGGTCAACAATGAAAAGCAGCGCAAAAAATTCCACCTTCTCAGGGCTTCTGCAGTTATTCAACTGCCGGCCACTTGCCACCAAGCACACAATAATCATATATTCATAACGTAATATATGTATATATATTTATGGTAATAAATGCCAAAAACAATATGCTTCCTGAATTTTATTCTTCTTATTATCTTTCAAGTATAATTATTTTTTATATTTTTTGAAAACAAAGTTTTATTGCAACTTATTCATTATTAATTTGAACATGAATAAATTCCAAAATTGTGTTCTACTAAAACAGCATGCATAATTTTCAACAAAAACAATAATACATCATCTTCAATATCATGTTTATTCATCAATGAGTATTATTAACTTTTTTAAATTTAAGTTGTTTTAAATGAAATAGCATTTCAAAGTAAAATGCTTAAAATGAAAATTATTTTTTTTCCTTTCAAGTTACATTGCTTTATCATATGCAATTTATTACAGTCCAGTTGATAAATTGCAATGTGTTTGCAATGTTTAACCAGCAAAATTAGCTTCAATTAATCTTTCTTGACAATCGACAAAATGGTTTTTTATTCATTTATTTTTACACATGTAACATTTGCATACAATAATTACACACCGTCATCATTGATGTATCTTTTTTTTTCAATTATTATAAATGCTTTTGAAATTTTATTTTTAAAATATTTATCTTATTTTCAGTATTACTTTCAAATAGTTTCAAAAATATGTCAAGCAATTTAAAATTTTACCATTATTAATTAAAAATTAGAAATAATTTATCGCATCTATTGAAATTTGACAGCATGGCAATATTATTTACTGAAACTGCTCTAATGTGATGCAAATTACAATTTAAACAAACAGCAACGCAGTTTGTTGTCGAGGTTAATTTCAATTTTTGTTCTTAGATGACAATAAAATACGTTTTTAGAATATATTTGCAAATGAATACCCACATGCAATTATGCAAATAATAAATTTACAAAATTTCATTGACAATTGTTTGTCCACGCTGTCGAAATCATTGTTTGTTCATCGTGAATCTGTGCTTTTTTTGTACCCCAAATTTTACGTTTAATACTGTTTACCAAACTGCCGGGTGCCATTTTCGCCGCGTATGCTGTAATTGCTTTTCACTTTTTGTTCAAACGGCATTTGTTGAAATTTCATCCGTGCATACTTTTCTTGAAGCCATTTTTAAATGAAATTTCAATACATACAAATTGAGAATTCTGTACACACACATTAAGCCTGTTCATCTTGTTTGCAGAAGAAATAGAGCTTCCTACAGAAAATATACCATCCACTTTAACCATTATCAAGTGAAAATAATTCAAAAAAAATTTCAAGGTAAAATTTTACTTTTCATTTACAATAATCCAAAGCTGATTAATAATAATATAGCTTGAAGTAATTTTGCAATTGAACAAATTCGAAATAAATCTCAAACAAAAAATTGTAAATTGTAATTTCTGAATTTGTAGAATTTTTAATATATAAAATTTTCAGTCAAAAATACGGCACGATCATTTGCGCAAAAACTGAGCAATGTCGTGCATCAGATCTACAATTGCAGCCATCTTGGCGTTGATGGAAACTTCAATCATGTGCTGAAGATGATACACCGCTTCTTCATCGGAGAGACGAAGGAAAAACCGATCCTAAAATAAAATAATTCATTCAACAAAAATTTCCTACAGTATTAATTGAAAAATTCAACATTTCCACATGTTATCTTCATTTGCATTTTATTATTATAAACATGATGAAATATAACGCAGAAAAGGGAAAACTTTTCAAAAATGACACATCATCTCATCATGCATGCAGATAGAAGAGATGAATCAGCAAACACTGCTGACTGCATGCTTTAAATATAAAAAAAAGAAAACATCAAATTTGTAGTTGAAACTAATTTGACTGATAGATTTATCAATTGAAATTTTTTGATTCTGGAAACTACAATATGAACATTCCAATGATATATATCAACAGATAACATAATAAGAATAGAACATAATAGACTTGTTAAATAGATATTTATTTGATTTAAAAATAAATGACAAAAAAATAATCTATAATTTCTTCGATAAATTTAATTTTCGATTCTAAATTTTCAGCTGCAAATTAATAATACATTTAAAATTTGTAAAATATAATTAATTTTATAATGAAAATTTTCAATAACATACTATTATCTAATCCTTTGTACTTACTGATTACATAATTTTTGTCAATTTAAGCTTGAATGCTTGAATCGGAGAATGCTTGAAATTAAATATTTATTTTTTTATTATGTCATTATGAATTCATGTCTTGTTTGCAATTCATAAATTCACTTGAATTTATGAAAAAAAATTTTCACCCAATTATCTACTGTCTTAATGAATAAGAATAAATGAATTTCAGATTTTGAAAGACTTGTCAACATCATAAGAAAGTTTTCAAGTAAGCTGCTACTCTGACTGTTGATTATTAAATAAATAATTTCAAAAACATTCAATACTATTTATATACCTGCAACTTGCTAACGGCTTTTTCCGGCTCAGACGCAATGTCAGGTAAACTGGATTGCACCATGAGAGCGAATATATTTACAAATAAATTTACATGCCTTCTCAGGAGAAGAAATGCGGTGTACATGAATTTTACAAATTCTCGCCAATAAATGCTGCGCAATCCGCCCATCGCTTCCACCATTTCCTTAGTTAACTTGATTGGTGGTGGCAGAGGCTTCGGATCACGACCTAAATTTTGTTACATTTATTTTCCATTTTCAAATCGTGAACACAATTTATATAGCATTTAATGGAGAAAAACTTTACAAAAAAAAAGCTTACCTAATATGTAGCCGAAATCAATGTGAAATAAACAGCCATTTTTGCAGAGCATCAAATTGTGAAGGTGACGATCGCCAACGCCAAGTAAAAACGTTATCACTGAATAACCCGCACAGCTACGGACATAATTGTCCATAATTTCTGGATGAACACCGTACAAGGCATCCTCTGTTGCTGGTTTTTGACAACGAAGAAATTCCTATAATATATATATATTTGTAACTTGATTGAATTACTTTTGTTGATTGAAACAAAAAGAATCAAAAAACTATTTTACCTGTATGGTGCCATATTTGTGAACCACCTCGCGTAGTGTGATCGACTCTTTGAATTGGACAAAACCATGACTAGAACCAGTGGCAATCACTTTGTAAGGTGTGAGCTTTAAGTCCAAATTCTCTCGTCGCAACAATTCATCCATCAGCGATATCGTCTGCAATACAAGCTGATCTTGTCTAAAATAAATATTCAATAGAAAAACATATGAAAGATTTTTGCATGCATTTATTACTACAATTACAAAAAGAAAAAAAAGAACTCACCTCAAATCATCTCCATATTTAAATATTGTTGTGTATTCTTCACCGTCGATGGTTTTGAATGTCAACTTTGCCGGTGACATTGCACTGTTAAACATGGTCGCCTTTTCGGCCACTATGGACTGCAGCTTGACGCCAGGATCCAAAGGGAGAGGCAAGCCTCCCATATTGTGCAAATTGAAACGTTCATCTTCCGCAGCCAACAGTTTTTTAAGATGTGCCAGCTTTTGATTTCTGGGTCCGCTGTCTCGCATAACTCTACCCATAATCTGTTGAATGATGCAGATTGAATGCAATGGAATGAAAATTTGCCAAAAGTTCACTCACTCACATCTAGTAAATGGGCGACAAATTGTTCTTGACGTTTTATGAGCTTGCGTCGGCGCTTAGCTTCGGTTCCTCCGCGTGCCAGAGCTTTCAAAAGCCTGTCAACCATAGTGGAGTAGAGCTTTCGATAAGCTCTCAGTTTCCATTCCAGTTGTTGTTGCTTTTCATCTGTTGCCGGTGAACCTTTGTCCGATGCTTTGCCTCCGGATTCTCTGGAGATGATTTCCAAATGCAGACAGTCGCGTTCAGTTTTCAAATGCCAGTACAAGTGATTGGCTAGTGTGGGATCTTTGCAAGCGACGCGTATGAGAAACGAAGCCAAATCAGTACCGTCATTTTCCGGATGCAACTGTTCCGACTGGGCACAGCCCACTCCAGAGTCCATCTCCTTGTCGGACGGTTCACTGGACCGCTCGACGGAAGTGGTCCTGTTCGAGCAACTCTGCGGCGCAGGATCGTCGTCGCCGGTCGCAAGGTTCGACTGCAGCGGTGCTTGGTTCTGAATGTTTTGCACAAAGGTCGGATCAGTTCCGGCACGGATTCGTTCTTGTTCTTCGAACTTCAACGCTTGCACCAGTTGCATCAGATAAGTGTGAACCACATCCGGCGACGAATCACGGATCCGGCCGACCGCGTATTCACGCACTAGGGGCTGTTGGAATTTCGACGACAACAATTCCAACGTGTCGGCCACGCTCATCGGTGCCCACTCGTGCAACAGTTCCTCGGCCTGGGCCAGTTCGGCTGGCGATTGCCACTGCACGCATTGAAGGAATTTGACCAACGCCCGGCCGTTGCTTTTCAAATAGTGGCGAAATTTCCAAATCAGTGCCTTGTCCTCGTTGTTCAGTTCACAATTGGGCGGATAATTGACCACCCGAGCCAGTTGATCCCGGGTGGTGGGATTCGGCTTGATGTCGCGGTCAGCCATCACGCTGCGCGTGGACCTTGCCAACAAGTAGTTCTTCAATTCACACACATTTTCCAAATCCAAACTCAAATCGACAAAACGCGTCAACGTCGGACACCGGTTGAACAGTTTGGAATTGTCCATGTCGGCTTCGAAATAGACCATGCAGAAATCGTTGCCACCGAAATGGAAGACCGGAAAATCGACCAACAAGAACAAATCCTTGCCAAGGCTCTTCTCCTGAGCGCAGACGCGTTCAATTTGTCGGAAAGTGATCCGATCGAGCCAGTCAACCTTTTCCATCAGGCCGGAAAAGTAGCGCTTCGACCGCTTCATAAGACGAACCGTTTCTGAACAGCAGCCAGCGCCCACTTTCATCTTGCCCGGAGTTCTGTTGGCCGCTGTACCGTCGCCGCTCTGGAATGGCCACACCTTCAGGTCGTACTGACGACGGCGCAATATGCCCCTTTTGCTGAACAATGAAATACTGGTGCCGCCGATGACATGCCGTTTCATGTTGCTGTGCACGTCGACAATTGTAAAAGCCAGCTGCGCATCTCTCAAAAAACACAAACAATCACTGCTTTACAATTCTTCGTTTATCAAAGAACAAAATAAAATTACACAAAAAAATACAAATAATTAAAATAATACATTTCACCGTTGAACATTTATATACACTTACCTGGATAACTCGCTGTACTTGATCGGAAGTGTAATCCATTCATCCCAACAGTAGAAGGTAGTAAAATATTTCGAACTAGTGACAATAGGAAGACCAACAGGTTTACCCAAACAGTACAGCTGACATTCTACGTAAATGTTTGGCTGGCATTCTTCTTGCAAAGCAAGACAATCTACCGCACTTGGATCCCTTAATATATCGTTCAAAGAAAACCTTGGAAGAAGGCCTTCCAAGCAACCAATTTTAAATTTCACCGGTTTATGAACATCACAACTGTACACATAGTTGACCCGATCACTGGTTATAGTATTGGGTGCCATGAACAAATGAAGCATCAATTTCAACTGAAATTAAATTCACACATGGACAATACATATGATCAAAAATGTTTAAAAGACAAATAACTAAAGCTCATAATAAAACTATCGTTTTATAGGTAATTTTAAATGCTCTTTGAAAAAAAACAAAAGAGACAACTTTGAATAAATTCATCAGTTTAGTCGTGATTGAAAAATTTTTATTATATAAAAATATTAATAATTTATTCTTTCATAAAGTAGTTACACAATGAAATTTCAAAAATGATTCCCATGTAGAAGTTCGCTTTATTCAAAGTTTTGGCTGAAATACTCTTACTGTTAAATGTGATGCCATTAAGTAAAATCAGTGGTAAAGAAAAGATTAGAAATTTGTAAAAATTTTACATTAACATAAAATTTTAGCTATGAAATTGTAATAATGCAAATTGATGAAACTGAAATTTAAATAATCATAAACTTGAATTAATTCAAATAAATCAAAATTTTGCATAATAATTCTTACTCTAAAAGGATGTTAAATTCATGACAGCAAGAGAATGCTAAATAAAAAATCAAACAACTTTGCGTATAATAGTACGGTAGTTTTATGACAATCAAGTATAATTTCAATATGAAAATTGTTGCTCCTCTGCTTTTCTTGTCCATCACATGAATCATACATATACTTAATTTGGTCAATAAATATTTATTAAAATTTAAAATTTAATTTTTTACAATAAAAATAAAATACGCAGTTGTTTGTTCTAAATGAACTTGATGTGATCAACTTGAAGAACTTTTACATTTTTGTATGGCAAAAAGTTTCTAAAGTTGGGTTTACCACAAGAAAAAGTGTTTCATAATTTTTTTTAGTGTTCTTAATGTTTTAAATTATGAGTTACAAATTTTAATTAAATAAAAATTACTTTTCAACAAAAATACAAATGGCTACTAAGAAAGTTGAGATAAATTGCAAAAGCCCTTTTTTAAGTACTGGCTGCAAAAGACCAATTTTTACAGATCAATATCTTGATATGCTAAAAACAACAGATATATTCAGCGAATAAAGAAAAATTGTTTCAAATTTCAAGTAAAACAATCAATAGCATGTCCAGTGTTGGTGATTACAGTTTTTGCTTGACCATGATTATCATAAAATGCGATTCATCAAAAATGTTTTTCACATGTTACCACATTCTGCTCATTTTTCATGATAAATAAAAAATAAAAATTTTTTTGTTTTATTAAATTTTCTAAACAACTGCACTTTTTCAACCATCAAGGTAAGTGCATCTGCAAATAACTAACATTGTAAAAAAAATAGTCATATTAATAAAATTTCACATTTCAAGAACCATCTTCTGATTCTGGAAACAAATCTTCTGAATAAACGGTGGTCTGCTTTTGAAGCTTTTTCCTTCTTATTTCGTCCAACTGTTCACTGACAGCTCTACGAATGCTAACCATCTGCTTGTAAAAGTCTTGCATTTGCTTCTGAAATAAAAATTATTCAAAATAAAATATGCAAAATTAAAAGAAGAGAAAAAAAAATCTTCTTACCATCCTTTGAAGAGAATTATCGGCCGGATTCCAGCGAAGATAATATTCAGACCAAAATTTCATACGACGAGCAGAACAGCATGGTAAAAGAAGATGCGAGTTCAGACTATAAGCTGGATTCATGTAAAGAGCTGCACTGCTATTAATAAATGACCACAGCGAATTGGTCTTTTCTTTAACAGCCTCAAATAAAAAAAATAAATTATTACAAATAAGTTATACAATGAAAAAAAAACGTGTGCATACTGCTTCCACTCTTTGTTTCTCATTGTTGAAAAGAAAAGTTCCAAATCGACAACTGTACAAATGATCCAAAATTGTAATAAGCAACTGCATGTTGAATTCGAAGCTCGTAGGAAACTGAAACATTCGCAAATTAATAATTTATTAATTATTCATGTCTAGATTTTTTTATTTATAACATGATAATAATAGTAATAATAATTTCAAAGTTTTATAAATTGTACAAAAAAAGAACATTCACTACCCAATTTATTAATTTTAATTTGTTTACCTGCATGGTAAGCTGATAAACACAGTCGATAAATTGAAGAAAAACAGGAGACCGTTCAGGATCAGAATGTTTGTCATCACCATGCCCAACACGCTAAAGAAAGATACCATGTTCAACAATATTAAGCATGAAATAATTGAAAATGAAGAAAATATACTTGAGCAAATTTATGCCCAAAACTACACCATTCCTTTTCTATTAGCACTTCAAAACCTTTCAAAGTGCGATAATATGGATCAAGCATTAGCATTGCCAGTGAAGTAAGCTAAAAACAATAATAATAATAATAATAATAATATGCAATAAATAAATAGCAATCACCTGAGATGTTCTGTCCCAACCGTCACTGCAGTGTACTAACACAGAGGTGGCATGATTTTCAATTTTATCAACAATTCTCGCAGCACCACACAGAATTAACTGAAAACTTCATATATATATAAGAAAAGAAAAAACGAACTAGCTAAATAAAAACTTCACTACCCTAATGTGCTCTAGCCAACGAGTCTCATCTAAGTTTGTGAACCAATTTTTGTAATCTGTTCTTGGAGCGCACAAATCCCGCAGCTTCCTCATGCTGAAATATATAATACATCAGTACATTATCAAAAAAAAACAGAAGATATCATCGATCACTAATGAAGTAGATGAACAATTAAAAATAAAAAGTTAATTTCTTGAACAAGAAATATTTTCAATTATTGAAATTTAACATTATTATGAATATGTAGTGAAAAAATAAACAACAAAACTATAAAATTCAAATAGCAAATATTGTTGAGTCAAAAATTATACCTTTCACGCATGACGTGAATATTTTCAATGTTTAAAAATACTAACTCCGCATTTGGATATGCAACTTCACTTTCGTAGCCACCGCCTTTAGCCTGTAGATGATAAAAAAAACTATATTAATAAATAGAACCTACTCAACATGGCTTAAACAAAATTTGACAAAATATGCTGAAATTAAATAATAATTTAAAAAATTAATTTTCACACAATTATCGTACATTTAGAATAAATAAAATTCAAGCTTTCTTTAAGTTCAGTTTAATATAATTAAAATATTTATGCAAAAATATGCAAATAAAAATAAAAAAAATTCAGATGAATTAATTTTTATCCAAGAAATACCTACTTTGTTCACCCTAGCATTTACCACTGGACGAGCGTCCATAATGTAAAGCTTTTTCGATTTTCCGTTTACATCTATGATTTTTTGCAAATATTGTTCATCGTCGTGATTACGTCGAGCAGTCACGCCAACAGACGGTTGTGCTGACCTTGTCAAAGTGGCATTGCCATCAGGATGAAGCCAACAACATACCTGTGAATTTTGAATTAACAAACAAACAAACAAACAAATATTGTTCTGCAATTAATAATAAAATACAATACTCTATATATATATATATACAATGCATCAGTAAGCGCTGAAAAAATGTGTCTAAAACATGTATACTACAATAATAAGAGATAGTAAAAAACTGTTTTTCAAATTTTGATCACAAAATAATAAAACAATTATTTCTATAAATTATATTGCAATTTATAATTACACATCACAAAAATTGTTGCTATAGAAGTTATTTTTCTTATTGAATACTAAATTTTACATAATATAAAAAATATTTAAAAATATAACAACAAATTTATGATCTGAATCATGTAAAATCAATTTATTGTTTCCTCGTAAAGAATAATTTTCTCATCCAGAATAATCAAATTAAATTATGAACGAAAACGAAATTATTATCTAGTTAATCTTTCAGTGAAATATAATCTGAATTTTCAAAGATAAAGAAAAATCCAATCAAATGAACAGCAATGAGGCGTCTAAATGATGGAGAAATTTTATACGGTAACTCAAAACGTCTTGTCATACTTTACGAAAGATCAAAAGCAATCTGGTGATTTAGAATTTGAGAGAATCTTCATTTTCTCAATAAACTTTCACAACGGATATTACATTTGACGCAATTTTCAGATATTAAAACATTATTTACTAACATTATTGCATCGTTGTTGACAAATAATGTTTAATGCAAATACAAAATATTCAATTTCCTTGTAATTGACTTGAAATGTTAGAAGAATGCAAACTCAAGGCATTGCGTTATTTCAATAAAAATTTCAAGCATTCTTGCAAGTCGAACATCTGACTATATCACATCTAAAGTGACAATTGACTTGCAATGTCAAAACCTATCCAAGCCACCACGGCAGTCAAACATGACTGCATGATTTTCATTCCAGATGTATTGATTTTATTCTTCAAAAAAAAAATATTTCCATCTATATGCAAAATATTTAAACAGTTTTAGACACAGATGAGCATTCGGTCCAATATGTATGATCAACATGCGTATTTCAGAATGCTAGTGGCATTTCAGAAAATTGATATCTTGCAAAATTGCTTGATCAAAATACAGCATATGTTTTCTACTCACACTACTCAATCAAATATTAACATTAACAAAAATAAGAAAATATATTATTTTTAATTTTTTAAAAAGTATTAATTGAGTGAAATTAAAAGGTTTGTTGTTGAAATATTAATAATAATAAACAAATATTTCGTATTTACCGGTATTCGAGCTCTTGAACGAAAACTCGCAACTTTAACGAGATCATCATCTGACGCAGTAACAGGAACGCAAAGCTGAACAGCAAAAAAAAAATATGCTTTACAAACAACTTCACAAACAACAATATGACAAAAATCATCTACATAAGCTGGATACGTTTCTGAGAAACGGTAATCGGCGTTGATTGTAGTAATTCGCCAGTTTTGATTTGGGATGCTCTGAAATGATTCAATTCAACATAATACAATGATCAATAATTTTTTTATATTTAAATCAATACCATCCTTTCAAATTCTGCAATTGAATTATACACATCCCAGCCATTTATAGGAAATCTTTCTTTACTCTCAAAACTGAATAACATCTAAAATACGAAAAATAAAAAAATAAACAACCAAACAAGACGCAAATCGTACTAATTTATTTGAAAGTGGGAATGCATATTTTTGTAAGCATTCAAACAACGGACGTCTAGAGTGATTTTCTTGGCGATTTGAAAATCGCAAAACTCTTATATCCTATAATAAACGAAAAACATACAAGCATAAATATAATGCTAACATACAAACTCACTTTACATGTCACTTCAATGCCATAAGAATCTTCTCCACGGCTCATATTTGAATAACCAACTTTGTCAATACGATTAATCACTCCTAGTGGAACGTTCAACAGACAATTCTAAACAATTGGTAACATGGCAGCATAATATTATAATTAAATGAAAATATTTACCTTATCATCTGATTCAAAGTACAATCTATAATTTGTGATATAAAGAGTACCTAAAACTTTTCCAACACAAGAAAGAAAGCCTATTTGAGATTCTACAATAAAATTTATGAAATTGAAAATGATGTTCGTTACAAACAAAATAGTAGTATCACCTGTAAGTTGAAGCTTTTCCCCTGCTAACAACTCACGCTCCCCAGCGTACATAACTTCATTCTTCATACTCTACAACAAATCGAATAAACGAAAAGCCCAATTACTTAGTACAACATTAAATTGAGGAAAAATATTTCAACTATGTAAACTAGCGCTTCAATATGCAGACACAAACTGGCAAAGCAAAAAGCAAAAAATAAAACGGAAATTTTAAATAAATAAATAATACAATTCATTATAATTTAGTTCACTTGAATAAATTGCAAAAGTATCCGCTATAAAATATAAAAATCTTCATTATCTTCAAAAAACTTCATTAAGACAATATTTACAAAATATATCAATAAATAATTTAATTTTAATTTTTTTAATAAAATGCCTTTCAAATGCTTCATTATAATATTTATCAAGTGATAAATAATCTTAAAATTTATTAAACACTGTCAGGAAAAACTTACCATATGTAACTAGAAAAAAATAATAATCCAACAATTCTATAATGCTCATAACAAAGTTGAATCATAAAAGGTTAATAACCTGATCCGCATTATTTTGAATTCACACTTCATAAAGCAATTACTGCACTGAATGACAGTATTAATAAAACGCAGGATTCAGCTATGTTTTCCATTGTAGAATAATATATTTTGAAAATTTTTTTCTTCATTATAATTGATCTGTTAATTAGAAAACTCTATTAAACTTAAAGTATAGCAAAATTTAGCACGTCTATATTTATTTGTAAAAACGTTTCAGTTTGTTGTAAATGACATTTTTTATTAAACATTAACTCAGCATTAAAAAAATGCAGGTTTGTTGCATTTATCATGAGGTTTGTAATACTTTTGTAATTTTTTTCATACCAGTTGGTGGGAATAAAGTATGTTTTATAAATTATCACTATTGATTATTATCATTATCATGCATTAAAAATAATGTTGTGAATGAAAATTTTAAATAGATTTATTTTAATTTATGCAGCAATGTTTCATTTCGGATAGTCAAATATTTAATTTCTGGTTTCTATAAAAATGATCCATATTTGTTTTTGTCCTTTTTGTGCAGTGCGTATCTTGGTGCGATGAATTTTTTTAAATAAATGCTTGAATGAATGTTGAATTATATGAATTGTTTTAACTTATAAATTTTTATTATTTTGCATTTTTGAATATCATATTTCGGATTTTCACCAGCTTATACAAAAATTGCTGGTACATTTTACTTTTCTGTTTTAACTTCTTAAAATAACATTAACGTGGCAATTGTTTTAAGGCATTTTAAATTAATTTTAAAATTTTTTTAAGCTGCACATTTAGCAAACGAATATCTGGTTCATGCTTCATGTTTTGTCCCCGTCATTGAGAATATCGGTTATGAAAACAAGGTTTATTCGACACACGTGCAACAGCAATAATTAACACATTTGTCATAACATATATATCCTTTTCAGTCCCGAATTATTTTCTTTTGGAGAAAAAATTGAAACTCGTGGGACAATGCATATATGGCTCCACTAGAATGTGGCTAAAATATTGTGTAAATTGGTTGACATTCATGGTGTTTTTACAGCCGTGTCAAATTTGGCACATTGGGCAGCATATAAAATTCCGTATTTACATGTTTTTTTTCGTATATTATATGTCATCAGTTGCAAGTCAATTGTTTATTTATTAATAATAATCAACAGTAATGCGTCTTGAAGCAATTTCTATCTTTTGTAAAACATAAAAATGTCATGCATTTGGTGCAGTATATGCGCGACGCTTTGGAACAGACGCGGCATCGTCGTCGGGTCGCTTGCATTTCAGGCCAGTGGTCGACTTGATCTTTTCTGGCGTCTTCCTGAGTACCTCTGTGGCAAGGTTTCCTTTCAGACGGCCCAGGAATATCTTCTTGCTGCGTGATAGGAAGTGATAGGACGACCTCTGCGACTCTGTATGACCTTTCCCGCCAGCAAAAGAGATTCTGTAATTCTTGTAAAATGAATGTCAGGAGGTCCATTCGTTGATGAGATTGAACCTTTCAGAGTTTAGAGTCCCTTTTCTGCAGGATCCACGCATTTGCTTCTGCGCATTCACTATTCAGGAGTCTTTTGCTCCACTTTTGTCTTTTTTGGTCAATGCTGTACAGCAATGTCAGCATTGCCGTTACGTCGTCCCCATCCATATGTAAGTTGTCCTTTTTGACCATATCTGGCACTGGGACTTCAACCTGCCGCTTTTCCTTCTTATCCAATCTCTTCGTCTTCGTGATTGGCTTTACTCGCAGAAAGGTCGAGCTCAGTGTTACGCAGCGACTGTCGAATCAGGCTAGACATGTTATGCCGCTTTTCTTGACTGTTCGATATTCTATCGAACTTCTTCTGCCTTTAGCTTTTGGATCTTTTTCCAGGGGTAATGGACAGTTCCGTAGTCTACTGTACTACAGATCCATATCTTGCGTTCTTTGAGTTGTCTTGCAGATCAGAAAAGTTGAAATAGTTGTCAAAGAACAACTTACGGCTTCTGGTCTTTGGAAAACTTTCACACAGTTTAAGAATTAGGAACGTTTCCTTTGCAGTTCTTGTTATTTTCTTTGTTTGGCAACGTTTTGAATTGCCAAAACATTCTGCTTCGAGGGGTGAATTCCGGAGACATCGATGTCAAATCTTAAGAACTCAATTCGTGGCAAACAGATTTTGTACTTTTCTGAATTCAGTCAGAGATCGGAGTCATTGAATCGCTGCAGTATAGTAGTCAATAGTCGTTCGCTATCATCTTCTGCCGCTATCGAAATATCATCGACATAACGTAACACTCCCGGAATATCTTTTGTGAGACGGTCTACTACGCCTTGAAATATACATGTTATGCCGCAATCACACTGAACTGAAGACGTTGAAGTCTCAAAGCACCACGATGTGTGATTACAATTTGTTCATTGGTGGTTTCATCTTCATTTCATGATAAGATTGGACTAAATTCAGTTTACCAAAAGCTTTACCGCCTGCAACCTACATCAAGGTTTCATGGGCATTACAATCGGGGTAGCCCATATTAAGTGACTAACGGGTCGAGCACTTTTTGTTCAATTAGTTTGTCCAGTTCAACGTCGATTTTCTCTTTCAGAACAAAAGGAACCTTTCGAGCTTTCATACGGCAACAACTGATGGGTCAAGATTCAGTGACATTGATTATCTGGTGCAGCAACACAAATCAGTGGTAAACATCGCCTGGCATTTGCGTAGTACTAACCCAACAAGACTGTTAATTTTGTGATTCACACCTTCAACTCTGATGCCCGACGATTCCAACCATTCCATGCCTAAAAAGTGGGGGCAGTAGCCTTTAGCAACGATAGTTCTCAGTCTTGCATGAATAGTTGAATAATCAGCATTTACAAAATAATTCAACTGGCTTACCGTGGAATGTCAACAAAAAGTGAAAGAGAGAGTAGACGAAGCTAACTTCAACTTCTCGTGGTTCTTTCGTTTCGCAACTTTTCGAACGTTTGCTCAGAAATGACTGTTAAATCAGAATCGGAGTCAATTTTTAATTGGCAGAGCTGACCTTCAATTTTGAGAGAAACGCGCAGTTTCTGCGAATAGAAGGTTGATAGAGATTGAAAGCCAGTGATATGATTCAGCAGATAAGTCGTTGCATTTCTGCCGCCGTTTTATCAACCGTTGAGAAGACATCTGCTTTTGCTTGAGGCTTCAAACGCGTTCAGTATGTCCAACCTTACGGCGTGATCTACATATAGCGTTTTTGAAACCGCAGTGAGATCGGATGTGTTGCCCTACGCTGCCGGCGCACGTTTTAGCTTGCGCGTTCGACTGACAACTGATGAACATTTGGAGATGATGAGTCACAATTGACAGAACGAATTTCATGAACGTGTTAAAATGCAGCTTCGGCCGATACGGTCTCTTCCTGAACCATTTGGAATGACAATGACTTCTTTGAAAACAAACCCAGTCGCACGGCTTCGTCGTCTCTCAAACCACAAACCAAATGATCACGCAGCATCTTTTCGACATCCACAAAATTACAATCTTGGGCCAGTCGACACAAATAAGCAATGAACTCAGCAACAGTCAAGGCAGGCTGTTCTTTACTCTGTGTAAAAAGATGTGTCGATTCACGACTTCTGAAGGCCGAGAGACAAAATGATCGAACAGAACACTGACAAAAAGAACGCTCGAACTAATACTTGAGCTTGTCTCTCTGTTTGACCATTCTCTTGCGTGCAAATAAACTGAATCATCCTGCTTCGCATGCTTTAATTATGCATCGTTGGAATCAATACAGTACACTTACAAAATAAGATTGTCAAGTTCAATCTAGGATTTTTCTACAAAAGCAAAATTTCATGCATACGATAATTAAATACAAAATTGTAAATAATATATCTTTTACACAGTAATACTGTAAATTTAGAAAAGAATTTTATGCGAAAAAACAATTTTGAAGCAATTAAAAATTAAAATTACTATATTTAATTAAATTAAAAAATTATTTTAATATTAAGAGTAAATATAAAAGTATATTTTAAATAAAATTTTGATACTTACTATTTTTCATTAATAACAGTAATTGGTGTTTATTAAACCTGAAAATAACTAACTGTATGAGTGATTGACTAACCTATAATTTAAGTTTTCAAGTCTTTTGTTGATCAGTAGCTAATGCTTGAGATTATAATGTTATTGTGTATTTTAAAATAAATATTGTATTTGTGTTGTAGAATACTTGTCATTCAATGGAATAATGTTTATACATGACAATTATGATTCATTTAATAATTGCATGATATTCTAAATAAGACCTGCGCTATGAGTGAATCATTTTCACATCTGAAGAAGTTTCGCGAATAACTGGTTGTTTTTGTTATTATATACTTTTCTGAAGCTCATTATAAGGTCCATACGTTTGTTGCTATATTGCTAGTGAATACATTTGTTGTTGTTTTTTTATGTGATGTTTTTGATTTTGCATTTGTTATTTATATTTGGATGTTTCAGGGAAATAGACACGTCAAGAAGCTAAACTGAAAAGATGGAGATGGAAGTGAACATTTTATTAAAACAAGCTGAAAAAACAACAAATGCAGAAGAACGCTTAAGATTGTTATATGAAGTTGAACAATTAATCATGGATGACAAAAGTTCAACTCTTTTAAATGACTTTTTCGATCAAATTGTTCAACTAGTATTTAGATATTCGAATTTTGAATTGAGAAGCTTTTTGTTAAACTTATGTGGATCGGTTTGTCGTACAGAAGTGTATTTCGTTGAACGTGCTGTACCAATAGTATTAAATATGCTCAGCGAAGCGGACGATCATCTTTTGAAAAAGATTCTCGCGTCGATGACGTTGATTTATCGTTCGGCATTGAAATGGATTTTACAAAAGCCACCATCTCAGTTTGGCGTCGATCCAACGTGGCATGCTGTGAGCGAATTTAAAACCGGTGTATTATCATGGCTTGAGTCTGAAAATGAAGGTATCAAAATTTATGTGTTTAAGTTTTTGGAACGTTGCATTTTGGCTCAAATTGAAGAATCGTCGAATCTGAAATCTTCTGCATACGGTTGTCAATTAGCGACTGAATTGCAAGCTAGTAACGATCTGTTGTTTTCTAGTCTCACACGACAACTGGTCGCACCGCACATTTCCCTCAGTGGTCTCAGCGTGTGTTTGAAAAGTTTAACTGATATCGTTAGAAATGATGCGGAATTTTTGGATCGATTTTTAGATTGTTGCAAAAAATTAATTGTTGACATCCCGCCAACTTTATCCCACAGTCAAATGGAAAGTTTATTTAAAGTGATGCGATTTCATTTGACTACTTTGATCAATTTGCCATGCTCTTCTGAAGCTGTATTGGAAATTGCGGCAATTTTACAAAAGCTTGGCATCAGCCCTGCCGAACTGGCACGTCTGACAGGTATTAGCAAGTCCAAATTGAAAAGATCAGCTACTGAGGATAATTTCAATGCTGCTGAATGTTCGACCAAAAGGAGGAAAAGTGATCCCCAAGCGCAATTGAAACGGATATGTAGTTTTCTTGTTGATACTTTGACTCCAGACAATTGTGTAGAGCTAATATTAGCCTCTTTTCCACATTTGCCTAAAACTATGCCGGAAAAGTTTTTGCATGAATACGTACCAATTGATTCTTTGCCTATTAACGAGCAAATTGAACGTATTTCAAGTACCATCGCATCTGTGATTTCTTCAGCTGATTTGTCTTGCAATTTGAAATTGACCAATAAGAGACACGTGAAAAAGAGAGAAGAAAAGAAAGATGCTGATGATGTCGATGGTGCTGACGATGACGACGATGCTGGTGATGAAGATGAAGATGATGAAGAGTTGAATGGAGAAAAAAAAGGAATATTGTCAAATGAGCAATATAAAGTACAGTCAGCATCGAAATCTGTAGTGAAAAAGATCAATTTAGCTGACAAAGTTGCACCGTTGTCAACGGAAGATGCGCGTTCAGTGATTGAAAATTTATTCGAACGTATTTTGAATCTTCAAAAATTTGAACTTGGATCTGAAGATGCGGAAAATCAAAGGCATATTTTAATAACAATGTGCAGTTTATATGAAAATGCCGAATTGAAAGACAAATTATTGCAGAAAATTCTCACACAGACTTCAAGTTCAAGTGAACTGGCTTTGCGATTACTTTATTACCAGTATTCAATTTATTTACAACTGAGAAGACAAGCTAACAAAACAGCAACGGAAAAAGCTTTAAACCAGTATAACAACACACTGGTTAGTTTATTATCTGCTTTACTATCCGGTGGTGAGATTCAGCTTAATTTATTTTGTCGTCTGGTTGTCTATGCACCTCAGTTATCCATGCAGGCGTTGCAAGTGTTGAAACAAGGTTGTAAACAACGCAGCACTTACATTCCTTGCTTGAACATATTTACTTCAGTAATTAAGCATCGTCCTGGTCAGAGAAAGGAATTGTTCGCTGAATTTGCTTCCTTGTCGACGTTTGATGATGACACAACAATTGTAAATGGTTGGCTTGAAAAGTTAAATTCACTTTACAGATATACTCCTACGAAAGATTTGGTAAAAGAATTGGCATTGAATCATTTGCATTCACTTGAACAAGCTGTACCTCCGGATTATCTGTTGCTGGATGAAAATGAAGAAAAAAAATGGGATGAAAGATCAGTTCGAATTTGTTTTCGTGTGTATTGTCATTTACTTCCACAGCAAGTTGATTTTTTGCAGTTATTGCCAGATGTGTACGTTGCTTGTGGTGTCAACGTGAAGCGCTTGATAAATACATACCTGTCCAAGCCGATAAAGCAAAGTTCCATCTCTGTAAATGACATTGTACAGTTGGTGAAGCAATGTCCAAGAAATGCTGAAGCTTTGATACCTCGCATATTGGAACCTTGGTTGGATAAGAATTCACTGAATACCGAATTAGTGAATGCAGTTTGGACGTTGTACACAAAACGTCGGCCGGATGTTCGATTTTTAGTACCGATTCTTCCAGCTTTGAATAATGAGCAGTTTATTAGCTTGTTGCCGAAATTAATTCGTCTCCCAGCGCAGATATTCAAGATGATCACTGGCAAAGTAGTGTGCAGTTCAGGGTCGAAAACTGTCATCACAGCTGAAGAGCTTTGGCTTAAGATGTGTGAGCTCGAAGTGACAAATGAAAACGATTCTACTCAATTGTTGAATTTGTTTGGTGCATTGTTG
Organism: Trichinella papuae; assembly: GCA_001447755.1. Lineage (NCBI taxonomy): Eukaryota > Metazoa > Nematoda > Enoplea > Trichinellida > Trichinellidae > Trichinella > Trichinella papuae. The sequence continues at coordinate 694,019 of JYDO01000002.1, read as the reverse complement.
CAAAACAAACAGTTGTATACCAGTGATTTGTTAAGTGGTATAATCAAGCAAATTAGCGAACGACAAGTGGTTCCAGTCATTTTCTTCCATACCATCCCATTGCTACTTGAAGCTCAAGCATCACTTGACAATGTGATTGGTAGTGTTTTGCAAAATTTTGTCACCAAACAAATTTGGAAACAAGGAGAAGATGTATGGCAAGCTTTTGTACAATGTTCATCGAAACTGAAAATTCATGGCTATGCGGCTTTGCTTCAACTTCCGGCTTCACAGCTTCGAAATGCCATTGAAACTTGTCCAGAACTTCGACAAGATTTATTGAATCACGTGGAAAATATGGAAAGTCAACAGAGAGCATCGATAACAAAAGATTGCATGAATGAACTGGAGGAGCAACAGCAAGTAGACGCTGCAAATGACGACGAAACCAAAGCGGTTAGCTGTTAAAAATATGAAAATTGAAGTTATATTTGCAACTCGTTTGTTGCATAATTGCACTCACCAACGGGACTGTTGTTGTTTCTTCTTTATTGTTGTTTTATTTAATAATTATTTATTTGACCTGTTGTTGTTATGTTTCATTGATTAAAACGATAAATTTACAACATATGGAAATTTTAATTGAAAATTAATTAACTTCAAAGGAGTGTTTTTATCTTATAGAACATGCAAATGTACACTGAAGTTACATAAGTAAATTTCTTACGCAATGCTTTTCTAATTGAAAAAAAATAAATGAACAATAATGTTTTTATAATTTCGTTTTATCACATTTATCACGTAGCAAATCAAATGGCACAAGTTATTCGCCCAATCACTAAATTAGAATGATTAGCTAATAAAATAGCGTTAGCCAAATAGCCAATTACTGGTCAACTGCCGAACAACCTATCTGCGAACAGCCAATCACATTGCATAATGATTTTTAAATCGCTCGAATTTTCGACATGCTCAACTTTAAAGAAAAATCCCAAGAGCAGTAGCAAAGTAATCGCAGATTTTTGTGTTTTGAAAAATGTGAAGTAACGTAACTACTTTTTTTTATAGGTTCACACATATCAGCTAACGTGAAAATGCAAAAAAAAAAAATAGCTGGGTCCGGCCAGACCCATTTTGGTAAAACTTGTGTGCAAAAGTGTTTTGGTAATCGTAAGGTTAACACACGTTTACTACAGGTTACTTTGCTATGCAGAACCTTCGATTTTGCATTAAAATAAGTGAAACAGCTATTTTAAATTTTGTTGCATAATTAAACAATCCAGTATAGTGAACATAAATGTTTTTTTTTTGAAGAATTGCAAGTAATTGAAGTGATGTTTTACAAAAAGCGTTTAATCTAAAAACGATATTGAGAATCCATTGTGATATGTTCAGCCAGTCAGCGAGGCTCGGATCCACTCTCGTGTCCAAGGTCGCGATTTCATTGCAGAATACACGCGCAGAAATGGGTACAGCTTCATTGAAATTTAGCAAATGGTACAACAGAATGCAAACGATATCACTTGCACTCGCCGACTCTCTGGAGGATCTGTACTTTTTTTAAGATGCTGACGATGAGCCAGGGGCGCGGTCGCTGATTATTTAGGAGGCAACTTCGCCTTTGTTCTTCATCCGTCTAATTCATTAGGTAGACGGATGGCACGGCATGGCTTTTACCGTTTGCCTTGTAAGCTCGCGGCGTGGTCTTCGTACAAGGGTACATATTACCAGGGCAGGCTGGCCTAGATGAACACAGTTGTTTGTACATTCCTTGAGGGTACATCTGAGTCAGCTGAGCTCTGTTGATGCATAAGACATCTATGCCCAATGTTCAATATAGAAAATCAAGCGGTTGGATATTGCCAATACAGCACGCATTAAATCGATGAAGACCATACTTAGAATAAGAACAATATTTTCACCATAGTTGTTTAAATCATATATTTAAATGCAAATTATGAATTATAATTATGCATAAATAAAGAAATGCACTAAATTTTGAAAAATGTTCATTTTAATTATCATTTTCAAATCACAAATAAATATTACAAAAGTACAAAAATATACAGTATAACAAAAAATAGATAAGTTTGCATAAAAACGTTACCATTTTATTTGAATAAATTTTTTGACTATACAAATGATACATCATTGGCAATACTTTTACGATAAAATTGTTGTTGTAAAAATTTGATTAATTTAAACGAAAATCATTGAAAGTGTTTCCACTTTCTCTACAAAAAAACAGTGACTGATAAAACTGTTGTCATTTAATGAAAATTCACAAACTTTTAAATTTAATAAACTGTAGACAATTTGTAAAGATTTATAAGATTGACAAGATATCATTTAAATTAGTTGTTGCTTAAACAACAAAAGAAAATGGCTTAATTGTGCTGGTCAAAAGAAAATATTGCTAGCATAAAATTTGAACCAATTGTTTATCACTAGAATGTGCTTTATCATCGCGCATTTTGTTGTTCTCAGCTGTATTTGTTTTTTTTCATTTTTTGTTGTTTCAGACTGGTTACTATATTCATTAATGACAATATTTCCTATTCACTTGGTTCACATACTGTCATTCAGTCAATAAATTGCACTTTATTTTTCACTGCTTTTGTCTGCAACGTTTTCTTGATTTTAATAACCGGATATTGTGCTGTATAATTTTAACTTTATGAAAAAGAGTTCCAAAAATAAAAAAAATCATAATTGATAATTTATGAACATTTTTGTAGAACTTGATGTTGCAATCAATTGTGAATTTCCTCAAAATTCACGTGCTCAACGAAAAGCAGCTTTAATTGGTAATTATTTACTCATGTCAGAAGTAACAAAACTTGCTTTGCATGCATTGCTGTTGGTTCAGTTTAGAATTTATTATTTTTTTAAAGTAAAATTCTATTCATAAAAAAACCAAAAATCGTAATAAAATTTCAATTAATTTTTGTATTTGTCTTACAGTTTTCATGTTGAAAATTAACTTGAGCACATATGTAAATGGAAGCAGCATTCATTCAATTATTCAAATGAAAAATTGAAAAATGTTTGAAAATATTTTTTTAAATTAAATTTATTAATAATTTAAAATGTATCAATGAAACTCATGAACAATAAATTGTTTGTGATAAAAAAAATAATAATTTATTTTTAAATCATAGCATGTGAATTTGAAAAACGACCATTCATGCATCATGTTGTTCATTCAAATACGACAGATTACAATTCAAATTAATTGTATTGTATTTTATTGATGAAAAATAACTAAATAACTAAATTGTAATATTTTTTACCCAATTACAACCAGTTGGATTATATTTGCAATGAAAAACGACCATTATGCAATACAATAGTTGTGGTAAAAAATAGTTACTGTTGAATAGAGATTGGGAGAAAAAAAGTTGCTCCTGACAGGATGAAACAACTGAACTGGATTATAGTTGGATGAAAATTTTCAATAAAAGCTAAACGCCGTTTTGGAAAATTTAAAATCAAAAATGTTCGCTTCACTGTTTTTGTTTGTCGCTTTGTTCCAAGTACTTCCTAGTGCTTGCTGGTACAGGACCATCGACTATTACACCAGTAAACAAAATTTTTTAATTTTAATATCTTTTCATTTTTTCAGCATCATTTGAAAAAAGAAAAATTAATATGATTTAAGATTCGTTGCAAAATTCACTGTTCGCACTTCCGAATGGTATTGGCAGATTTGAAAAGCCACTTTACAATGACCGTAATCCATGCGAAGCGGTAGCAGTGATTGGAGCATGGCAACTGCAATGGTTGGAAGAATCGAACATTCAAACATTGCAAAGGGCAAATATTGAAGAAGTTTTGAAAGATGCCATTGTGGTAAATTATTTTCAAACATATTATATATATTCAAAAATATTTCAAACAGACACAATTCTTTCATACAAACGTTTATTAGTTGAAATTATATTTGAAGAGCTATTTTTTTCAAAAAATATTAATTAATTAATTAATTATTCTATTTAGGATGCACTACAAAGCAGCTTTAAGCCATCAGAATTTGGCAAATGTGAAGTGATGTTGAAGCTTTTCGTCGAACGTAACGTCAATCGTATGTGAAGCAGAATATGACGATTTTCTTCTCTTAAACAAACTATTCTGATTAACTAATATTAATCAGTATTGAATAACAAAATATTAGTATTGATTAAAGTAAATCTTTACGAACAATTGCATTGTTTTTAATAATAAAAAAAGATACTTGACTTATACGCATGTCACGTTACAGTCTAAATTTCTAAAAATTGAAATTGAAAATTTTTCAAATTTTGAAACAAAATTATAATGTTAAAAAACTTAATTTTATTAAAAAAATTGTTTTTTTTTCAATAATTTTATTGAATACTTTATATTCAAGTTGTTGAATAGTTTTTCAAAACAAAGAAAAGAAAAGTAGGTTCAAAATAACAATAACAGTTACCAGTGGGGTAAATTTTGAAATTTCTGGCGAAAATAGCAATAAAAGTAAAATTAAATAATAAATTCTAAAAGTTCTACATTGAATACAAAAGACTGACGCAATTATTTTAATCTTCTTTTTCACTACCAATTTTTGAAAGCATAATTCTAATGCATAAGCTGAAAATTTCATTTTCACGCCAAACAAAGAGCCATTATTTTGGTTTCAACATTGTCTATACAAACAGACAATTTATAATTTTCAAGGGTAAAAAGAAAAACAACTCCAGCGGAACAGTCACCCGGAAAGATTAGTTGGAAATTACTGTATTCACTTTTTCGTTTGATTAACTGTTGCAAAGGGAAAATTGCAATGTTCAATGATAAGCTTCATCAAAATGAGAACATTGTCAGAGATTTTCATTTCACCAAGCTGGTTCCCTGGCAAAGGCACCAAATGATGCATGCAAGCGTAATCAGCAGTGTTTTTCAATTGTCCTTTAAATTCATCTTTCCACCACATGCTGCATTAGACGTTGAAAAATGATCACGTTGTTAATATTTTCCATATTTCTCATGTCATTGTCGTTGCTCTTCAACAATCTCGAAAGTTTGACCAAAGAAGATGTCGGTAAAATTCATAATATGAAAATTGTTTAATTTTTTCCTTCTGCACTTTGCTAGAAATGTGGTGAAATCGAAGAAAATTATGTTATTAATTTTAGAATTGGAAAAAGAAGCACTGTCAGCAATGGTTGCAGGTCTGAAACCATTTGAGCCCAGCGACTTCATGTTAGAAAGCAACTGTTTGAACTTGGGCAGCTTAGCCGAATATCAGTTAACTTGGTCAGGCATAAATTCCATACAACCACCAATTTTGCGTCACGAATACATCAGACTGTTGCGTAAAATTAAAAGAGTAAGTATACTGATTTCAATTAAAAACCAATAATCGCAATTTTAAATATAAATCAAAACTAAAATAATTGCAAACTATATGCCATATTATGTTGGCGATAAAACGGTAATGTATTATTTTTTTTTGGATATTTAAGAATGACTTTCTTTCAAATTATTCAATTAGATTAAAGCATCATTTTAAATTGTACGTTTATTATTCAATATGATTAAATAACAAACAAAAATAGCAGCAGTGAAGTTTTTAACATTTAAATTATTGTAGGTTTCTTTTATTTTTTAAACAATTTCAGGTTACTCGAAAAATGTCAACAGAAGAATCGGAGATTTGCAGAGAAATGTTTGACATTTTTGTAAGCAATCTCGTCAATAACGAAGGTAAACCACAATGACGCATAAAGGTGCATCTGACTTTTCCAATTGACAACAACACATGAAAAACAGACATTTACTGAAAACATTTGACAACCTCAAATTGACAATAAACATAATTCAATGAAATTTTAAAACTTATATATCTGAAAAATAAAATATAGTCACTCATTAGGCATCGGCAGCGCTTCAATAATTTTCTGAACTTCATTATATAAATCTTTGTAAGATTCACAACAAAGAATGTAAGCAATCATTACTGGACGATTGGACTGCATTGCCGCACCAATATGGTTCTTACTGGGCAAAAATATGTATGCTAAATTTTTTTCTTCGCACACAATTGGGATATGGCTGTAATAGTCTATAGGCGAGACGTCCCCTGCCAAAACGCAAATTCCAATCTTACCTTTTCTAAATTTAAAATATCCAATAATAAAATAAAGCAAAATTTCTTAAAATATACAAACTAATCAAAAAAGTAAAGTTACATAATTTTTTCAATTTATTATTTCGTTTCACTTATTTAATTTCGCTCTGTAAAATTAATACAATAATTTAAACAATATATACATTGGCAAAGCTTCACTGAAACAGAAATTTTCACTTTACATATATTGCATAATTACCGAATTGCCTTTTGCACTTGATCGATGCCAGTTAACACACCCTCTCTTTTGAACTTCCTCGCTTTGTCCAGTAACTTAAAAATCTTTTTCGCCAGCTTTCTTGACGCTAGTGGTTGGGCAATTTCATTCACCAACGTGCACGCGTGTGCATAGCTCTCACGACTTGATAAGCTGCTGGAATCCTCTGCCGAAAATGACTTGGAATCGTTTGTATCATCAAAATCAAAAGCAGGCACTGATATTTCTGTTTCAGAAATGCCAAAAGTTTCTTCCTTTATATGTTTCTTTTCTTTTCCCATTGCCAAACAAAATACTGATTAAATAATTTTGCACGCTACAGTAAGTAATGATTTTTAAGTAAATTTCTATAGTTATAGTTCCAAATTAATCAAAAATTAACAAAATATTTCATTTTAGTTAACTATTGCTAATCACTTTAATTGATTAATAAAATTCATTTTATATAAACATTTTTCTTATGCATTATTTTTTATTTAAAATTAACCAATGGTTCATGCAAAAGGTGAATGCTCATGTTTACATTAATATTCAGATTATTATGTTTCGTTTGAATCAATTAATTTAGTAATTCATTTTTAATTAATTAAATTTAATTTCATACCGTTAACTAATGAAATAATAGAAATGCTTTTGTCAATATTCAAACAATGAAAAACAGTTCTACTTATTAGTTACAACGACAACAAACATTGAAATAAAAGAAATATTTATTCCAGAAGTTTCTTTATACAACTAAACTATGCTATACCAAAATGAAACTGTCAAAACAATGTACCGTTAACTGTGCTCACTGATGTACAAAAAGTGCATTTAGTGAGTACGCACACAGGATACTCTTCTCATGGAAATTACATTCATAGAAAACATTTATCTAATATTAACTGTCTTTGAAATGCAAGATAGAGTTTAATAAGTGAAACTGAAATATTTTTATATGATAGCATAAATATTCTTTTATATTATGTAACCTTATTTTTATCTAACATTTATCACTTTTCACTGGTTTTTTAAACAGAAATGATGTTTCTCAAATAGGCCTTAACAGAAACATTTCATTATCACGTAATAAGCATTTAACACCATTTATTAAAATTACAATGTTTTTCGTGAAATCACCTTTTATTAAATGATTATTTTAGTAAAACAAAAGTTGTTTATTATTATTGTTTTGTAACGTTTTACTGAAAATACACGAAACGGTTAGTGTAGCAAATTAAATATGCAATATATTAGTGCACAAGTATCAATTTTGATTTCAATGAACCGTTGCTTTAACAAACGCCGTACCTCTGTTTATACCTTTGTTTTGAATTATATTTATACCAGAAGTTATTACCTCATTACCGAATATCATTTTATAACAGAAATTTGCCTTTTGCCAGTACCTAGGACTGGTGTTGATGCTGTCATAACAATTATTTTAATAACTCACTAAATTACAATTTATGTAAAATAATATAAATTTAATAAAATCATTCTCTAATTGAAAATTATTTTTCAATTATAATTAAATGCTGAAATTATTTAGAAATTAAAATTTAAAGAAATAGAACAAAATACAGTAAGAATATTTCTTTGTAAGAATGTATTTTACTTTGAATTTTAAAGAAAATTACTTAAATAAAAGTATTATTAAAAAATATTTTATTTATTTTAAAGTTTATATTTTATACGTTGGATTTTTTAAGATTATAAATGCGTAAAACTATGAACATCAATAATCAATACGGTTTATTCTAAAAAAATGTTTTTTGCATTAATAAATAACTTAAAATAAAATAAATTTCAGTTTAATAATATCACTCATAATTGACATTGCAGAAAATTTTGTTTTAAAATAAAATTTAAATATATTCATAAATTAAATGCACAATGCATATTCCATAAATAATTAATTAATAATAAATTATATTTTTAAGTGTAACGTTATTTTAAGCTTTTTTATGCCCATTTGGTTTACTTACTTAAACTACTTTTAAAAGAATGCTGTATGTACTTGAATGTCACAATGTAGCTTCGCTTTATTGTCAGTTGTAGTCTGTCTGTTGACTTTGGCTTGTATTGTTTTTTATGATATGACGGCCGCTATGGATACTGGTATTTCACCGAGTGCTTCTAAAGATAGCGACTCATTGTATCCTATAGCAATTTTAATTGACGAACTTCGAAATGAGGATGTTCAAGTAAATGTTCATCTTTTTACTTTATTTATTCTGCTAATATTTAATTATTCTTTTTGGTTATTAAATTATTTTAGTAATTGAACAAATTTACTTGCTTATTTTGACGTTTTATTATAGCTACGTCTGAACAGCATTCGCAAGTTATCGACGATCGCACTTGCGCTTGGTCCTGAACGAACTCGAACTGAGTTAATTCCATTTTTGACGGGTATTTATACATTTATTCGTTTAAATGCTCTTTTTAGCAAAAAATTTTTTTCCTAGATACTATTTATGACGAAGATGAGGTACTTTTGGCACTGGGTGAGCAGCTAGGAAATTTCACTCATTTAGTCGGTGGGCCGGAATACGTCAGTTGTTTGCTGGTATGATAACTGATAATTGTTGAATCTATTTTATTTTATTTTAATCGAGTCTGATTTGCTAATTTTCTCAAAACTGTTAGGTTACTTTGCAATATGATGCACTCTGTGTAAATAAAGGGGTTTAAATTTTGTCAATTAGCGAACAGTTTATATTTGTTTACTGATTATTTTTAATAAAAAGACTCCTGAATTCAATTGTATAATGCGATGTATAATAGTTGTATTATGATAATATAGATATAATGGGACTGTGTGGAATTGTAAAATTTTCAATTCATCTATGAATTGATTTCAATTTTTATGTAGTTAATTGTTTTTCATTAATTAAATTGTCTTATTTATTAATTTCGAATTATAATCTGATATTTAATTTTATAGTAGCATTTTTATTGATGAAATTCAGGCGTTGAAAAATTTTTTTAAATGCCACTTCTATTTTTATTACACATTTTACAGTTTATTATTATTCACTCTGAGCATTTATTTTTCTTAACAAACGTATTGATTGTCTTTGCTAGAATATTTACGTGATGTTGTATTTGAATGAAATGATTTTTACTTTTAAAGAGCCCGTTGGAAAGCTTAGCGACAGTTGAAGAAACCGTTGTTCGGGAAAAAGCAGTCGAATCATTGAGAACTTTAGCTGACAAACATTCGGTTCATGATTTAGAAGAAAAGTTCGTTCCTGTGGTTCGTCATTTAGCGGCAGGTGAGCAAAGTTTGTGAATATGTATATATATATAATATGATATGCTTTTCAATTATGGTTTTACATGGGAATTTATGCTTTTTATCCAGGTGATTGGTTTACTGCCCGAACATCGGCATGCGGGTTGTTCAGTGTCGTTTATCCAAGGGTTTCGCCTGCCGTAAAAACCGAGTTACGCATGTAAGTTCTTGACTATTTGCATTTGAATTAAATTTAAAGTGTGAATTTTGCCGAAGCAGCGATTTTTTTAATTTTTCATTTTTATATGTGACATTTTAAAAATTAATTTCGTGGCAGTTGTGACATTTATTTGTGATGTAATCAACCGGTTATAGTTAAGTTTTTACTACTGACAAGTAAACAAGAATGAATGAAGTAAGCTGTGTTGTATTCAGTGATGTCATTGATGATCAGTATTTAATTCTTATCACCAGATGTAAATTTTTGCTTATTAATCATGCCGGTGTTTCAGTTCATTTATGATTTTATCGAAGATCTGTACCTTAGTGCATTAATTCATAAGGGGTTGTCGGTTTTTGAATGGTGATGTGATTAATTAATAATTGATGCATTTAAATTGTAAAAAAATTTTTGAATTATGCAGTTGCAAAATTAAAGTGTATGAAGTGAAATTTGAAAATTGCAGGCTGTTTCGCAATCTTTGCAAAGATGACACCCCAATGGTACGCCGTGCGGCTGCCTCAAAGTTTGGGGAATTTGCTAAAGTTGTGGAACTTGACAATTTCAAGCAAGATTTGATGACCGCGTTTGTTGAACTCGCCAGTGATGATCACGATTCTGTGCGTTTGTTGCTGGTCGAAGGATGCGTCACGGTTGCTGAATTGTTACGTCCAGAAAATTGTGACCCTCTTCGACCAGTTATCATTCGACTTGCTGAAGACAAATCGTGGCGTGTTCGATACATGGTAGCTGATAAATTTACTGATGTGAGATGATTTGCTTTTTGATTTAATAATATTATTTCGATGACTACATTTGTTTATTTATTTATTTATTTGTTTACTTTTATAGATACAGAAAGCTGTTGGTCCGGAAGCGATTTGCACTGAACTGTCGAACGCATTTATTGCGCTGCTCAAGGATGTTGAAGCTGAAGTTCGATCCGCTGCTGCTTCGCGAGTGATAGGTAAAAAGTGTAATTTGAAAAATTTGAATTTTTAAAAAAGAAAAGCTTTTTGCATTTGTTTCAGTTTATGCTTACTTTTTAGAATTTTGTAAAAATCTGCCTGAAGCAAGTCGCGAAAATTTAATTTTCAATCAGGTTTTGCCTTGTGTGAAGGATTTGGTGAATGACGTGAATCAACATGTTAAAACTTCTTTGGCTTCGGTTATCATGGGCATGGCGCCTTTGCTTGGACGAGAAAAGTAGTTGCTTATAATTTTTGATTGTTGAAATTAATTTTTATTATTTGAAAAATTTGTTATCCTCTTCAGAACAGTTGAACATCTTCTTCCAATGTACTTAATGTTGTTGAAAGATGAAACTGCAGAGGTTAGATTGAACATCATTTCATCACTGGATAAGGTGATTTGTATTGCATTTTTACAAGCATCTGTGATTGTTGATGTTGGTTGTGTTTCATATTTTACAGATCAATGAAGTGATTGGCGTTAATCAATTGGCAAACAGTTTGTTACCAGCAATTGTTGATCTTGCGGAAGATGTGAAATGGCGTGTTCGTTTGGCCATCATTGAATACATGCCTTTGCTGGCGAGACAGTTGGTAAGTGTTTTTATTTCTAATATTTAAAGGGATTTTTCTTTTCTTTTTCTTTTTTTAAAAGATATATTCATACTTTTTTTCAGGCTCAGCAGTTTTTTGATGAGAAATTATTGGAATATTGTATTAACTGGCTTTCGGATCATGGTGAGAGTTTGTTGCACTTGGTTGTTTGTTTGCAACGTGATGTTGCTATGATTTCACGTTTTAATTCAATTTTAGTCTATGCCATACGTGAGGCGGCAACGAACAATTTGAAAGAACTTGTCAGCAAATTTGGAGTTCAATGGGCTGAGAGAGCTGTTTTTCCCAAAGTATTGGCTCTTGCTTCTCAGTCGAATTATTTGCAACGACTCACCTGCCTGAATTGCATTACTGTAAATCAGTGGAATTGATGCCTTTGATTTATTACATGATATTTTTGTTCATATTTAAGGTACTAGCTCCAGTCTGTGGTTCGGAAGCAACTGCTAAGCATTTGCTGCCAACTGTTTTAAAGTTAGCCACAGATCCTATTGCGAACGTCCGTTTCAACGTTGCGAAAACTTTGAAAAGCATTGCGCCAATTTTTGATCCAGCGTAAATTAATAATAATTATATTATAATTTTATTTTCATTTAATAGTTTCAACTTTACAGGATGGTGCAGAGTGAAATTAAACCAACTATACTGAAGTTGTTGGAAGATGGCGATGATGACGTGCGTTTTTTTGCGGAGGAGGCAAAGAATAGTTTGCGTTTGTGATAAATACTCGGCTGAAATAATAGATTGTCTATGTTTTGATGTTTAAGTATACAGTATGGGAGAAACTTTAGAAGATGAATTTTTTAATGATTTTTAAGTAAGCACACACACACACACACACATGCACACAGAAATACATATATATTTATTATATAAATATATGCATATTTACTTCAGTTTACTTATTGACGAGCGTGAAGGTTAAAAGCATCCACGTGTATGCTTAGTGAAGTATTTACATTTTGATTTCTTTTTCTTTTTATTATACAAAATTATACCCACCTTTCACTTTAGTATTATGGTGCGTGCGATGTCTTCTCCTCGTTTAATTATTTTACTCACATTAATAAAACGTATTATCGTCAATGAGGTTAAAAAATTATTTTGGATTTTTCAAAATGAATGAAAAATATAATGCGATTTGTGAAAGTTTTTTTTTTTTGAATTTAAGAAATATTGATGCGTGTTTTTCAAGGTTTTGTACAGTTCAACGAGCTGTATGTTGCCAAATGTGCCAAAAGGAAAAACTTTCAGTAGTGTGTCTGCGATTTGAAATTTTGATTTATATTGATACTCTAAATATAGATGCTCTATCCAAGTTTCTGCCTAAGTTAAAGTTTATTTTAGAAAACTGCTTCAGAGGAGTCCAATAACTTGTTATTTTAGTTTTTTTTTGACGAGAAAGTTAAATAATAAGCAAGTATTTATTCTAATTTTAACCAACGTACATAGCTAATGGTTAAGTTACACATTTATATATTGGCAGTGGAATCAAATTTTGCTCATAATTTTTATTCGTAGTGTTGAGCAACAGTCAGCCATGGATAATAATGACAGCTAATTGAAAATGTGAATAATTCAATTTCCATGTATTTTGATAATAAGAGAAAGTAATTTGCATTAATTTCACATGATCCTTTGAAATAGAATGTAAATTTGCGCAGTTTACTTGCATCAGAGATGGTAATTTTGACGGCAGACATCGTAATTTAATCCTTCGAATATTGAAACTGAAACGCATGTGTGACATTTGCACGCGTCGGTGATTAGCATAAGTTTTACATATTCTGCAACAGCGCAGTGCATCAATTGTATCGCATTGACGTCGTTGCATTTGTTGTGTTGTTGTTTGCTGTGGTAGTTATAATGCAAAAGAAAAAATAATAAAAAGCACAACATATGCAGTATAGAATAAAGAGTGTAATAACTTTATTTCATTAATAAAATCGAAACATTTGTGATTGTAGAAAGAAATACTTTTATCAAAATCAAAGAAGGGCCAAAGCCATTGGAAATGAAGTTCATAAGATGCAAAGAAAAAGTAAGAAAGAGAAATTAAAATGATTTTTGATTTTTAGCAATATGCAAAATTTTACACCAGAAATAAAGTACTTTTTGCCAGCTAATAATGAAAATAGAAAACATGGCCCAGCAGAATGCTAATTGTAATTCGTTTCTGAAAAAGAGTTGAGATATTTATTTTTTTTAAAAAAATCCTCATATTTTTGTCACGGGAAGTGAAGTGAAAATGGATTTACAATGATGAATAGAAAAATTGATTTAAAATGAAGAATAAAATTAAATATAGAAAAAAAAGTCAATATTGCAGGATAGAATTGCTGAATTCATGCTAACTTGCACGTGAGGGGTAAATTGACCCTTCCAGTGGAACTTTTGCTAATTTGAGTAAAAAAGCCCCAAACGGCAGTGAATTGGATTTTGTTGAAGTGAAAATTGTTTAATGGAAATACATCAGCTTTGTGCTTTTTTTCATCATCATTTATGGTTAACTGGCGTTTTTTTTTGAAATGTTGCTCTGAATTATGAGCATCAAAAATGAAAAAAAGTAATAAAACAATAATTTTATCGATAAGTTAAATTGCAATTTGTTATTTAAATTTGTAAAATTAAAATTTCGTTCAGACTGAATAATAACGAAGCAATGCTACTTGGGAAAAAACCTAAAACTAAAAACCTGAAACTGGCTAATGATAAGATCATCAATATTTGTGTCATAAAATAGAGAGCATGTTGTTTAAAATGATTTAATCTTAAAATTATTATAAACGTTGAAAATCATCAATAATATCATTGCTATTCCTTTTAGCTTGCTGTTCTAGCACGACAAAGCAGCATTTATTGTTATTTATTAATTTTTATTTAATTTAATTTGCAGCTAACCAAAGAATCATCGGCGATATGAATTCCTTAAATGTAACATAATTTCAATAAAGAAAGCATCACTTTTAGTGAAGATAAACCACGAAATGGCACGTGTATTTAAATTTGCATTTGGTGAGTATTATTTGGCAGTTCGACGCATTTCATTTTCTTCATTTGTGCTTATTCATCAATTTTTTATACACTTTAAAGTAGCAAGCAATAATTTTATTGAAGAAAAAAATATTTAGTTATCATCAGTTAATCGAACACGACCATTTTACAAACGATTCATAACAATTAAAAAAACTTTTTAATTATCAGTTATTCATTTGTTAATGCAAAAGTTTTTTAATTTAAAAATTTACACCTTTTTGGATTCTAATCTTTTTATACATCAAAAGCTGATAAATTAGCAAAAGTCAATGCTTATAATTAGTAAACTGAAGTTATTTTATTTCAAAATTTCATACGTTGATTTTACAATTTCCTCCAATGTAATAAACGTAATTTTACGACAGATTATATGCTTTTCGTCTACAACATATATTAATGCTTTTACAAAAATGATCAATCCATTATTTTACTCATTAGTTTAATGCTTAAATTTAAAATTTAATTTGAAACAACTGTAAAGCAACCAATCAGTGACACAAAATGATCATTGTACACGAATAAAGCAAATTGATAAGTGCATCATTACGTAAAATAAAAGCTGAAGTTTTGTGGAACTGCTTATTTTTTAAATTATATAATTTTTAAACGTTGCAACGTTTGCTAAATTAGTGGATTCTTTAATTTGCAGTTCATCTGTCAAAGTCAACTTTGGCAAATCACTCGGGACCCTGACCGAAGGAATATTAAAATTTAATCGAAACTTGTTTTAGCACTATCGCTATTTAGCGATTAATGCCTTAATGCCTTCTTCATTTTGTCAAAAACGACTTTAAATTTTAAAAATGCAGATACATGCCATTCAAAATTTAAAATGAACAATAATTTTCAACATTTAATATGAATGTTTAACTCAATTTGTTCTAATACTTTATAGAGCAGTGTCATTGTGTTTTTCATGTATTCTGAACTATTTGTTTCTCCCTTTACTTTTAAAATGATTCTTTCAGGAATTGAACTGTTATCTCAGATCATGCTGATCAGAAGAATTTTAATTTTTACTTTTCAAACGCTTTTTAATTTTTATTGTGCTCCTCGATTGACAACTTGTTTGAGAAACTTGTTTAAAATAATACTAATGGCCAAATGCTGACAAAAGACTGACAAAGTATCCTAAAATCTGCAGCTCATTAACTTAAACAGGATATATTATTTTAAGTATACGGCATAACCACAAAAAGTATGCTAATACCATCATATTTTTATCATAGATAAATAACAATACAAATGCAGATAAATAAATAAATATTCACCACCGTTTCACGAAGACTTGCTTATTTGTTTATCATTCGATATCCGCTCTTTTTCAAATATTAATCATCACATCTACAGAGACATTTGTAATTATGCTTATAAATATAGCGTAAATAAAAATTATTATTTATATATAAAAAAATATTAAAATTTGCATAAAACAAACCGATCCACCTCAAGAAAAAACAACTGTACTAAACTGGAGAAACATATTAATGTGTAAACGTTTATAATAATATATTGTTATAATAATATCTTAAATTCAGTCTTAGTGATGTTCGGATTAATAATTAGCATAATAATTAGAATAAATTTAAACCCTATTACAGTATGAATTATAATACTTAATTTTTAATTACTGTATTGATAAAGTTTTGCATTGATTGTTTTCTAATCGTTGATACATCGAAATTGTTATTAATTTTAGAAATTTCAGTCATATGTTTGTCCATATGTAGTATTACGTTATTTTAAAATTTGAATAACATGAATCTAACAAAATCTTTCTTGTTAAACTTTTTTTGAAGTTCAGAGTTACAAATTATACTTTTATTAATGCATGAAGTACCATAAATTATATTATTAACATATTAATGTATTTATTTCATTTTAATTTATCAGATATTTTTAATTACTTTTACGAAAGATTTTCGAAATTATTGAACTGATTTTTGTACTTGTGGATGAAATTTTTCAGAATGCAAGAATCACATTCAGAGAAAATTAATGTGAAGGCTGCATATCGTGAAATTGTCAGTTCTCCAGATGGACACTTTTTGGAAAACTGGCCGACTTTGTTAAGCAAATTGCAGTGCACTGACTTGAGGGATTCAATTTGTGAAGCGAGATTGCGCTATTATGCTGTGATGAAATTGTTCATTCGGGGTTCTAAAATGCCTCCAGTAAAGCATCAACTGCAGCTGCAATATGTACGTCCGTTGGTTTTGCACTGCATCAATTCAACACCAGATGGGCTAAATATTTTGGCGCTGCGATGCTTGAAGATGCTTCTGTTACTTTACACTGACAGTTGTCAACGTTTAGCGCAAAAAATTTGTGAATTTACCGTTCCAAAATTAATTTCAAATGACGATCACATTAGACAGTGTGCAGTGGACGTGTATACGTTGTTTTTGAAATTGCCTCGAAACAACTCAATAAAGCAGGGTGTTCAGTATACTGAAATAATGCGTTCATTGCTTGCTTCTGTTTACCACGCTCTGAAGTGTGCTGTGCACAACAGTGTTAATGACAATGATCTTGACGAGCGACTTGGTAATGTTGTGCCTGAGCTCGATTTCAATGAATTAGAAGATGCGGAACAATTGAGAGGAGTTGCTTCGGCTTTGGATTGTTTATGTCATCTGCTTGACCAATACACACCAACCGCAGTAATCGCTATTCCGGTGGAAGAGCTTTTGGCAACCATATTCTATGGCGTGAATTGTATACTGTCGAAGAATACGGCGTGCAGTCGAGAGAACAGATATCTTTTTCAGAAGTTTTTTCGGCTGTTTGATGTGATGGTCAGTGTGACAAATATTCATTACGCACCTTATTCAGCTGATACAATCGTAATATTAAACCGATGGATGGGGGAGCAGTGCACTGGTGTTTATGGGATCAAATCGTGCGAGCTGAAAAGCGCTGTTTATTTGAGCTTAGAAGTGTTGGCCCGTCATGTTGGTGTGGGCAGTGGTTTGCACGACAGATTTGCATCTTTATACCGCACTGGCCTTGGAGACATGCTCGGTCATTTGAAGCTGATTTGTATGCCTTTATTTGATTTGGAACAGTTGTTCAATCAAATAGTTCCGGTCAACACGGTTTGCTCATCCGAGGTGTTCGATAGTTGTGCAAGATTTCTGCGAACGAGTGTTCAACGGTTTGGCAACCTGATTCCAGCTGAACAGTACAATATGGCACAAATGATGATTTGGAGAGCGCTATTCGAAATGCGTCGGAACGGATGTTTTACTGACGCGACAGTCTCCAGTCGACTGATGCTACATCGTTTGTTAAACACGTTTCTGCTTCATCCTCATCCGCGATGTCCGTCTTTGACCAATATGGCTATTGGTTTGCTTAAAATGACCGTGGATGATCAAAATGACCAGATTAGAAGTCTTTCTGCCGAAGGATTGACCATCTGTGAACGAATTACTAAACCTTTGGTACCGTGTTTGGAGTCGATCAGCATAGGGGATTTGGAAGTACCTAATACAACCTCAAGTCAAGATGAGCAACGTTGGCTGCACTGGCGATCAAGATACAGTAATGATTACTTGTCAACTAGGAATAGTCAATCTCAACAATGGCAGCATCAGAACGGAAGCCATTCAATGCAAAATGGTTGCAATAGTACGTCTGAAGAATCTGCATTATCAGAAGATGATGAAGTAGAAGGAGAGTATGACTGTTTAGCTTTTTATAACGAAGATGATCTTGTGGAGAATGTTATTTCTGTTTGTGAAACCCAAAGTACAACAGTAGAACAGAGAGTGGACGTGCCAAACGAACTAGTCGATCTGGTTTCATCCTCTTTTGTAAATGCAGTCAATAATGATCAGTCACTGGTTGAGCATGTCGAGCAGTTGATTTCAGATTCTGTATCAGATGTGTCTGACAATGTAGAAGATGTCGTCGTAACTGATGACATCTCGTTTCAGCAACACGTTGAAAATGAGGTTGAATTACATTTTGCAAATGATCAGCTTGAAAACATGAACGCCACAACAGAATGCAATACTTTGATTGTAACTGAACATCAGAATAACGATGAATTGCGAAAAAGTCCTCTGAGCACAATTCTCTCTGTAGCGACATTAGATCAACAAGATTTGTATTATCCTATGCTGGAAGAAAGGTTTCTCATTTCTAATGATAATCCATCTGAAGATGTTAGTGGCAGCAGTGAGATGCGGAGTGCCGAAACAGTTAGCAAAGATGCCGAAGAGGATGCTTCATTGTATTTTGGAAAGAAACAACGATTGGAATAGTTATTTGTTATTATTTTGTAGTTTAATTGTTTCAGCAAATAAATCAGAGGGAGTTTAAATGTTAAATTATTTGAAATTTGGGATACTCGATGTTAATTATCTTTTGGACCATACGGAATAATGTATAGAGCGGTGTTGTGAATGAAGGAATAACAGAAGTCATTTACTCATTGCAGAAAGAATGGAACTAGTTAATATAAATTATACACATTTGGAAGATTATCGCAGTATTTTATTCACCCCTGAATTTACGCATCTTAGAAACATTTGTAAGAAATAATCATTTTATTTGTATAGCTTAGTGGCATTCTTTCACCATGCTGATGACAGACTGACTGTGAGATACACAATGAATGTGCTGATCAGTTTACTTTTAAAAGCTATTGGAGACTTGAAATAGTGTCTGATGTAAAGCAGACTTCAAAATAGCTGTTTTTTTTTAATTGAAAACTGTTTTTTAATTGCACGCTTTAAGCGGTTACAAGCTGTCTTTGATATGCACTGAATTTAAGTTTAAGGAAAAACCTCTTGCACAGCATTTTAACATTTATCGCCATTGTTCTGTCTGGTGACGTAAGCATTAATTGTTTAAATTTAATGTGTTACGTTTTAATGGTAAAACAAATTCAATGAATTAAAGTATTTTAAACTTGTTACTTTAAAATGCTTTAATTTATTCTGGATTCGTTTGCATACGCTTCACAGCGACAATTTATAATTGATGCAGCGATCTATGGATGACAAACTCTGTTTGGAGAAGAATTTGAACACCAATCACGAATTGTGTCAACTGGAAAATGACGCCATTCGTAAAATTCCGTATTTCGGTTTACAACAGATGGCTCCACTAGCTTTGAACCAATTAGTCGCATATTTAGGGCAGACGTCGACGGGTGTGGCGATGTTTTCTTTTCGTCAGCCGGGCACTTATGCCATTTATTTGGATATCAACAACAACTTCGATCTCAAGCTGATCTTACGCGATAATCAGGACAGAATGTCATTGTTCACCATCAATCAAGAATCTAATGGTTATTTTTGGCTTTTGCTGGAGGATATTGACCGTACTTTTTGTACTGTGGGCCAGCTGATTGATTTCTACATTCACTTCAAACAACCGTTGACGGTGATGAGTGTTTAGTGAGAAATAAATATGGTCCATTTGTAATGAAGTGATTATTCAACTTTTAGGCGTCAAATGGGGATGTGGTATTTTTGGAAAAAGCTGCCGTAAATGTGGGATTGCAGTTTGAAATTTGCGTAGAAAATGCTAAAAAGATCAGTGATCTTTCCTATTTCTACAAAGCAGGCCAATTGGACAAGGTATTAAGCTGCTTGGTAAGCAGTGGAGATTATTTACTTTACGAAGATGCGTCAAATGAGTTTGGATGTCGGCTGTACGTGAAATGGGATGGAAATGTGAAAGAGATAAAGCCAGCGTTGCACAATGGACGATTTGCTTTGCCAGCTGGTTGTTCACAACAGCATGTGGAAACAGTTCACTCGTTGGATCAGTGGATCAAGGCGTTGGTGGTTGGCAATTTCGACATCGACAACGTGCAATTGAATCGTCCAGTGAGATTGTACGGTACCGACAGTCTGATCCAGTTTATCTCCGCCATGCCTGGTCACTGCCCGCCTCCAACGGTGCTTTATCAATTACCTTATTATCACGGTCAGTTGGAACAAGATGCTGTGAAACTGTTGTTGAACAACGCGGGAGATTTTCTGCTTTATATGGACGAATGGAACTTAAAGCTCGCAGTGGCTGAACAATCAAACGATGGAAACAACGATCCAAGCTATTGTGAAATAGCTGTCGAATGCTCTGCAGACGGATATTTTTACTTGACACCTGTTGACATCCCGTTGCGCAAGGCAACCGTCGGAGAGCTCATTTCTGTTTATCAAAGGCTCGCATTTCCAATTACCGTATGCATAATAATTTTATTGAATTGAATTGAATTGAATTGAATTTTTTCTTTTGATTATAGATTCAGAAATTTGGTGAAAATAGTGTCATTTTGCCAGTACTCCAGAGAGGTATAGTTAGAAAGGATATAAATGATGAAATTGCTCTCGAAAAACGCGAAAATCCAAGTGAACTCTCCTATTACCATGGTCAAATGTCTGACGATGATACCATGAAATTGTTGCAGAAAAATGGTGACTATTTGCTTCGTACAAATGCAATAGGAGAATTATCCGTTACTGCAGTGTGGGCTGAATGTTTATTTGACATTGTCATGAAAAAAGAAAAATTAGAAGGCGATATTTTTTTATATAAATTGAAGAAGAAAGATAATGCAAGTGAGCCAGATGAATTTGTTGCTACCGTGGATGAATGGGTAAAATCGTTGGTACGTGGAAAAGTTATCATCGACGACGCGGTCATTTTGAAAAGAGCCATCAAAAAGCGTTGTTCTGATTAGCGTGTTTATATTCTAAAAAAAATAGTTTCGTTATTTTATTGTTATTATAACGACGTTTATAATGGAATAAGTGTTCACTTGTATTTGTTATTGACATAAATGACTGAAAACGGATAGCTTAAATAAATAATTAAAAAGTATTTTATGGTTTTACCAAAATTCAAAATTTAAGTTAATATACTTCGACTGCAAGTGGAAATATTTTAATTGAAATTTGTTAAACTGTAGATGGTATTTATTTGAAAAATAATTTTAATGAATATTTTCAATTTTAGATAATAATAATTCTGAACAGCTACTGATTTAAAACCCTTAATGACCGACTTTTAGAACTTAATAAAAATACTACAGTAAACAACCTGATTTTCTTTAAATTTGTTGATTTTTTTGCAAATGCGTATTGCCCTTCTTTTAACAGCTGGCGGTTAACTTTACTCTGTACTATTTATTTTTGTCATATATTTCATATCAATGGAAAATTCAGTTCTTTATGTCTTTATTGTGGGCTTTCATCATAAAAAAGGCTGTCAGGTTGTTAACACTGTTAGATTATATATAATTGTTTGTTTTGACGAATGGATTGCAGGTAGAGCACGTCTATCCTGCAATTAATGGGAAGACAGAGATTGCGGACGATGATCTTCCAACGTTATGGAAAACTCTTCCGTCTTTAGCATTGCCGGATGGAGCTCACAATCACGATGCTGGTCTGTCAAATGCAATTGTAGTTTCTTGAACTTTGTTAAAGATTTCACTTTGCACTTTGCTTGTGAATTGAATTTTATGCATTTGCACATTTTGTTCTCTTAATGCAACCAGAAATGATGTCGATTGCAGTTATTTGTTGGTTATTTTATTTGTTTTTTGTTTATCATCAGTTGACTTAAAGTGACCATATTTTTTGGTAATGTGAAATCCTGTAGGTTATTCTTGAATAATAAAAGTAAAATATTAATTTATTTTGTATTTTAAATGCAAGTGATGCTGTTTAATTTGATTTAATTTAAGTAAAATGTGGAGAAAACTTTTCACTTTCAAATTTTAAATTAGTATTTTTTTTCAGCTATTGATACTTTTGCTGTTCTTACTGTGGCTAAGTATCAAAATCACGTACTTTTAAATTGCTGGCAAGTGATGCATGTTGATTTCATAAAATGAGCAAAATTTTTGTTTTTTTATTTACCAAAGTTTTAATATGTTTATTTATTTATTTATTTATAATTTTTTTCACAGATAATTAATTCTTTTTTAGACTTTGTTTATTTTCATCTTCCGGACTTGTCCAATCCTAATTCTACCGTGTATGGCGTTTCTTATGTCAGACAAATTGCAGCTGAAGTAAGCAATTGCTGTTGCTGTATTTTTGCTTTCAGTTGTTGTGTTTATTTTGATTATTTTTCTGCTTAGGATTTACGAGAAAAGTCAAACGATATCACTCGCAGTACGGTCCAGAAAAGCATTTGTGCATTATCATTGTCGCCATTGTATGGTCTGTTGAAGCCGAAATTGGAAAGCATCAGCAAGGTTTATTTTGAGCAAGGGGATTTCAAGCAAACTGAGCTGCTGGCTGAAATGTACCACAATATCAACGCCACCATTGACAGTACTACACTATGCGGACAGCAACCAAATTTTGGTAATAATAATTTTTTCAACTTTATTTGAAATTCGTTATTATGACAATGAACACTGTTGCAAACTTTTTTTTTGGTATTTATTGAAGAAAAAAAAGAAATTATTTATAAATCATTTCTTTCAATGACAATAATAATACCAATAATCATTATTATCATAAATAGTAATGAATAAGTTACTCATTGCTTTCCCAGTCGAACGGTTGGTCTAATGGAATATTATTGTTTCGCATTATTGTACGGAGTATTTCTATGTAAGCTTCGTATTGGGGATCTTTTTCAGAGGTGAGCTCTTTCAACTGGTGGTATAATTGTTGCAGTTCTTCGGGAAAATTTTTCAACAGGTGTTCCGGTGGTATTGTTAACTTCAAGTTTCCAATGTTGTCTTTGTCCTCTAAACTTTTCCAAGGTAAGGTACCGTCGCGAAATTCAATCAGCATATAAAGGATACTCCACAAATCGTCCTGCCGGCCCTGATCTTTTTCCTGGTGGACGTTTGGGGAGGCATAACGAAGGGTACCACGGAACGAGCAATGTTGCCTTTGTTGCTTCAAGGCGCCAGACTTTTCGCGGTAACATTTTGCCAATCCGAAGTCGAATATGTAAACCGTATGTCTGTCAGCTTCGTCATTACCGATGGCAAAGTTGCCCGGCTTGACATCCCGGTGTAGAAAGCCGGCGGCGTGCATGTCCCTCAAAGCCTCGATGCATTGGATGGTCAGCTGGCAGGAGGTGCCAAGTCCGAAACACTGGCCCGGTGCCTCTTTCCTCAGCTGGGACAGACTCTTGCCGGCCAACTGCATCACCAAATAGCGTACGGCGCTCTGCTTACCATAATCGAATAATTTCAAGATGTGCTTCTGGCCTTGCATCTTGCTGAGTACGTATGTTTCGTACTTCAAAGCCATACATTTAGCCTTCAGACTTTCTAGCTTTATCGCGCAACCGGCGCCATTTCGCAGCAAGTCTTTTCCTTCATAAACTGAACCAAACGTTCCATACCCTATTCTGCGCACCACCTCGTACCGCTCTTTCAAACGTTCGCCCTGATTTAAGGTTGGCGTTGAATTTTCCATGGTTACTACTTTATGTCAACTGCAGTTTGATGAAATAATCGAAACAACTTTAGTTAATTTTTCTTTTATTCAACTTTAAAGCACTTTCTATGTTTAAATTTTAAACTTCAAAAAGTTTAATCAAAAGTTTGTTTAAACTTTCTCATTATTCTTATTATATATTATATTATTTTTTTTACAAAAAAGTAATTTACATATTTTTATTTCCATTTGGATGGTTGATTTTGATTTTTTCGAATACAAATGAAAAAAAAGGGTTGAATAAGAAAAATATTAATAAAAGAAACAAGCATTTTTTTATTTTTTCAAATTTTCTAGGACTTTCCGTGCGCGAATTGTTGCACACGTACAAACATCGGACGTTGATGCTTTTCAAGTTGGTTCTTTTGGAAAAAAGAGTACACCTACAAAATTGAGCATTTCAATAAAATCTATAACATTTTGTGTTTTAGATTTTTTTCAACATCTCTCCCGTCGGTTCTCTTTGCAGCAACATTTTGGCTTTGATATCCTTGTTTCCAAGTATGCGAAATTTGTTAAATTTAATTTTCAAAAAATTAATTTCAGGGATGATTGATTTTGGAATTTCTCATTCGGCCTCTTATTCTCCGTTGCTTGAAGATTCCATTTTGAAGAGCGATGAAATGAATTCATTGAAAGAGGATAATGACAATTTACCACCGTTGAACACTAATAATGATGATGATGATGATGATGATGGTGGTGGTGGTGAACAAACGAACGAATGCAAGCGAGATTCTGAAAATCGTCACTTGTCGAATGTAACGCTAATATGAATTTAAATACAATTTTAGTGATAATTTATTTTCAAGAAAATTAATTATTTATTCTCTGCATTTATTGTTGTTTAGAGCACGATCGCTACAGAATTGCCACTGGATGCATATGGTTTTCCGTTGGCTATATTTACTAAAGTTTGTTTACGTTGAAAATGAAATTTAATTGAATAATTTTATTTGATAATTTTTCAGGGATCCGTTTTGCATCCATATTTATCTTTGCCTTACATGGACTGGCTTGAGTCGGATCATGTACGAGCCTATGTGATCGGCTTTACCAATACTCTGTTCAAGCAGAGGAAGGAATTGTTCGATGCAATGATAACAGTATAAAATTGTTCTTTTTAATTAATTTTGTTTTATGAATATAATTTTATTTGCAGATAGATGAAGAGAATGGGATTGACATTGAAATTGCGGACGCTCGATTGCGACGATTGCTAGTCCTTTCCGCCGCTGATTTGCGTTTTATAGACGGTGTATTGAAAACTGCATTTCAAGAAGATTCTTCCATCTCACAGTTTACAAGTCTGTTGCATTTTTATTTTATCCAAAAAATTTAAAAACTTAGAAAATTATGATTATTGTTTTTTATTCTTTTAGAATGGGAAGGTGGTGATGAGTGGATTCGCTTTCAGTTTAGTCAGTATTTGATTTCTTTATTATTGACAGCAGCATCGGATGGTGAGAAATTATACAATACAATATAATAAATTTATGATTGTTCTTGTTGATGGTATATAATAAATGGTTATTTTTTTTTGTAAATAAGATACTTCGTATTATGATGATTTCAATGCAGCATTTGTCCACTCTTACAAAACTACCCATAATTTTCTCCTGTGGTACAGTGGTGGTTTTCACAAGCAGATGAATTTTCCAGCTGGGTATTTCTTAGATCAACTGATAAAAGTTTGTACTTGTATTTTTTTTCTGTTGTGTTTTGCAGGCACATTTGCCATGGTCAGTTGAATTTGGCTGACTTCAAGCTGCGATTTACGCAGTGAGTTTGTTTTACTTATTTGAGCTTATCATATTTGAAGAAATATGTATTTATTATTTTATTAAAGTTGTTTTTATTGCAGCACCATTGAAAGCAGCGATCAAGCTAGAAAATTGCAACACGCTTTGAATACTACGGGCAATTTTGTCAATCAAACTGGAAAAGCCGTTGGTACAGTTCAAAGTTTATTTTAATTTAAACAATTTATTTGAATTTCCACATGTTAAGATTATATTTATATATAATTATTTATTTGTTGTTATAGGAGGTATGTTTCGAAACATCTTCAATCATCTTACATCCAGTTCTACTGAACGCAGCAACACTCCATAATGTGATTGATTTTACTTGTAAATGATTTTTTTCTCATCTTATAAATTCCAGTCGTTGAATTTTCCATTTTAAATATTCATCGTTTATTCAAACATTTTATTTTGTTTTTGTTATATTATATTATATTATATTATATTTATTATATATTATTATATATGATTTGCTTGATTAAAAATTAAATTATAAAACACTTTGCAGTATGTTTGGTTTGTTTAAAATGTTAAATTATTTATAAAGTTAAGAATAAGAATAGTAGATAAATTTTATCAACTACTGAATATGTTATTTAAAATTTTATTTTTGCCTTTAAATAATCCGTGTTTTCTGTATTTATTGTGATTGTAATTTGATCACATTATAATACAATTTACTTGTTTTCTTCATGTATATACATAATATAGATGAATAAAATTTTTTATAACAATTTGTTTATTTTTAACCAAATAAAAAAGAAGCGATATGTGAAATTGTTGTCGCCAATAAAATTGAACAACAATTATGAGTCATGCAGACGCAGAGTAGGTGCTTGTGTTTTTTTCACACGTCGATGATTCAACGCCCATAGCATGATTTTACCAGTATTTTGAAGCTGTTGGTTTTTTGTTCTCTGTTCCGCATAACTGAGCATCATTTTGTTGTCTTGGAACGTCTTGGAAATGACGCAATGACACTTTTTAGCTGAAATTCAATAAGCAACAGGCCACCTACCGCGTCATGATCTGGTGTAAACATTGACGTCAACAAATTTTTATTTTTTAAATACAGTTTTGATGAAATTGTCGGTAAAAAGTAAAAAATTGTTTTATTTGAAAACAAAAATTATAATACTTGTTGTTTTTTCTTTGCAAAAGATATCAGCTTGCATATATATATATATATATTAGCTTGTTTGTTTTCATTATGATAAAATTGTTCTCGTCGAATATTGTAAGCTAAAAATGTCTCATCAATTGGTGATGTCATTTCAAGGTCGGCTTGTTGCTTGTTCAATGCTTCTCTTGCAATCAGGCAAAAACACCCGTGTACACTGCCATTTGTTGAATCAGTCAACAGTTGAATGAACAACCACCGCTAGTCAATGTCTTCTTCTTAATTTATATATTTTATTTTCTTCACTTTTATAAAAGTATCGAGCATCTTATTGAAATTTCACCATATTCAAGATGCGCGGGCTTGATTGTACTGATTTTATAAAGCTGATGATTGATATCTTCATTCATCCTATTTGCTCAGCTTTATAAATACAGTACAACCAAGCCTGCGTATCAAAATTACAAAATATTATTTATCATCCAAATTTATCCATCTCATTTGCTTTTTTAATATCTTTTGCAACAAAAAACACCAAGTAAGTTTATTTTTTGTTCATTTAAATTAATTCTTCCTTGTCTGATATAATAATTGTAAAATTCATTTTGTTTATAAAATAATCGAATTCAATTAATAAAACTATTATTATTATTATATAAATTATTTAACATTGAACAATATTTATACAAATGAATTATCAGTTACTTGATGATACCAGTTACTTTTTTGTTTATTCAACTGCTTGATTTTATTAATTTAATTTAATAAAATCATGTTAATAACTGTGCTTTTCAATTGTAGCATACGAATATAAATGAATCCTGCTCTGTCTGTTTATACTTATTCAAGTATCAAGGTAAAACTTGTTGTTGTGAGCAATGATATATTTTACAAATAGAAATATACAAACATGAAGAAGATGTTGCTTGCGATAAGAATTTTTGTGACACCAATGGTCAATTTGAAGATGAAACGTGAAAAAGTAAATCGCATGAGAAAATTTCAGCCGATAATTCATTTTCATATATCATAATATTTTGCTGTTCAAAACCAAAATTAAAGGAAATTACATTACACGACTTTATCAAACTGCCAACATGAAGACCTCTTTTTGGGAAAATAAGTTGTGATCAGAAAAATAACTCTTATAAAAAAACACAACATTACAAAAAACTATTTGCAAAAAATGAAATAAACGATAGAGTTTGAATTTTTGTGATTTAAATTCTTGAAATACATTTTACATGATGAATGAATGCTTTTACCAAGTGTTTGTGTATGCGACAGTTGTAAAATGTATCGCTTAAACAATCTGTATTGAAATGATGTTAGAAAAAAATTAAATATATTCAAGTTGTACATTTCTAAAATGCAGGTAATTTGATAAAATATCAAAACAAATTATATGCAATTAAATAATTCAACTTTTCTTTTATCAATATTTCAATTATGATAATAACATAAATATGCAAATATAAAGTATCAAACTGTTATTCGGTTTTGTTTTTTTGAATTTTGAAAATTATTCTCGAAATGCTTTATCAATGTAAAAAATCTAAAAAGTAAAACGATAACCCAACTTTGACCTGCTATTGCCTGAACTCTGTGATTAGCAGAAGAATTTTATTGGATATCCTTTTTCATTGGTTGAAAATGAATTTATAGACGGTAATGTTTCTCTCGATTTGCATGTGCACCTGGAGTTTTATTTGTGTATATATCTTAAAATTTTTGTTACATCTGCACTGGCAAAAACTTGTTCCATTTCAAGCTTTTATAATATAAATCGATAATGAGAAATCAATAAAATTCTCTCGTCAAATAAGATGAAAAAATTTTCCATCAATTGGAACAATTTTTTAAAATATTATTTTGTACGATTAAATGAAAAAGACAAAGAAAATTATCGATGGAAAAAGTTCTGACGGAAGTGGGATTCGAACCCACGCCCACGTGAGTGGACTGCGACCTTAACGCAGCGCCTTAGACCGCTCGGCCATCCCGTCTACAAACAATTTTTCTTTAAGTGTAATATGTAGTAAGAAATTATTAATTGACGACAAAATTATAAATTTTTGTTCAAAAAATGTTTTCAGTTACAAAGATTGAATAAAATTGTTGAATATGATTTTATTTGACTGATGAAAGCAAGTGAAATATATCATCGTTCATCTTTGAAGATCAGTTTGATTGAATCAATATTGAATTTATTCATCTCAGTTGTACAAATTTTTGAAAACGTTGAATAATGAAATAAATTTTAATACTAACAGTGTTGTAAATGATGAATTTGATTCTAACCGGAATAAAAGTGAAACACAAGCGTTACAGAGGTATTTTTTTTCTGAAAGGTACCAAAAGAAAACGGAATTATTTTAAACAATCATAACATGAAACAAGCAATGCAATAATAATAAATGTAGAAAAGAATTTATTTCATTTAAATATTCTGCGAGCTTTTCCTTTTGCCATACTTAGTGTTGTTCAATCATGGAGTTTTGCATTATTTTAATCCGAATCAATTTGTTTCCACTTTTGCATGAGCACGGTTAGCTGTTCCAAATGTGTATCGAACATGGCGCCTTTCAAATTGATCAGATGGTCACAGAGACCCTGCAAAACTACATGTATAGATTCGAATCGTTGGTCGTCGGTGCGATCGTCTTCGACACTTTCCAACGAGCAGCTTTCTTCAATTTTCCCATCATCAGCACACTCATCTGGCCAGTTGTTGATTTCGGCACTGAACTCGCTGCCGTTGCAACTGCTGCTTGGACATTCGAACTCGTACTGAGATTCGTCGGTGGTCGGTTCGTCTTTTATGCAAATTTCTGCTTCCTTTTCGTTGGTTTGGATTTTGGAAGAAGACCGACGGCTCTTTCTCATGCAGAACCACTTGTAGACTTCCGGAGTCAGACAGTGGCCGTTGTGTTCGTCGGTGAGGGAAGTTACACGCATCACGTTCGCCGTCCAAATGTAGTTGAGCCGCAATTTGGCGCGACAACCACGGGGCAGGTGGTTCTCAATACTACGTTTACCCAAGCCTGAATCCAACGGTCAACATACGTTAAAGTTATTGATTAAATTTATAAATTATTAATAAATACAGTTGATCTTTTTTAAATTATAATTTATTAGTATGTAAAAATGAAATCTACACTGAAATGAATAAAATCACAGAATGAGAGAGAGAGAGAACTGATAAGAATGTTTACCTCGCTTTCTCGGCTGACCATAGTAAGCGCAATGGTAGACCACATAGCGATATTTGAATGTTTCGTCGATGCTACCGTCTTGTTTTCTCAACGTTTCCGAACTAGCAACCCGGAAGGGATGGTAATTTTCACCCTTCCATCGTTCAAAGACCGACAAAAATTCAGCCATGCTTGAAAATTCTTGACCAACGTAAAGTAGACTTCGTCCACTGGTCACAACAGTCTGCGGCTGTGGTACACTTGGCACTGGTGACACTGTATAATCATGATCACTTTCGGCATTCTGTATTGAATCTGTGGTTGAATTCAAAAATACACCTTCATCATTATTCTGTTGGTATTGTTGTTGTTGTTGTTGTTGTGGCTGTTGCTGCTGCTTTTCATTCATTTCCCAATGGATCCAACGAACCGGCAATTCCATCACACCAACTATCCAGAGAAATTCACGAAAGCACCGTATCACGAGGATGGCAAATCACTTTATGAACAATCGACATGTAAACTACAGGCCACAGTGTGGCCAGTCGTACAACTGTGCCTGCGGCTCACTAATACGATTTTCTTATTAAAGCTGAACGCGGGTCGGCGGCTTTCCGGAAAAATTGTTCAGCTATGTAGGGAAATCTTCAACGATGCTTTACGGAAAAAGGCCAACCGTCCGCCACCGGGCGAACATCGTCTACTGAGCAAATTTCACTGGCCAACGGGGCTTATCACCGCTCCGGGTGGCAATGGAACCGCACTAACAACATTATCAAGCTACAATTATTCAATCTTCTAATTAGCATAATATTTAATAAAAAGATAACAAAGTGAAAATTAAAATTATTATTTATCATTCGTTCACGCACAAACACACACGTGCACAATTTTTTTTAAATTAATATATATATATACATATATAGAAAAAAAAGTAAACTTATTTTACAATAACTTTTGAACAATAGTAATAAATATTTTTAGTTGTTTTTTTTTCTCTGAATTTTTATTTATTTTACTAATATATAAAAATTAAAAAAAAAGCAATATACAAATAACAAAATACTAACCACCGTTATTAATTTTATATGAATGGATGGAAATGTAGAGAAAAAATAGAGCCAAATGTACGCTAATTTTAATTTGCCGAGAGTGATGGATTAGCATTATATTCAAATATTAATTTACAGTTATAATTTCAACTGAATTGAAATAAATTAGAAATACGTAGCATATCGGGAATTATTTTCACCCATACATATTTTCAAGTGTTTTATTTGGATACTGTATTTTCTTTTATTTTTTTTGTTGATCAAAATTTTAATAAATTTTAAAAAAATAACGACAGTGTTAAATTTTTTTTCAATTTTCAAGTTACAAAAAGAATTGCTTCGTAGCTTCTTTCTACATCATCTTCTCCAGAGTGTTGAAGTTCATCATTACGCATTGTATTAAAGAATAATTTCAAAATTGAGCCACATAAAATTTCGATATTTATGCAAAATTTCTCTTTTACATTTGCATCATCAGTTTGTGCATTTGCATTTGAATTTGTTTGAAAAGCAACATTGATGAATAAACAAATGCTACTTGTTATGTGAGAAAATTTTTTTTTTTCTCAACACGCCATTTTCTTTTATCAATCACTTTGTGAGTTGAAATCAATTTTATCAAAGCTTTGTATCAAAATTATTTTTTGAAGTTTTGTAAATTTTTTTTTCACTTAACTGAAACAAACTTTTTATTTTCTATTATTGATCAAGACGAAAAGTTAAATCAAACAATTGAATTAAAACAACCTTCAAAATAGATCTGGAGTTAAAATTTAAAACTGAAATCTTATCTTTAGCTAGAAAAAATGCATTCATATTACAGAAATGTATCGTCAATTTAACAATGATTGAATGATAACAATGGTAGATACGGTTGTTGTAGAAAAACATGATGGGAAAAAAATTTAATAAATCAATAAATAGTTTCAAATTGTTTTGAAAATCTGCTATTCAATTTTATTCAATAATGGAAAATAAATTTCTTTTTTGATACATATCATAAACAACAACATAAATGCGAAAAATTTATAAATTCATCGGCAAAGATCAATAGTAAAACACATCAACTACTTTGCTACTTTACTTTGTATTAAAAAAAAATTATCCCATCAATTTTTGTTCAAAAAATTTCCACTTTCTAACAATTATATATAAAAAAGCTTCATATTTTTGGCGCTTTTGTTTATCGCCATTCAAGTATTAAAGAGATGAAGTTTGAGTATCACAAACATGACTTATAAAAATAAAATTTCTTTCAATTCTTTGTAATTTTTTTTTGAAGAGTGATTTTCATCAAAAACAAATTTTTCTCACTTTCTAAAGTCTTGTTTACAGTATGCTTAAATTCATCCTGTTCATCATTGAATCTTTGAAAATGAATTTGTTCTCTTGTTGAACTTATTTAGAATTAAATGTTTGTCAATTAAAATTTTAATATGTTTAAATTTATGCCGATGTCAATTAATATTAGTAAAATTGATTTGTTCAATTAATAAAATAAAAATAAATCATACCAATAAAATGATTACGGTAGAAATTTTCACAAATCAAATTTAACAGTAACAGTGAAATTTGACAAACAAAACTACAGTAAGATTATTAAAAAATGATGAATCATGAAAAAACTTTTTAAATATTTTCACTTGCAGTTAGTTTTGTATTTTAATATTTTGTAAACACTGCATTGTTGCAATTAATTGTTGAATAAAAACGTGGTTTCAATGGTATTTATTTAGTAACTAAGCGATTGTAAACTGAACCGGCGTAAAACATGGCCGCACAACAATGGGCCGAATTGGTCGAACGGATGGGATGCCCGGTTTTCCAGTGTGGACAAGAACCGGGCAGAGACCGCTTTTTGGGCTGCATTGTCATGGGAATGTTGAAAGTCATCTGGTTCAGCAAAACAATGCAGCCGTCCGGTTGAGAACAACAAGCTTGTTCCCCTCATCAGAGAGAGAGAGAGAGGCTCGAAACAATCACCACCACCATCACCACACTGTTGTTCTATTAGCAAGCGACAGATTGCCGTGGTAAGGGTGTTGCCGCTTCTGCCCCACGGCTGTACCATTCCATGCAAATGTGCACATGCAAACAATTCATTGTTGCTAAGTCTTAATTGAAAATCCAATTTTTGTAAACAACTTACCTTTGCTCGCCACGCCCATGACACTTCTTCGACTGATACTTCTCGGTATGCATAATTTTTTTTGCTTTTTTGCTCTTTTTCTATTCGCTTTTGTTTGAAATGCAAATTGTTTTGCATATCTGCTTGTTCAAATTATTTATTTTCATTTCAAAATGACACAGTAAGTTTTGATTGCTAACTTTGGAGTGAAAGTTATTCTCTCGCATCTAATGAATACCCCAACTGAAAAGTATACAAGTGCACTTTTTTTGCACAAGCTTCGAATTTGGAAGCAATTTATTTGTAAAATCTTCTTTCTAAAACAAATTCATATAACTGAAGCTTAAACAAAAAACAATGTATGCATTTATTTAATGTATTTAAATTTTCAATTTAACTGTAATTTCTCATGTTATTCCAAAATAATACAGCTTTAGAAAAATATGCTTCAGATAATTTTTGGAAGTCAATTTAGTCATAACTTTGTTTAAAAAAATTTTTTTCTCACGTCCGTTGTATTGAATGAATGAAAGTAAAAGTAGCACTTTTTGCGTAAACTGTTTTCATTTATTCATTTGTTAGAATCAACAATTCGTGTGATTTGATCAATTAATATTTCTACAATTTTTCTGTTGAAAAAATATCTTACAATCATTTATTAAAATCTGATTATTTTTTATTTGTTCATATATAATAAATTGGACAAATTTGAAATGAACAATTATCATTTTCACATATATACATATTATATTCAGTGAAAGCATAACTGTCATCTATCATCTGTTAAATCAACAACACAGTTCATTTAGTTGACCTATATGGAATAATATGTTATACTGCTGCTCTGTTTGCATTTAGGATGCTTTATAATTATTTAATTATTCACTTTTGAAAATCTATAAACTCGGAAAGTGATGTGGATGTATGTTGCTTTTTGTGACAGGTGAAATATTATTTTTTTGTTTGTTTCTTTGTATTGTATTGCAATGCAAATTGTGTGAATTTTTTGGACATTTAATGTTAACTTTAAAAAAAAGATATTAATTTTTTTTGAAAATTTATTTAAAGTGGAAAAGTAAAAGTGGTGGAACAGAGAATGTTTTTTAAAAAGTGTTCAGTTGTGCAAAAGAAGGAAATTAAAAAAAATAACATGACGAGAAAAGCATATATAGAATGAGGTATTCAGCATAATTTGAAAACAGGTTTAGATGATGACAATAGTCCTTTTGCAGCAGTATACGTGTGTGTGTGTGTGCAGGCGTATTTTTCTGCTTTGTCATCATCATCATCATTGTTCAGTGAGTCAGCAAGAGGTTTCACGCTAGAATGAATATATTTCCAGAATATGCAACAATTTTATTGAATCACTTTCTTATTATTTTGCTATTAAGGCTTAAAAAATGAATTTATATTTTTTTTCTTTCTAAAGTCGGGCTTTGGCAAATTGCCAACAGCCAATACGAAATGCTTTATGGCGCCTGCTTGCCTCAACATCAGCAGTACATTCGACAATGTGCGATAGAACTGAAACAACTGGGTGCACTGGGTGATACTCCGGCAAATACGGCTCTGATATGGGATCATCTGAGGCGAACGTCCAAAGAATACTTCATCCAAATGTGCAAGTAATCAATAATTATAATTTTTTTTCATTTTGACATTGAATTTCATTTCACTCAATCAATTATTTCAATAATAATTGAAAATTGAAAAAAAAAATATATATTTATGAAATGAATTATTGC
Source organism: Trichinella papuae (assembly GCA_001447755.1). Taxonomy (NCBI): domain Eukaryota; kingdom Metazoa; phylum Nematoda; class Enoplea; order Trichinellida; family Trichinellidae; genus Trichinella; species Trichinella papuae. The sequence continues at coordinate 659,132 of JYDO01000002.1, read as the reverse complement.
TCTATTTAAATTTTTAAACTTCCTCTATAGTGCTTATCGCCGCTTTGAACAATGTATTGCCCCTTACAAACGTCAATGCTGGTTTACCGAACCAATAAAAGGTGAATTTGCCGTCGCCACTGAAGCGCTTGCATTTTCATGTCTCGATGGATTTTACGGTAAAAACATTATCATTATGATTTTCCATTGTTTGTTTCAAAAGAATAAATTGCACAAAATTTCTTTGACAAATTTCTTACCAATCAATGCTGTTCAAGGAATGCTCAACAACTGGGATTGTTTGATTCGAGTGCTTACAAGAGGCGAAGTGGCGGATTGTGAAAACCGTATGCTCAAAGATAGTCAAGTATTTCTCAATCAACCTCAAGAGTCGCTTTACTTTAACCCAACAGATATCAATTCTTGCAGGTGATTTTTGTAATAATTTTTTTATTTCAATTTTAAAATCTTTTGCATCTTCAATTTTAAAGGGCCCTTCAAGAGTTCATTACCTGCATAAAGTATCCCGTACAAGGTCAGTGTGGTGAAGATGCGTGGCAACATGTACGTGAAGCAGCTCAACGTCAGACGAGAGTCTATTTACCTTATTGCACTTTAACAGGGTCTCGATTCACTATTTCTCTATTGACTCTTTTTATTTGTTTATTGATAAATTATCTCAAATAGTCTGTAATTTTTTTTTTCAATAAACAGCGTTTTTGCATCCAATAGAGAATTCATTTTTTCCGAAGTAAATTTTAATCATATTCTAATTAAATGACAGAAAAATAAATTTCCAGAAAATAAACTTTGTATAAATTAAATTAATTTAAATTAATGTATTAAACAATCATGTCCAACTGCTTAGCATAACCAAACTGTTTGTCCATTAAACTCTCACAGTCGACAGTTCGATCTTTTACGTATGACTCATGCATATCGAATATAAATGCATCTCGTGCTTCATTCATCTTCCAGCCTTTCTGAAATATGCACCTTGAATTTAAAAGAATTAAATACACTTATAAACGCTGTTTACCTCATCAGCGTAGCAGTCGAGCCGGGACTCAGCTTCAGGACCACTAAACAAAAGCAACCTCTGCGCACTCTCTTTACTCACAGTTCGATATGCTCGTTCCAAGCTTTTCGCTATTGCTTCCCTGAAAAAATTAATTTTCATATTCATAATCAAAACCTGCTGTAAATAAATAACTTGAATACAACTTTTGCATCAAAGTTTTCAGTGTTACCTAGCACTGCACAACAATGTTTCTATGAAATAAGCATAGTACGGAGAAGGAGGACTTTCCTTTGACAAAAACAGCTAAAACAAAAACTAAATTCAATAATAAAGAGCTGAAAAAAATTATTGTACCTTGCTGTATGCCCCAACAATAATTGATTCTTGTAGTTTTACCGGAAAATGAATGTATATATTATTTTGTGCCATTTCCAAATCAATGCGAGCAAGTTCCTAATGAAAAATAATATCAGTAGATATAACAACAGAAAAAAACGACATTTATTATCCTCGCAGTATTCAATATTACTATACTTACTTTCAAATTTGGAAAATACTTTTTTGTTTACTCTTCAACTATTCAAAACAAGCAAGTCATTATCATAAAGAATAAATAAATTATATACCATTTACTGTTATTTTTGTAAACACTAAAACGAAATACATACCTCATGAAATTGAGAAAGATTATTTGAAGACAGCAAATACATTAAATTCAAACCAAGCATTTCACACATTACGGGAGAACGCGAAATGTTACTGTGTGACTTTCTAAAATTTTCATATAACTATGAACAAAAACAAGAAAATTTTTAATTTTTACGTTTTATCCGCATAGTAATGTTTCAGCTGAAGCATACTGCGCTCAAAATTGTCCGAATTCTCTTCTAAAACGGATAGCAGCACACTTATTTCCAAAGTATGTCCTAAAAATTTCTTATTAAATAAAGCTTACAATTAACAATGAACAAACATAAAAACAACACCACAAAGATGCAATACAAAGATATTTTATTATAAATAATACATACGTTGCATCACAAATATTTCATCTTTCAAATCATGTGATTTAGATGTAGGTAAAAAGCTGACTTCAATAAAAGCTGTCTAAAACGTAGAGTGAACATTTCTAATCAAAAAAAAATATTAAATAACCTTTAGCTGCTCCACTGTTGATCGCAGTTTCTTCAAATCTCTCTGCTCTCTTTTCTTGTCCCACTCATCAACCAAAGTTTTGTAATGTATTCGTAAATTCTCAATACAGAGTGCCATTATTATATCTAACAAAAAATTCAGAAGTACTAAGTATATTTCCTTCTGTAAATACAGTAACAATTTAGATAATCATGTAACAAAAACTTACGATGCACAGTAAAACGTCATATCGCATATCAACTATATTGTTTGAAAATTACATTTATTTTGTAATTGTAAAATTTATATTTTTTAAACACTATCAATGAATTAGAGACTTCAATTTTTTCCATCTAATTTGATCATAACACTGCTTTATGCATACTCCTGTATCTTTACATCCCCACAAACGCATATACATACTTATGCATATCCTGTTGCGATAAGGCAAAAAACATAAAAATTTAAATATATTACTTCATTTATATTTTTTAATCTTTAAGACTTAATACTTAGCACATTTAATCTCAAAAAAATCTTTTTCTTACCAAAAAGTGCGCATTTAGAAATTTTAAAATTAAATTTATTTTTACATGCTTTATTTTATAGCTTGTTTAAGGTAATCTTATCTTTATAGTATTTCAGTTTTTAAAAACAAATTTTTATAATGATGGTGCTAATCATTTGTACTTTATTATCATTAAATTTTGTAGTTAGTAGTATTGTATTTTGCCATAAGATTGCTTGAGTCTTCATGATTTTGTGAAGTGTCAGGTACGTCGAAATGTTAGAATTTAGTATTAAATAATAGAATAATTTTTACAGTTTAAAACTTTTTAGCACCGTATATGTATCTGAATTATTTAAATATTAATTTTATTTAAAGCGAATGTTTGTTAATAAAGTAGTCTAGTTTTTTTTAGATTTTTGGTTGTTTTCTGTATTTTTAAGTGTGCTTTAACTGTAAATTTTTCTGTATTATTTGCATTATTTTTCTGCATTTATTTAGTGATGTTTGCACTTCAGCATTGTTATCATATTGTAACTGGTTTGACTTATTTTTTAATTATTTTTAACGAAAATCCAAATTTTTATTGTTATTTTTTATGCGTTTGAGTGTATATATTGGAAAATTAGATGAACAGAAATATTTAAAAAGATTTTAATTTAATACTTGTTGTTTGAAGCAAGCAGTTATGTATGTTTAGTACTAAATTAGTGAAATATAATATTTGTGACGCGTTGTGACGAATTTGGTTTTGTAGAATTGCGATTTTTCGAAACGTTGCCATGAGTACTTGTCCAGAATGTGGTGGCATAGAGTTGGTGGAAGACAGCTCAATGGGAAACAGTGTTTGTGGAAATTGTGGTCACGTAATTAGCGAAAATGCAATTGTTTCCGAGGTGGAATTTTATGAAACTGCTGGTGGTGGGTCGGTTTTATTGGGCCAGTTTATCCATAAGGATGGGAATTCGATGAGCTTTACTGGAATGAAAGTAAGTGAACAGTTTTGTGTATTTCACGTGTTTGTTTATTGAAACAAGAAATAATAGAATATGAATAGCCTGTCATCAACTGAAGTGACGTACATTAAAGTGCGAAAGCATATGGAAAACGTGGCTAGCCAGTTGCAGTTATCCCAAGCAGTTACTGAAGCAGGATTCAGGTTTTACAAAATTGCGCATGGGAGAAGTTTGACTCGAGGGCGAAAATCGTCTCACGTTATTCCATCTTTGTTATATATTGCATGCCGTCTTAACGGTGTGCCGCAGATGTTGATCGATTTCAGCGATGTGGCTGAAGTGAATGTCTTCACTCTTGGTCGGACTTTTAGCTTCCTTGCTCGTGAAATGCATTTGAAGTTGCCACCAACGGATCCTTGCATATACGTGCTCCGCTTTGCGCAGAAGTTGCGGTTCGGGGACAAAGAAAATCAGGTTGCACAAATATAATGTATTATTTATAATTGGATTATATTAATTGCATTTTAAATTTTAATGTTCTTTTTAACAGGTGATACATCTTGCTTTGCGTTTGATTCAGAGAATGAAGAACGACTGGATGTCGTATGGCCGACGGCCAGCTGGTTTATGCGGAGCAGCACTTATTATAGCCGCACGTTATTATGGATTTAATCGGTATTTTTATTTCAAAATTAAACTTTGAAAATATCTCAGTTATTCAAAAGTTATTTTACAATTCTTTTATTTTTTAGAACAGTATGTTCGAATGTTCTTGTTTGAATTAAAATTTTTTATAAATGTGCTTATGAGATGATTATAAAGTATGTAAAGTTGATGAATTTGAATGTAATTTTTCTATATTTACTGCAGAAAATTTGCAGATCAATGGGTAATTCAATAAGGAGAAAATGATTATTTTTTGTGTGTGTACATTAATTTTGTTTATTGAATGAAATAATTAGTATAGTCTGGAGGATTATTTACAAATCTTAGTGATGAGAACTAATATTCGAATGAAAGCGTTTAGGACAATCGAGAATGTGGTTCGTGTTGTTCACATCGGTGCAGGGGCGTTGCGCAAGCGTCTGGATGAGTTTTGTCTTACTCCTTCTGCATCATTCACGTTGGATGAGTTTTGCAAATTTGAAATTCTTGAACAGTGTGATCCACCGTCGTTCAGGAGAAACATGGAAAAAGAAGAAATGAAAGTATGCTTTATTATATTGAAATGTGGAATTGTGTTTGTTTTTTCCTTTGAATTATATTTCAGTTTGATTTGTAATTTTTCAATTAATTCATTTCAGCAATTGTTGGAAGAAAAGCTGAAACCGTTTGATGAGGAACTTCGGGAAACTGAGATAAAGGTGCAATTAGCGTTGAAACAGAAAGCGCGTCGTCGTTACGGTGCGTCGAGCTGGTCGTCAGATGATGAACAACAGACTGCTGCTGTTAAAGGCAGTGTGACGAATGAAGCTGTTTCGGTTGATTGTTCCGAAAAATCTCCTACTGTTGGTCTGTTGCCAGAGGGAGAAGCGGCTGAAGCGTCGTCGATGTCGCTGCCATCGTGGTCAGAAATATTACCATCATCATCTTCTGAGATGCTCAGCATGGAGGAACGAGCGGTCGGTTTGACGTCGGATCCACAGCAGACCGATGCCAGCGAGCTGAACACGTTGGATGATTTGGACGACGATGAGCTGGATGGCTATTTGCTGACTCCAGAGGAAGCGGCATTGAAAACCAAACTTTGGATCAGGGTGAACGGTGAATTTATGGAAGAATACGAAAAGCGAAAGTTGTTGAAAGAGCAAGAAAAGGAAGAGGCAAGTAAAGGACGAAAAAATTACAGAAAAAGAGGCGATGATAGCATTGCGGCCACACCCGGTGAAGCTATAAAGCGGATGGTGTTCGAGAAGCGTTTGTCCAAGAAGATCAATTACGAAGTGTTGATGGAAGAGGATAATTTTGAAAATGTTTCATCTCCTGTTCAAGATACAACCGAAACAGCCTCTTTCGCTTTCACTGGTGATCAATTTGAAGAGAAATTGCAGAAGGTTGAAGAAGCGACAGCTGCAGTGTCAGATATAGTTGAAAAGGTGAAACAAGCCGAAGAAGCTGAAGAAGCAGTAGATTCATCGGATTCTGAAAATGTTCCAAAAAGACCTTCACGGATAAAGTTGAAACCGAAATTCGCTACGGTAGATGTCAAGCGCAGAACTGGTTGAATGAACAATGGTTTTCACCAAGAATAACTAGGGTTTCATAAATAGCTTTAACATATTTCTATTCGAGAGAAGATTCTTCTGCATTTAAATTTAATATTTTATAATTCCTCCTGATTTTCTACTTGTTGACTTATTGAATTTTATAGGTTCTCTTTTTTGATCAGTTAAAGTGATTTTCACATGATTTGCTCACTTGTAAACGCGCTTCCTGTTTGCATATGCTGTTCAGAATTTTATTGGAGAATTTATTTATTTAATTAATATGTAAAAATTTGCTTAGCTAGGCTAGTAACATAAGACGTTTTATTTGAAATTTTTATAATTTTGAAAAGCATCTTTGTTTGAGTTGTTTGTAAGAAAATTAAATTAATGAAATAAAAGTGATAATACAAATTTTTTGCTTTTACAATAACTGAAATGCGATAGGAAGAATTGTTGCAAACCATTAATTTATACAAAAATTTAGCCATCCAATTCAGTAATGTTAGAGATATCAAAAATTGGCCACATCAAAGAAAGTTTAAAATACGAAATGAAATTAAAAAATTTTTTTGTTTTTTAAATAATATGTAATCATTATAATTCATGGAAAATGCAGACTGTCGTTTCGAAGTGATTTTTTGCAATGGCAATATGGGACATTTTGTATGTCGCACGTAGCGCAATGAAATTATGCTAAATTCTTTCTAGAAATTATACAACAAAATATCATTCATTTAACATCAGAAAAATTTTATTGCCACCATACTGCATCATGCTATTTATCATGCCTCTTCTATGTTGTAAGATAGGCAGTATGATGTGCACAGAAATCAAGATAATCAGGTATTAATTAATATTAGCAGAAATTACATCAAGAATTCGCTATAATTCATTGTAAAAGATGTTAAATAAATTAAAAATGAATTAATTAATCGTTTAGATTTTACGATTATAATGTTTAATTTGGAAAAATGATTTTTAAAAATATGAAAATATTGCGCAAATGCGGCATTTTGAGCACATTGATATCAGAATGAAACGGGCCGGTCCAATTATTGCTCGAGCTTTTATATTAACAAAAAAATTTCATTTCTCATTTTTATTCACTGATTGACTTTTGCACATTTTGCACGCAAGCAAAAAAGCTCTTGATTTGCATATGCAGCTTGGAATTTTCATTGCATAAATGTATGCACATCTTTGAACTTTTCTCAGCAATACTAGTGATGACATTTTATTTGAAAATTTTCTAATATATAATACTATAGAAAAAAATCAATACTGTTTTTAGGTCAGTGAGAATGCAATATGAAAATTTTTTCCTCAAGTTAAAGCAAACTTATGATATGAAATCAGGAATCGGTTGTTTTTGTGCAATATAACAACAAAATGATTCTTAGAAAAATAATTTGAAAATGTGAATGCTGCATTCAAAAAATTTCAAGTGTTCATTCATTTTAACTTCATATTAAGTTGTTTATTATTATTATTTAATCAAATACACTTTTCTGAGGTGGATTCAAAGTGATAAAATCACTCACTGATACAAAATCAATTCTCATCATAGATGTGATAAGCAATGTCCCCCATGCAATAAGTAAATAATAGAAATATGATGATGATTATTATTATTACTAATGACATGTTCAAGTGAATTGTTTTCAACTGATGATCGTTTTCACATGAGAGTCATGCATTTCTCGGCATACTTCAATTGATTCTTGTATCCAAGTTTCCATCTGAAGTGGAAAATAAAAAATGATAATTTCACAAGTAAAATGAATTAAATCAAGCTCTATACCCATTCTTCAGAAACATTGAAGAGATGAGAAAACAAACACAAAACATTCGGATCAAAAGCTGCAAAAAAATCACAGTCTTCACATTCATAATTCATTCCATCTGAAAATTTAATTCTTTAACAAAATGAAACATTTTTTTAACGCTAAAATGCCACATAAAAAATAACAATTGAACACATTTCTTCATCCGAAGTTTCGCATTGTTTTGTAGTGGAATTAATTAAAAATTCATTCATTTAAATTTCAATAAATTTAATTTGAAATCTTTAAAAAATTTACGAAACAAATCGAAATAAACATTTCGACTAATATGAGTAAAAAATATTTTTAACTACTTCAAGTACAATGTTTACCTGATTATCAGTTTTTTTAGAAAAAAAATGCCGGATTTCGGTAGGTTAAAAATGATGCTACTGAAAGGCAGAAAAAAACTTATACCTTTACTTAAATATTGATGCTCTAATTTATAACTTGAAATCTTATCTTTGATGAACAAAGTAGTCATTGACATCAGGTGTAATAGTGCTTTATCATAACTTTATAAATTTAATTTAAAAATAAAACATTACTTTTTCATGAATGGAAATTTTTACAATTCACGCAAATGATTAAAACTCGAAGTAAATAAAAGAAAATAAAAATCGCTAATGACAATGTAGCTGCGCATAATATTCGGTCGCATTGTTGATTTAATTTCCCAACTAATTTAAATTAATTAACTGTGTGAGTATTTTCTAAATTAAAAAAATCAAGCACCCTTTTGTAAATATTTACGAAAACATTCCCTGAACATCCAAAAATGCTGTTTATTCATTCAAAAATGAAGATGAACCATCGCACCGGCTGTTTTCTCATACAAATACAAATACATTTTGTAAACAGATTTCCTAATAACGCTGAATGAATGGAAAAAATCACCCATAGTAGATATACATGGGATCGTGCCTAAACTTTTTAACACGAGTGCCGCGTTTCAAAGCGATTCCACTGTCGAATTGGGCTTTCGCTTCTGTAATCAAAAAATATTTATACTTTCCCAAAAAAAACTGTTTCACAACAATGCCCAATAGCAAAAGCAGAATAATAGTAATTAAAGCAAATCAAATGCAAAATTTATTATTAATATTTTATAATATGCGTATCATCAGTTGATACGCTGAAGACGTAAAACTTACTCATTTCTTGAGGTTGAATGGCTGAATCCATCAACTTTTCAGTATATTTCTTTCTGAACCAACCAACAATCTACACATAGTTATATATTGAACTGAATAATAATAATAAACGTGAAATAGCTTACTTCGTCCTGGGTTAAACCAGACGCTTTAGACAACAGAGTGACCATTTCTGGAGCTACTTCATCGGTATCTTCAAACATAATTTCCAGCATTTCCAATTGTCTTTCAGTGATCTCGTTGCCAACCGGAACTGAGTCATTTCATAAATTCATTCAGCAATTAATAATAATATCACATTTTGTTCTCATTTCAAAATTTACTTTCTTGACAACGGGCAGTAACACGCCCTCCTCCACTTGCGGTGTTCGAAACAGGCGACTGATCATATACCAACCCTGGCTCTGAAATTTACCACACCAACTGAACAGGTTAGTAATAAAATAATTTTAACTCAAAAAATGTAACAGTTAATAAAAGATGACAAAAACAAGCTAAACAATATAAATAAATAAGATGATATGAAAAATTTTCAACAAGTACCAATGTCGTAAAAGTCCACTTCAATTTTCGGCACATTCGCTCGTCTGTTGAACCAATTGATAACCTGAAAAAATTGAATTAATTAATTAATTATTAGAAAAACAAAAAGATTTCACCTTTCTGATTGGAACATCAAGCTCTGCAGCGACTTTGGTGAGTTCTTCTTTGGATGGAGCTACAGGCTTGTTGAAGAAGTGCAAAAATTCTGTCAACTGTATCGGGGAAAATTTGGAAAACAATTCACCTGCAACAATTTGTTGAACAGAACATTTAAATCAAGCTAAACTACAACAAGCTTACGTTCACCAAGTTTCGCACCAACTCCAAGAGCACTTTTACGCAACCTGTGACGACGATGAACAAACCAATTTGTAATCTGAAATAAAAAATTAGCATTTTGAAATTTGTGAAATTAAATCAACAAAACAACTGCAGTTGGGTGGAGAATATTTTTAACATGGAAACATTGAACGTAAATTCAATTGTAGATATTATCATGGTTATGACAAACAATTCCAGGTCAAATGTTAGACAACAAACAAAGGGTTGTTTGTCATGAATAGCTTCTCCACAAATAAGCAACAATTTGCAGAGAGAGAGAGAGAGAGAGGTGAAAATGCCATTGGTGCAAGTTTACAACAGCAGCATGCGAAGTGCAAGATGCAATATTGAAGAAAAGTATTACTAATTTGGCAAATATTTGTACATTAAACAAACTCGCATCAAGAAACCAAATAAAGAATAAAAAACAAACAAAAATAACAATAACCAAAAGAAAACAAACGTAATCATTGACGTACTTGACTTTCTGTTAAGCCCAATTCTGAGCATAGTTCTGCTTGTTCCGTAGCGGAGATGTACTTTTTCTTCTCGAACAAAGTCGACAACCGTTCATACTGTCGTTTGCTCAGTAACTGGCGACTGAAATCTGAAATTCAAAAAAAAATGATACACACAACATACGAAAAAATGCGAATAAAAATTCCAACTGGAACATGATTTTCTAAAACTCATACTTTGCACATTCGGCGGTGATGCTGGAGCCGCTTCAGCACCGGTTGGACCGAAAACAGAAAACAATTACACACAAATAAATATTCTCCATGTCCACATAGCATACCTTCGCCACCACTGCTACCGCAAGATTCCATGTTATTTCGAGCACGACGCTTTTCGTTGAACCAACAAGATATCTACAAGGGTCGTAAAATAGCAATGCGTCACAACAGCCGGAAAAGCAAACAGAAATTGCGCTTTATTAATTGATTAAACGCGTTATTAGCACAGAACGTGATTCACCAGTGTCAGTGGACTTTTGAAATACATTAAACTGAAATAAATTTAAAAGAATCAACGCGGCCGAATTTGGGGCAAAACCCGTGCACCGACTGACAAACCTTGAACAAGAGATCACAAAAATGCTACAGTACAGACTCCCGCAGGTAAAGTAGGTACAAATTTGACGTGAACACCAATTGTAATAATTAATTAAAAAAGAAATGGAATTGAATGGGAAAATATTTTTTAAATTTTAATAAATAAAATTATTATTCAATTATTTTTTTGAAATATAACAGTTAATATTTTTTGCATATGGTAGATTTTGAAATAAAAAGAAAAAAGAAAAGATGAATCACCCGATGAATGCTGACGTTGAATTCTTCGGCAAGGTTTCTCTTCACTTCGGTCGACGGGTATCGGTTTGCAGCGAACAAGTTTAACAATTTTTCTCTTTGAACAGGACTGAATCGATGCATAGCTGCATAATAAATGATATTTTGAAGAAGAAGAATTTTTTCAAAAAAAATATGCATATTTACTTACGCCGAAAGCTTGCATCACTACCCGTATGTCGAGTCATCCAGCTACGTGCTGTGAGTCTCTATAAGAGAATATATATACATATATATTTTCATTTTTATTGCAATTGAAGAGAGCAAAAAAATAAAACAGCTAGCTAACGCGAAACTATTCAATTCGAACAAGTGGAATATGCAACGTTTTTCCGTTTTATGTCTGCTGTGGAATTTCATGTCGACAAATTGATCAGAATGTATAATAAAGTGAAAGTTTGAATTTTACAATAAATACAAACACACGTATATATATGTTGAACACAATGCTCAATATTTCGATCAAAGAATTAAAAATGCTCTGAAAAGTGGTACTATTACTGGTGCTGTTGAAAAATTGAATTGCTAGTCATTATGCAGCATCTTTGTCGCTTGTTGAAAAATCCAATTACTTGTGCGCAACGACGTGGAAAATAATATTCTCCCATTTCAAAATCAATTGCTCTTCAGTGTAGATTTTGATTTCAGATTAAAAGTAAAAATTATACAAAATATAATAATTTTTTTTTTGCTATTGTTTTTTTCTTCCTCAGAGTTTTCAAAATATTGAATTTTGAATTAAACGGTTGGCTGGTGCTTGTGTGTTCAATAATGCTAGTGTATTTTTGAATGATTTGTACGCTTGGCTGTGTGGTATGTGTAAATCAAGTATATTGATCGATTTCAGAATCAATAATACGTCAGTATGTGCAGCAACATTTGACCACATTATTTGACCAAGTGAAAAATATGCAAAAGCAATTTCAAATCAGGCAAGCATATTTCAGCAAAACACACAAACAAACAGAAAATGAACAACACTTCGCGTAACATGTGAAGAGCATAAGCGACGTGAATTTACCTTTGCAGATCGCAAACTGCGCTTCATATCTTCAAATGCTTTCGCTCGTTCAGCTGTCATTTTTCATGTAAATGGTGCAATTAACAAAAATGCATCCCGGTAAATGCAACGGCTGAAACAATAATGCATTTCACACACTGCTGCGGCAATAACTTTCACAACGACGCATTAACGCTAATCAGATTTTTATCAATTGTCATTACAATTTTGATTACCAGCAAAATAAATAAATAATAATAATACGAACATATACAGAAATGCCTATACAAACACTTGCAATTTCAAATTACTTGTATTTCTACTAGCCAATGTCGCAATGCAAATCGACAAAAACTAGTTGTGGCTTAATAACAACTTTTCATGTCAAACTCTGCAATTTTTCATCGACAACCTGAAAACACATGCCACTTTACACAGTTGAATCATACATACATATATATATATATTTCAAATTCTGACAACGGCAATAATTTATTTGCTTGTGTAATAATTATGTGAAGGTTTTTTTAATTTTGAAAAAAATAACATTTATTCAATGTAAAAAAAGTGTTTCTTCTACTGCACAACAATCTGCAGAAGCGCTAAAGAAAACGAACCTAACAAAGCACCACCGAACAGCACAATGGGTCCTCACCTCGCTATCAACTCAACATTCTGCAAACTGTGCGCACAAAACAATACTGCTTTATTTAGAAAACAAACAAACAAACAAACATACATACATACATACATACATACATACATACATACAAATACATCCGTGCAAAATGCATACGAACAAAAATGAATGGCATTTTTAATAATTGCAGAAACAACATTTGAAAACACAAATTTTTGAAAATGCAAATCTGAAACAACAATTCTCGCAGCCACGCTCTACATTCAAAATTCTTTTAAAAAACAATTAATTATTTTTTAATCTTAAAAAAATAAAAAATTACCATTTCACAATTATACTTATTAAAATTGTACAATTTTGTCGACTGCGAAAATGGCACAATAATGTTCATTTTGTCGCAAAGTGTGGCAATTTTTTTTTTATTGCTTCCACTTTTGAAATGTCACAATTATAGAATTTCTGTATATTAAAAAGAAAATTACGTACAAATTCTATACTGTAATGTAAAACATTACCACGACAGCTTCGAGTGTTAAGTGCGGCTGTAGTCGATGCGATGGTAAATTATCTTTTACGAGCCTGTTTGGCTGTTTTTAAAACGTCCCTTCTGAAACGAATATGCCAATTTTTCAAGCTGCAATCGCCATTTCATTTATTTCACGTAAATAATCATTTTCAAATAAAAAATGCTGCATCATGGAATAATCGTTTCAGAATTTATTACTGTCTATCGTCGTCTGAAAACAAGAATATTGTTCAGTGCAACAAGAAAAAAAAAGAGAGAGATCAAAAGCTTACGTTTGGAAAGACAGTTTCAAAATTCTGCTACAAACTGCAAGATGTGGAAACTTATTATTATAAAATTGAACAATTGAAATAAAAATTTGTCATTTCATCAAAGCAGCTTTTGATAGTTTTTTCTTTTTCGATTTCACATCTTCACCAAGTTCATTTTGAATCAATCTTTTCACTTCTCTATTCATACGCTCGAAAAATGCCGTCGACTTTGTCGTACGCTTTTCATTATCAAAAGTCTATGAAATTTAAATTTAAATAAAAAAATTTTCTTTTTAGCTATTAACAAAATTAATTTACCTTCGCAGTTCGAACAGTTCCAACTTTTTGCAGCAATTTCATCTTATCCTTCGGAACCATTTGCTTCGCATTGTTGTTCGCTTGATGCTTAGCACGCAAACGTTTCAAATGCTTCAACTTCCGTCTAGCACGGTTCCTATCCGTTCTGGTCATCTCCTCCGGTGCCATTGGCAAATGTACAGCTTTCTCCTTGACTTCTTCCGGTGCCAGAAGTGTAGAATCCGCAACAGCAATTGGCGCCACCTCTTCCATCATCACACTGGGCATATTGTCCACTACTTTCAATTCTGGAACTGGCTGAAATAATTTCAAAAAAAAATAATAAGAATGAACAACTTTGCAATGGATTTATAAATCCACAAATAAATAAATAAATAAATAAATAATAAATGCACACCGCTTTTGGAGTGTAGTGAAAATTAGTCAATGCATCCAGTTTGAAAAACAAATCCTTCAAACCTTTGCGAATCTCTTCGTGCGCTGGATTTTTCTGCTCTTCTTCCAACTTCTAAAAACGTTTTAAAAATTAATAATTTTAAATTTTTTCTTAAAAAAAAATATATATATTCATTAACCTGTGTCTTTTTAAGATATTCTTGTTCATAAATTTCACTCAACGACTGCTTCGATTTTTGCTGATCCAAAATCAACTTATTCTTGTAAGCCGCAGGTTCAGCAATTGGCTTCACTTTGCGAACAGGATCGTCCCAAGCCTGGATGAAAATAGCTTGCTTATTATATTCAAAAAAAAAGAAACTCAAACGTTTAATTACTCCATCTCGAATACGTCTTTTGATCATTTCTTCCAAATTCATGGACGATTCAGCCGTTATTATTGGTGCTTAAAACAATAAAACTTTTTAACATACACAAAATGTAGATTTGAAAAAATTTGATTCAATTTACGCAATTTTGTAGCACGGTCAAAGAGCAAATTTTCAGAAAGCAGTGAATTTTCTGGCCTCGCTTTAGCCATTATTTCTCCTCCCATTTGCCAAGATTTTTCTTTCAAATTTTGCTCCTCCAGTTCACTGATTGTCTTTCGCATCTGAAATGCACGACATTTTGCATCAATCCCAATAGTACCTTTCTTATTTCTTTTTAATTAAAATACTTCATTTTAAATTATACATACCCGTTCCTGACGTTTCTGGAAAGAGGATTTTTTTTCTTGTTTGCTTTCATCCGGTGGAATTGGATCAAAAAATTCAGAATAATGATAATGCTTTCCACCTTCCTAAATATATCTTATTCAATTTCAATATTTTAAAAATGATTTACTAATAAATTATTCACCTTATCCTCATCCATTTCTTCGTATTCATCCAACTCTTCGTTACTAGATTCTGCTTTTCGCTCATTTTCATCCATCTTGTTCAAAAAATTTTCCATTTCATCTCGATTAAAAAATTTATCCGCTTTTGTTGATTTTGTATCATTATATTTTTTTATTTCTTCTTCGTCTTCGTCTTCTTCATCTACATCTGTCTCATCCAACTCTTCATCATCAATTTCTTCATCATCTATTTGTTCATCATCATCTCTTTCTTCTTCATCCATTTCTTTCTCTTCGTCCACTTCTTCCTCTTCATCTACTTCATCATCATCTTCTTCTTCATCTATTTGATCTTTTTCATCGTCATTGTTTTCCAATTCTTCATCAGCAGAATATTCCTCATTTCTAACATTAAAATATTCTGCTAAACTGGTACTCATGTCCACATCCTCTTTCACTTCCAAATCAGAAGCATATTTTTCATCGTCGTCTGAATAAGACAAATCATCATCATCGCCTTGAACAGTTCCAGCATAACCGACACATTTTAAAGACTGCCGAACAATCCGCAAACGATCTCTATTGTGCAGATCGACCTGCTGCCATATGGACTCCTCATCAAAGCCGTCTACGTGAAGATTTGGAAGCGCTGACTTTTCGCCAACACTAGCCGACGGTAAACATTGTCGCAAATTATCATAACATTCTTTGAAATCTTTAAGAAAACTTAAACTTTCCCCACTTGAGCTTCTAAAATCAAATTTCTTCAAATGCAAAACATAATATTTTTAATTACGGTAGTAAAAATTAAAGTTTCCATTTAAACCAAGTAAAACAAAAGATGTAAAGTATTTATAATAGTACACAACACACTAATATTCATAATAAACGACAGACGGTAATTAATTTATTTTTAAAGAACTAACTGTAATTTAAAAACACTATTTTGAAATTCTTAATCATTAAAAAAATCACCGCGGAAATTAATAATACAATTCTATAGCTTTCATTCAGTTAACTTTAACAAAAAATCACTACACTAACAAATACTGTATATATGCAATTAATACGCTAAAAAACCTAACCTTAAATAAAAAGAAAAACGCAAAAAAACTAAAATAAAAAACAATGCAAAACAACATGTGCAAAAAATCACTTCATAAATTAAAGTGATTTTCAGTAACAGTACTGCAAAAAAATTTTTAAACTTACATTTGAATAAATTCATCCGGCACCTCTATATATTTTAATATGCTCTCCCAAGAACTAATTTTTTTATCCGCATCCATGAGAAAATTGTTTTTGATTATCTAAATAACAATAGACATGGATACTGTAAAGAAATCACGTACAACATTTATCAACAAATTTTTTACTGTAACGCAGCTGATTCTGAAAAAAAAATTAAAAAGCGGTAGCTTCTATTTAAAATATAATACTTTTAAACATTTTATCATTATTATTTTTTATATTATTATATTTACTATTATTTTTATAATATCTTTGCTCGTTTTATTTCAAAAATAAAAGTATGACATAAGACATCGTACCTGAAAATGCTAATAACTGTATTGAAATTTGCATTGTGCATTTTTTTGGGTTTGTTTTTTTAATCACTTTTTTGTTATGCTCAATATAATAAGAAATTTCAAGATTTAAAGAACTGAAAAAAAATAATTGTATAAAAATGAATGTCCTTTTTTTCAAGAAATGATGAACTGTTGTTTAATTAACTTAGTTAATGAAAATGAAATTATTGACAGTCTGTATTTTTTTTCAAAATTATTTTCACGTTTGTGGTTGCTTTTTATAGCATATATTTTCATTTAAACGAGTTTTCATTTTAGGCTTAATTTACTGGGATGACAACAGAAATTATCGTTGACGAAGATTCAGATGTCGACGAGAATGTTCACTTTTCTTGTTTAGTGCATCATGAAATTCCCTCTTATTTTGGTGAATATTGTTTGGCTGACTTGCCTTCAGAAATTCAAGAATATTTGATTATGCAGCTTGACGTGCCCAAGCTTGGAATTTATTTTAAAAATTGGGAATGGCTTGCCGACAGTTTGGGAATGAAACCCGAAGCTATTAAAGTAGGCTAATCACTTTTTAAAAATTTAGTATTGCTGTTTATTATTTTACAATTCTCACAGCTAATGTATCAGGTACTTTTAGCGATTGAAAATTTGAAAATTATTAACGAACAATTGCATTTTTAATTGAAGATTAATTTTAGTACCTCAGAGATCGAGTACAACATCCTCAAAGTCCTACTGGAGAATTGTTGAAACGTTACAGAGATATTAAATTAGATGTTTTTATGCGTATTATTCGCGATGATTTGCAACGTTTAGATATATTTTCACACGTCAGAAAGTTGTTAATAAGTAAGTTTTAATATTTTTTAGCGGTTATACATCGTTTGCAATTGGAAAACTAACAAGAAAATTTATAACTAACAATAAATTATTTATTTAAAACAGACTGAAAACGTTATGTTCTGGATGATGAAAACGTTTCGATATTAATATAGATAATTAATTATGAAAGCAATGAATCAAATATTGTTTCTTAGATTTGAAATCTCAGGAAGAAAATGCCCCTAATATAAATGTTCAGTTGCCATCTTCATATTCAAATACAGATCGAGGTAAGTATTGTTTTATTCTATAAAAAAGTACGTTTCGATAATTATGTATTTTATTTTTTTAGAAACGCCAAATGTTACTTCAAATGCAAGTGATATGCAAAATGCAGATTCTGCATATGGTCGCGCTTCGTCTTCTGCCACTCAGGGTGTTAACAGCAGCAAATTTGGGTTTGCATATGTTGATATTCATTTAAAATTGTCATTTATTGTTTTTTAACTTCATAATTCAGATATAATAATTTATGCTAGATGATATTTATTATATTTAATTAGATTTATGTAGATGTTTTATTAATTGCTAGAACCATTTTGATGAAACTGAAATTTTTATTGCATTTTTTGATGGATATATTATCAGTGTCATTTGCTGCTTTATTTATTAATTTACGGAAAACTTTAACGGCTGTATTTTATAGTAAGAGCAGGCGCAGTTTCTAAAAAGTACGTTTTAGATTTTGTAATAATTGAAATGTTTTCAGGGATGCTTCTTCTTCCATGCGTTTGATATATCCAGATAGTAGTAATTTTGGTTATTTTTGATATTTAATGTTTATATTTTATTGCATTTTACTTTTAAGATGACTGTATTTTAATTGTAACCTATGGACAGTCGAATTATTTGTCTAAGCATTTGTCGTGGCTTTGCAAAAATTTAGCAGCATATGGTTCAGAAGTGATTCGAAGCGATCAACTATCATTTGATGCTACTGTTGATTTGGATGGCTTTTTGCTGAAACAGTTCAATCAAGTAAGGCACTTATACATATAGTCATTAAATAATAATATATTTAAATTTCTTAAGTGTGAAAGTATTATTTTATTTTTCAGGCATTGGCAATAATGATTATTTGTACGCCAGAATTTCGACGCATTGTTGAAGAGGATGCTCACGATGATCAATCAGCTCAAGTAGTGAAGTTTCTGTTTCGGTTGATATCAGCGGAATATCGCAGTATGGGATGTAAAAATTATCGTTTTCGTCCTGTACTGTTTCAGAAATATTCAATGAATGACGTGCCATCTATTTTGAAAAATACCATCATTCACCGTTGGCCAGAACAGCATGAACAATTGATGGATTTGATATTTTCTTCAAGAAAATAATTTCCACCATTGTTGTTTAATATAAGGAATTTATTTTTGAACTAAAAACATTGAAATGTACTAGATTGTATTAAAGCATTGAGCATTAATCATTTAGAATTGGAGGGTTATAATTTTTGAAGATTGCATGCAAGATACACAAGAAGGACTTGCATAACAACACAAAGCTACATAAACATTAGGAAACAATTTTACATAACTTTTTGGTGATTTTCAATGATGAATTTTAATTGAAACAATAAACATGTGTTACATTTCTTATGAGAGATGGTAAACCGAGCCAAGCAGTTTGCTTAGAATATATTTGTGAAGATCATTTGATTTATAAACTAGTAACATTCGTACATCTAAATGGGATTGAAAAAAAATGTTCACGGGAATTCAATTTGGAGAAAAATAATTCATAACTTTCAGTTCACCAAAACAGGAAAATGTAAATTAACATAGTATAAATGCTGCTTCATTGACAATCAGTATTAGTTGTCATCCAAATCTGAATCTGGTGCCAAAACCGTATCTTGCTCTTCGCATTCCTCGAATAATATCGAATCTTGAGACCAGTTTAGAAAAAGATTTCCTTTAGGCTAAAATATTCAAATGTTTAAGGATTTGTTAAACCAAAATAAAATGAATTAAATATATCACTTGCCTTTTTCTTTGGAGGAGCTCCTTTTTCCAACAACGTTCTACCCATCACAGATTCTCTCTTGTCTGTTGCTTGCAAAATAGATGCAGAAGTATCGAGGGAAGCACATTTACGAGTACTTGTAACTATTACAAAAACAAAAATATATCGCATTAAAAGTATACAGTTGTTTTTCTTACTAAAATGAGAATCGTTTGAAATGGAAATTTCAGCTAATGAACTTTTCATCGATGCCATCTGTAGCTTTTCTGTTGAATTCTTTAAAACTGATTTTTCTTGTGATGCATTTTCAGAAATACTCGTCGAGTTATTCTGTTTTGAGCCCTGCGTAATCTGTATTGAACTATATTGTACAGAAAGTGTAGCCAAAACGTATTCTGCGCTGAAATCGCCACAATTTTCCAAACTGAATATTATAGGTCTGAAAGATGCTGAATTTTAAGTTTGCGTTGAATGAAAACCAAAAAGCTTACTTTCCAGGTTCGCTGAACAAAAACACTATCGGCACGTGAAAATATTCTACAAAATGAAGCAATGCCTAAACACATGAAGTGTAATCCACACAGAAACAGTGCATCTCGATAATTTCTAAAATTAAGTACTCTAAATTCTTTCAAAGTAAAAGTAAGCTCTGATTTCACATGCACATCAAAAGTCAAAAATTCAGCAACATTTAAACGTAATTCAGTTTTTGGGACTTTATCTGGTTCTAGAAAATGTAAATCACATAAATTATGATAATAAATGATTAAAATGAAATTTAAAAAACCAGGTTCATCTTCTACAAAATTTCTGAACATCATTTCCTGATCGTTGACCAATAATGTCACTTCTTCTTGATTTAATTGAAAACTTCGATGCACTGCCTCAAGAAGAGTCTGGCACGGAGCCACCACTCTGTTTTTACATGTATTGCGATCAAAAAGTGATTGCATAGCTTCGCATTCAATTAACGATAAGCAATATTTCCGTATAATGCCTTGAGATGTAAAGTTTGCAAAAAACAAAATACACAAAAACAACAATTTTACAGAATGCTTACCATACTTGAAATGTAGTGTAATTTTTAAAGCAGATTCCGCAAAAGCAATTTTGATTTCACAGGTTTCAGCGTTTGTCAATGCTCTCAGCGTGAGAACAGCAGACTATATAAGCATCAGTTTGTTTGTTTTCACTTCAAGCAATTAAATATAACCTTTCACCTTCATTGAAATTTTGCAATAATTTTCCGACGTATGATCAACAAAAGCAACTCGACGATTCAGGGAAGAATCCGAAATTGGAGTATCTACGCCCCGAACGAAAGAGATAAAAAATTTTGGTGAAAATTGAAAGCAGGCATAGCCGGAACGTGATGCGTTTACTGTCTTTAAAAATAACTAAATAACACCATTTATATTATTTTTGGTAATGCAAAAGAAATTTCTGCATAAGATAGAACTATGCTTGAAACAAACAAGAAAGTATTAAAAATATTTGGAACAAAAATAAAAAAGACTAAAACAATACTTACACCTTCTGGTTTTGCTTCAAGATAAAGGTCTTCTCCTGGCAGCTTAGACAACGCTTGTAAAGCTCGAGAAAATACTAAAAGTTAACAATTTAAAAAAAATGATTTTACAATTTAAAGAGAACCTTTTAAGTTGCCAGAAGATATAACACAATTCATTGTTCAAAATTTTTTCTATGTGGAAACTTTATTATGTAACCATACCATACTTCTTTCAATATGATTTTTCTTATTTATTTCGCACACGAACTCATTTGAAACTACAGTATAAAAATAAGTAAGATCATTAATTATACATACATTTATTTCAAATAATAAAATGACCAATAAATTCTACTTATTTAAATAAATTTAATCAAAAAACGTTGTTTAAAATTAATTTAACGATATTTTAATTGAATACATTAAAGCGAAATGTGAAATTCATATACGTCGAATTATAAAATAATGTCTACTTAAAATTTCAATTTTTCAGAAATTATTATAAAAAACATCAAACTCTCTTGAGTAATTAAATCAGTAATAAAAAATTTCTTACAATTAAAAAAAATTTTTTGCTGTCAAATTGTTATATTTTAATTTTTTGCAAAATTTGATACTTTCAAGCAAATCACTTAACATCCAAAGCTTCTTAATTTTTTTATTCATCTTTAGTTGCATTGGATTTACGAACTTTTGCTAATTAATACTAATTAATCTTGAGGTATTTTTTAAAATACTATCAACGTTGCTGCTAAATCATTATCACTTTATGTTTTGCTGTGTTAGTTTTGTTAGTTATGCAAGATTCTTTTATCTTATTTTATTTCAGAGAACCAGTAATTGAAAAATATAATTGTATTATTTAATATTCTTTAATAATTTGCAGAAATTTTTAATGCTGATTGAATGATTTTATATTTTAATGACGAACAACTTGCTAATTAAGAAGATAATAAACATTAAAATTTATAACAATTACAAATTTTTTTCCTTTCTATAATGCAGTTTTGAATTATCTTGTACTCATTGCATCAGATTAAGATTAAATTTAAACAAAAGTTTAAATATTTGTAATTGCTGCATAATGTGGAAAGCTAAATCAATTTAATTTGAACTATTCTATAGAACACTGCTATTGAATTATTAAGTTCTATTGAAAAAATCTGTATTAAATTGATTGCGATTGTTATATGAAAAAACAAAATAATTAATTTAAACAAATTAGCGTTGAACATATTTTAAATTGAAAATCTCTCTTAGAAACAGCATTGTCTGACCAATTTAATTAAATTTTCAATTTCATTTGTATAACCACTAATGGATAGTCAGCTTCAAAAGTATTTCAGCCTTAAAAGTTAAAAATAGTTTAAACTCTTCAAAGAGTTTAAAAATCTATTCTTTATTTTTATTTTAACGCTGTTTTAAAAATTTTCATCTGTTCGTTGGTTAGATTTATCTAAAATCGTTTTACTGATAAGCGCAAAATGTTTTTCATTTTGGAATTTAATCATTTCAAACATATACAACGAAAAAAGTCCAATTTTTTTAAATATTGCTTCCAATGTTTATGTAAAAATGCTCCTCGATGAATTTAAGTGAATTACTGGTAGCTGGACTTGCTACGCTGATCAAGATTTATGCACAGTAGTTTATTATTGCCAAAAATCGAAAGTTACGATGAAAACATCAGAATAAACATTTTTTGAAATAAATGATGCACACTGAGACCTCGAAATTGTTTCTTTTCTTATGAAATTGAATAGTGTATCAACTTTATCATTATCTATTATCTGCAACTTCGAGCGCAATGGCAACATTCTCTTTACAAGCTAAAGAAATGTTCGTTTTTTGATTCCAAGAATTAGGCTAGACTATCAGATGTTGAGCAGCCCACAGAAGTGAAAACTGAATCAAACAAATTATAACAGTTGCGTGCAATGTTTAATTGTTAAAATCATTTTGTAAATGTATTTTATTGTACTTGATTGTTAAATAGTTACTGTAATATTAAAAGAAATTGAAATATTTAAGCAACCGATTTGCATGCGAACTCTTCGCGGTATAGTGTTTGAATGGCGAAAAATATTAAAAGTATGATAGTTTTCATTCAATCATTTTGTATATTTACAAAATTTCAAGCATCTTTTTAAAATTCTAATGCAATTTTTATTTATTTTATTTAAGGTCTGTTATGTTTGTTGTTTGGCCAGTTTCTTTCATAAATAATGACCAGGTTTATTTTGATTAACAGGAACCTATTCGACAAACTGCAGCATTTCAGTATTTGATGAAACAATATAGAAAGCATCAAGTTGCTGAGCGTGATGTTTGTAAAAATTCAAAACAGTTGAAAAGCCTTGCCGATACATATTTGATTTATTTGCAAAGTACGAGAATGTTAAAGGTTTGCATGGGAGAATATCTGAAAGAAAATGATACTTTTTTTTGAAAATTGCATTAATTGATACTTGATTTTACAGCAATTGGAAGATAAATATTATCATAAAACTGGTGTAACGACGGAAGAAGCAGCTGCAAAAGTTGGTTTGAAACTTCCTGAGAAAAAAAATATCTCAGATTCATAAAAATAGATAATTAGGAAGACTGATGTGAAAAAAGGTTTTGTAAATTGACTGAATAAATAATAATTATATAGAATATTGCTTTGTTCATTGACTAATTTTATGTATACAGTTGATATGAACTGAATATTTAATTTAATTTGTAATCTGATCTCGCCGAATTGATATATTATTACTGTTACATTTAAAATGTAGGGAGTGAAAACAGTAAAATTTTTGGAATTTAAGATTTCATTTATAATCTGCAGACGTATGGCTGCTGAAATGTTTTTAATTTGAAGATTGAATTTTTTTTTAAAGTATATATCCTGCATGGTTTCCAAACAAATGGCTTCTAATGTTGCAGTTTATGAATAATGTAATTATTACTTTGGTAAAAATTGAGTCTGTAATGTAATCATACGAATATTTTAATATAAAAAAAAGCTAGTGATATTCTATTCTGTATTTTAATTAAATAACTGAAAGTGTTTCAATGCATTTGCAACTTTTGAAAATCAGTTCATATTATTTATAGAAAAAAAAAGGATGAAAAGAAATATTGATTGTGTTATTTTTATATTTAGTCAATGGCTTGTCAACGCCGCCTGCTTGATTTATTGTCGCTAATAATCTGCAAAAGTGAGCAGAATTGCATATCGGAAAGTGTCGATCGAATTTTCCCTTAACAAACCCTTTTCACTATTTTCACTATATGTTTATTGCTGTTTGAAAAAGAAAACAACAAAAATCATATGCAACAGTAAAAGTAGAAGTTTTCGAAAATTTGAAATTACTATATTTTTTATATTTATAAATTTTACACACACTATTTATTTATTTATGCTTTATTGAAGATTATTTAAAATGACAATTGTTTCGATGAGCATCTCGAAGTTGTGATGTTCACATTTCAAGCTGTAGAATCAATATGAATTATCATCAAATTTAAATGTGGTGGTATTTAAATAAAAATATTTCAGGCATATTTTCTTTTTTCATTATGAAATAATTTTTAATATTTAGATTAGATTAGATTAAAGAAAACAATGGAAAATTTTCATTTCATTTCATTTTACTGCTGACATTCATTACCTGGATGCTGTAATTTGCAAATGAACAACTTTGAAAACAGTGTTAAATTAAATTTTTTCATTATTTAAAAAAGTGATTCATGATTAGAGAGAAATGATTTGGTTTATTTCAAATTAGTTTAATGAATATTGCAATCTTTTTGAAATCGTTGCTTAGCAGCCAATGTCGCCGCCAAATGCGTTTATACATTTTAATTATCGTCTGATATGTGTAATAGATTGCTTTGTTTCTTTTTTTTTTTCTGTATCATCTGAAAAGAAAAACACCCAACAGCATTGTCTATTCACTTAAATAAATTGCCAAACGACCACTATTGAAGTTTAATGATAAAATGAAAAATTGATCAACAAAAGGGGGAAATAAAATTTCCACACAATGAAATCTATAATTGAATTATGAAGCAGAGGATTTGTTTTGTTTTAATACTTATTAATTCGAGTGTATAAATCGATATAATTTCATGATCGTGTTATCAAATTGGCTCCAGTTGCATGCAAATGATTGTGAAAATTAAAAATAATGAACATTAATAAAAATAAATTACTTTTAATCTTATGAGATGTTAGAATATAGTTGAAACAAATGGCAATTTTTAGAAACAATTGAAATCCAATTTCGCCATTGAAAATTTACTTGTAATAAATAATTTTTTCTTTAATTTGATCAACATTTTACTACATGCATGTGAAGATGAAATTAGAATATTCTGAAATATTAAATTCCAGTTGACCAACCAAGCTTAGTGAATATTGAAAAAAAAAAAATTTTTTTTTTTGTAAAATCCAATAAATAAAAACTAGTTTTAATGATGATGAATTAAATTTATATTAAAAAAAAGTATAATAACTGTTGTCTGACAGCAAGCAACAAAACAAAAGAAAAATTATTTCAAAAAGTATCGCTTTTTCAGATTTGTAAAATTGTTTTCCGTGTTATTCTCAACGAATGAATGAATGAATGAATCATCATCATTGAAATTGATCACAGCTGAGTGAATTTGATTGAAATGGAAAAAATATTGTCGATTTTTCTAAATCTGAACGTGAATCACAAGATCTCACCATTAATACAGAATTAATTTTTATTTTGCAAATGTTGTTTGCACGTTTTGCATGATTGGATTGCAAATTTTAGATAAGAAATTGTTTAAATTAAAAAAATAAATAAAATTGCTGAAAGTATGCATCTATCCACATGGAGAGCGAAAAAGAGAAGAGAGAGAAATGCAACTTTTGCTAACTATTTCTTTTTCTACTCATAAAGCCAAGTTATAAATAGAAATTGTATAAAATTGTTAACTGGGTTAACAACGTTCATCTGCATGTGCAATACACGCATGTTATAATACATACACATATCTATCTATCTATAGATGTATGTATATGTAGTAGAGTGGCTTTCTTCAAATTCTAGTTTCAAATGATATAACGACCTTCAACATGTCCTAAAAATTATTCATCATTTCCCATACAATGAGTGTTGAAAGTGTTTTTCACACAGCAATCAAAAGTAACAATGACAATGAATAGCTTGTCAATTTTGAATGCTTTGTGCAATTGCATGTATATTGTGTGTATATTTGCATTTTAATAATTCTGTTGTTGTTTTTTGATTGCAAAATGAGCAACTGATTTTGTTCGGTTCAGTAACAACATTGAATAATGTTTCTGTTTCAGTGGATGGATGATTCGTTTCCGCAATGACGGGTTTTAGCAAAGGGGTATTGGTAGGAGGAGAAGTGGGGAGGGAAAAAAAATCAATTTCCAAGCTTGAAGACCCTGAGCAAAGAAGGGGTTGTGTTTCGATTTTCTTTGGCCTTTTTGCCAGTGTGAACAACAACAGCAAATCGAAACCTTTTCCACACAATCCCTGCCCGACGGCCCCAACTCCGCATTATCTATACATCTATCTATAATCGCTACGGCTAACGATCAATTGAGAACTTGTCAACTTGGTAAACAACGTTGTTGTTACGGTCCGGCGCCGGACGGACGGACAAAGGTCATCCCATGGCTAGTGTAAATGAAAATTTCTTCCTCTTTCCCACCCTTTTGTGTCGACAATTCTGATCACAATACACACACACAATCGGATGCATGATTCATCATGGTCAATATTGAGAAATGATTAATCGTTGATTCATCCGAGAGATATTGTGATCAGTGTGATGATACAAAGTTGTTTTTTTTTGTCGGCTGAATTTGAATAAATGACACAAACCAGCAGCAGCAGCAGCAGTCATTGCATATTCTACTCTTACGTCGGCCAGAAAATTGGTTCTTCTGCAACAAAATCAATACGAACATGTTCTGATGATGCCGAAGGGAAAAAGAGAAAAAAATCTGCCTAACACAACAACAACAACAACATCCAAGCATACACAAACAAACAAACAAATACACGCATGTTGTGGAGAAAAAGAAAAAGCTCCAGGGCAAGACGGTTCAATCCATTTTCTTCAATAGCCAGCAACAACGAGACGGGATGATTGTTGGAAAAGCACAGCTGCTGGCTGCTAGAGTTGAAGCCAAGCGTGTCGAGAAAGAATGCATTGTAATCGTTGTGCAGAATCCAAAGATTATCTCTACTCTTGAGCCGAGTCAATCTCGACCAATTTTTCTGTTCCAGCTAAAATTGGATCAACACCAACCAACCGACCAAGCCAATCCAGGCTGATGATTGTGTTGTTCAGTCGATTCTGTTCATTTTCATGCCTCGTCCCTTCATCACACAAAGATGATAGCCGGCCAGCAAAGTAGAGTAGTAGGCTAATCAAGAAAATTCGCCACCGCTTGAAAACTGCTAGGAAACCATTAATCACCATTACCACCACCACTACTGCTGCGAGCTTGTTTTTTTTCAGCCAACTTTTTTGCAATGAAAAAAAAATTTGTTTTTCAAAAAATATAAATAAACACTAAATAAAATTTAACTTTAATACAAAAAATATTCAATTGAAACAAAAAACAAAGAATAAAAATAAAACTGTCACACGAAACGATTTTCATCCGTTGTAGTCAATTGCAGCAACAGCAGCAGCAACGTGTCTCTTGCATCTGCACACAACAGAATTGGAACAGATCAACCAACCAACGCGAACAAGATTGGTGTAATTTTTTGAAATATATATATATATAATGAGGATTCTTCTCTCAACGATCAAAAACTTAATTAAAGAGCTGATCTCTTCCTTTTTTTTTCTTTAGCTTACAACTGATTTGAAAAAAAAATATATATTAAAACAAATGAATTTATAATAAGTAAAAACATTAAAAAAAAATCCAATAAATCAATAAATAATGAATAAATACGGCTTTTCCAAGGATACTGATTCGACATTATTCAACGTAGTCGACCAGTGTGGTATAGTGTAAAATGAAAAATACTCTACGAAACAAAAAGCTTACATAATTTCTTTTTTTTAAAAAAAAACAAGCTGAATATTGTTGAAGAGATTATGATGAACAATTTTGCTTAGAGATAAATATGAATAAAAAGAAAGAACTGCATACACACAATTCTGTGGTAAATTATTGAAAGATTTTTCAAATGACGTGAGAATAAGGCTGGTGTCTTGCTCGTGAGATGCCAAAGCCGACTGTTGAAAAAATCTGACACAAACCTCCAGCCACAGCCAACCAGAATGACCATCCAAAAGTGATCTGAGAAACAAAACAGTGGATTAGCAGCAGCAGCAGATGAAAGAAAAGAATAAGAATTCACAATTCATCAATAATAATAACAATAATAATAATAATAATAATACTTTGCCACTGATCAATTCGTTGAGGTCAGGTATTGCTTTATCTTCAACTGCTGTCGCTTCGTAGGCATACAAACCAACTCCGGAGATAGTACAAAGTGCTGAAATAAAATAATCAAAAATAAACAAATACAGATGAATCACACAGATAGAGATTATTCATACCGGCAATCAATACCCAAAAAGTTAGACAACAACCACATCGTTTGCAGCAGCAAGGAGAAAATATCAACGATATAACACTGATCAAAGCCGAAATACTCATCAAAGCAAGAACAGCAATTTCCCATGCTGAAAGAAAAGAAAGAAAAAAACAAGATAATATTTAATTTGAAAATTTACATTTTTCTCTACTCACATTGAACTTCCACATCTTTCCAAGTCAGTTCACCTTGTTGAACCTGCTCCAGCAAAGCTTTGAAACGATTGACGCATCGAAAACCGTCCTGGGCTTTGTCTCCAAGAACACCGGAAATGCCGAAAAAGCGATGGCATTTCTCCCAAAGGCCACGACGCTTTTCATAAGCGTCCAAGTTGCCAGCTTTCAAGCCGCTCGACTCGTACGACCAGTAACCAGTGGCGACAGACGCGATCACAAGTCCAGTGCCGGCAAGCAGAAGAAGAAATGAAAAAACTTGCAAACCCGTAAAATGCATCTTCCAAACTGACAACAGTTAAGTGAAAAAAATGCAAAAAACGAGAAAAGCAAGCAAAAATGCGGGCTGCTTGTTAGTGAAAAGCAATTTCTGTTACCCGAGGCAACAGATTTGATTAGCTGAGCTATTTGATTGTTGTATCAAGCTGGTCGATTTGGATAAAAGTGAGAAAGTTTTCTGAAATAAAAGAAGATGAATAAAATAATACAACTTTACATAAAAACAACAACAACAACAACAATATGCATAATAAATAAAATCACGCTCGCGGAAAATGGTAAAACGTGTAAAATGCTTCGAAAAGCCGGTGGGTAGAATAAAAATTTTCCACAAATGCAAACAGGCCATGACCTGTTCTCATTATTGTCATTATGCTTTTTTGGCAATAGGGCGGGGGTGGAAATTTTTGGGCTGGTCTTGCAAGACAAGCAAGCAAGGTTCAACTTGTTCAATGCAGGATGTACAAACAGACGACACGAACCAAACGCTAAAGCACAACAACAGCAGCAGCAGCAGCAGCAGCAACAAGCTCAGCTCAGCTCAGTTCACTTCAGTCAGGCCGGCCATCTCTGCTGACGCACAAGCGTCGACAACAATCATTTCCAATCACACTGCTCCGCTGCTGCTGCTGCTGTTCAAAGCGACGAACATTCATCATCCTGCAGCTGCGGAAAATCACTGGCATACTGTACTATTTGTACATGAACATCAAATTTGAAAAGAATGCAACTTTGCAGAAATTGATGAAAAATTGTTTTTTTATAAATTATCATCAAATGACATTTCACTTACAAATATTTGTTTAAATTTATCACTTTGAAATACAGGGAAAAAAGTATTATTTGTTTCAAAAATAAAAAAAAAACATCCGCAAATGAAACAGTAAAATAAATCACTCTGAATGCATGTGAAATAGGCAAGGGTGAATGAACTTTGTTCAAGCAATATAAATGATTTATTTCACGAAAAATAATTGATGTTATTATTAATTTTTGTTGACTTAAGCGGATAAAATGATTTGTTCAACCAGTTGTCAACAAGGATTTTGTTTCACTGGCAATTTGAAATTGGCAAAAATTGTCATCAAATATTCAACGAACAATTCAATCTCATCACAGCTTGGAGTTTAAAAAATCACTTTATATAAGTAAACGTCAAATTGGAGAATGTTGTGAAATTGAAAGATATAATTAAAAAGAATGCATACACTTGGCAAACAAGATATGAAAGGAGAAATTTATTTGGATAGAAAAAAAGCAGTTGCGTTTTTGACATTTTCCAAGGCTAATTTTGTTAGATGTTGAAAAGCAATGGACGATGACTGAATTCAACAAGCATGGTTTAACTTGTTTTTTTTTTTTCAAATTGAAGAAGCACAAAACTCTGCAAACTCTGTAATCATTGATTTAAAAATGAATAATTGGCATTTTCTTATTAAAGTGACATTCGTTTATTGCTTTGATTATTTCAAAAAAAAAGATGAATTATGAAATATCATTTGAAAAATGGTATAATTTCAAATCACTGGACAATTCACATTTCTGTAAAAACTTACCACACTTCCTGCTTGTGGAACAGGGCAATTTAAAAATGAATAAAACGTCGAATAAAAGAAGAAGAAGAAGAAGAACACCGGCCGGCAATTAACATTAAACTGTACAATAAATTTTGAAATAATAAGATCACTTGTAAAGTTCAGTTAAGTTTTCGTTCAACTAAACTGATTCCATTGGTGCGAACTGGTTTTGTTTAAAGTGAAATCAGGTTTCTTTGTTGAATAATTTGAAAAATTGTTTATCATCACTGTCAAAATGACGATTTTTATTTAAACAGTGCATCGTAAAAATAAAACTGCAACAATAATAATTGCTGTCCAATTACGTTCAACAATTTTTCAACATTAACGGCTAAAAATTTATCAATTATCCATTCCTGTTTAACTGATTTAATTGTTTGCTTGCAATTTTTCTTTTTATTAAATTTATTTCTTGAAAAAATTGTACACATATATATTTTTTATGCGTTGAGGCAAAAGCATATGATGGTTAAGACTTTTCTCATTTTACAAAACTTGAACTCAATAAAAGTTCTCTGCTCAGGATACGATAAAAGAGTGACCTTCTTTTTCAATGCAATTAATAATTTAAAGTAAAATAATAAGATATTGCGAGTTATTTTATTACAAAAAAAACCATCAGCAATGAAAAATTGAAGTGCCTATCGTGATAATGCAATTTTTTCTTATTTGAAAACAAGATTAAAATCAATAAAAAAATACCATAGTGATTCAGTAATACACTTTAACAGAAATATTTTTGACAACATTGTACAAATAAAATTAACATTGTGTGATCATACAGAAGTAATGAACTTTAACAGAATGTTAAAATTATGAAATTCATATTTGCAAAATTTAAACGTAAATTCTGTGTACAGACAGACACCTTGTTTCATCACACTTCGTTTTTTGTGCAATCACAGTCCATGTCATGCATAGTTTTGATTTAAAAAACAAATTCACTTTGCATCAGCACTTATCAAAATGTTGTTAAATATTCATTATCAAATCTTGATAAGTAGACATTTTCTTTTTAATTTAAAAATTAATTTTTCTTTTAATAATTAAATTATAAATAAAATATTTTCAGGTTCAATTTTTTAACAAAAATCAATGAACGATGCAGTTTGTTTAATTTTGCTCGGAGTAATTGAAATTCAAATATTTACAACATTTTTACAATAATATTTGCACAAATTTCATGTCATTTTGTGGAATTTAATTGAATTTGATTTTTTAAAACAATGTCCAATGTAAACTGCGCTTAATTACAATTTTTTATTTCAGATTAAATATACTGCTTTGAATTTGAAATTGCTTTTTATTGTTTTTTTCAAAATTTTAATTATAAATAAATATATATAAAGATGTAGATGCATTCAAAAAAGAAAACTGATCAACGAAAGATTAGAGTGTTTTAATTGCATAAGAAATGCTGGTGATAAGAAAAAAATGAGGAAGCTTCAAAACGTTGAACACTTGTTTTGAAACAAAATTGACAGTTCATTCAAAAACAAATGATAATATCTTAATACACAATGGCAGCAATTATGCATAAAACAGCTGCAGATAATTTGTTTGTTTATTTAGGAAAAGTTTTTCAACAGTACTAAATATTAAAAATAAAAAGGGATTCTTTTAGTGTAAAATTTACTTCAAAAACATTTCTTTTATTATTTTAATGCTATTTATTACGTTTAATTAATTAACATAATAAACTGTGTTTCATATGTGAGAATGAGGTTCAATGAGAAAAGAACTGTACACAAATTTGAAAAATCATCTTAAAATTCAGTTGCTCAAATAGAACAACCTGTGATGTTTATTCTAATAAGTTTGCTAAAGTTTGAAACTTGTGCTTTTAAAGCAAGACAATCAAAGAAGAAATGAACGTTTTTTCAAGAATTAAAATTTTGTTTTAGCATAATCTCATTCATATCATTTATCAAGCGTATGCTGCAACAGAACGTGCGATTGTTCATTTTAATGTAAAATAAAAAACTTTTTAATTGCAAAATTCATTGTAATTGCACATTTTTCATCTCATAAATCACAGAATGCTTTATTGTCTACGGTAAAATTTAAAATAATCAAATGTGCAATTAATTAATTTATTTATGCAAATTGTGCAGTTTTTTTATTTCAAAAATCCCAAAAAGTAAAAATGTGAATAAAAATATTTTTGTCTATGATTTTTTAAATAAAAAATTAATTTTAAACTTTAATTTTTTAAGAGTTGTTTTCCTTATTTTTTTTCTAAAGTCAGAAAACATTCTTGAAATTTGATAATCTGGTGTATTTCTTTTGTATTAATCTCAAATTTCTGATAATATTACTTTCTGTGTATTTTTTTATTAGCATTAAACGATTAAATGATTAAAAGGTTTGCATTTTTATTTTTTCAGTTTGTCATAGATTAATTAGAGAAAATTGACAATTTATTAATGATAAAGAGCTGAAAAAATAGATAAATCAGTAAATTAATGATATCGATAATGGACTGTATTGTTTTTCATTGAATTTTTAATTCAGCTGTATAAATATGCTTGACTTTAAATTGACATCATTGAAGCAAACAAATCGATCTACAATTAAGAAAACGATTCGTATTTAAAATATTCTCAAGAAGTTATTACGCAAAAGATGAACAGAATTATGAAGTGTTTGTTTCAAAATTGTGTAAAGCATTCCACTTTTGATTATGCAATAAAAATACTTGATCACTTCTTAAAATAATAAACGAAACGAGCATTTCCAAGTAATGTGGCTTTCAGTTTTATTAATATACTGTCCAGTGAAAAATAGCAGAAGATATGAAAATGAAAAAAAGGCAGAGAAGAAATCAGTTTTGGTATATATATATAGATAGAGCTCTATCATATTTGAGGAGTAAATTCAAAAATCGATCACAAATCGACTGCCATGTGCCGAGAGAGCAAGGGACGCTTTGACGAATGTAACCCAAATAGGAGTGGCTAATGAATGTGATAAAGAGACGGCGCCTGCTGAGAAATTCGTTTATATAATTTTGAAATTGGCCAAAATTTTAACGGGCACCACATTGTGCCGCGGTTAGCTAGTTTCAGTTAGTACGTAGCTTTACATTATGCTGACGTCATACCCTTCCCAGTTTATCATTAGAGCAGGAGAAATTGTGGAGGATATCAGGCATGTTTCCTGCATAACTGTTCTCTGCTCATATCGGGAATTCATTCTCTGCACATCAGCGTAATTGCTGCATTGGCCATGTCGAAGCAAATTTATACTACTTATATATCAAATGATGAAACTTGCAATAAAGCGACCCGCTGATTTTAAAAATCCATCCCAAACAGCTAGTAGCAATAAAGACAATCCTGCATTAAGGATTTGGTTGAATTGGTGGAAAATTGGAACTTCATGTTAGAAAACTGTTTCATCATTAAATTGCCATCTACTGAATAGTTATTTGTTTTTCACTTTGCAGTAGAATCGGAAATTATCAAACAGACACACATTTCATTGGATCATCGCTACCCACTGTGTGATATTTTTTAAATTTTATTTGCAGGTAATAATTAATTTAATTCATCAATTTAATATAAGTTTACTTTCAAATTGCAAATAAATATGCTTAATAATGTTACTTTTCTGCTTAATCTTTGTAATTTCTGTTAAGCTCGCATCTGAATTTTAAGATTAATATGCATTATTTTCTTCAGTCTACAAAGCAATATCAACAATGTCATAATTCATATTTTACATAAAATCATCCAATGATATTTAAGACGGACGCACTGCAAGTTGTATCAAAATCTTCTTTCATAATGTTTTTCTATTTTTCACTCTTGTAATAAAACTTGACACTTATTCGAACCATTGAAAATTTTCAAACAGGTAACATTTATTTATAGTTACGTTTATTTAAAAAAAAATTCTTATAAAATTGCATTACACTTTAAATGATAACTTTATGATTTCAACATCATCGTCTGCACTGAAATCGATATTTAATGCAAAGTGAAATATCTACGCAGATTGAAATCTAAAATGAAGAATAGTACGTACATCTAGTAATAAGAAGAAATTTTAAATTGCAGATTCTACGATAGTGATTTCAAGAATTTGAATGCCTAAAATAACTTTTCAAATTCCAAGAATTTTAATTTTAAAATTTTATAATTGTGTAATATTAATTTATAAAATAAAATAATAGCTAAATTTTGCAATATATTTTTCCAATGATTAACTACATTTATTTTTGCATTTTGCATATTCTTAAGATTACAGTTTTTACAAATTAATAATAAAGAAAATATTAATTATAGCAACATCAGATTTGATTTTATGTCTAATTTAAAAATTGTAAAATAAAAATAAAAAATGACTAAAATATGAATAAAATTATATCATACTTTGATAAGTTGTTATTGCATTATCAGTTATTGGCATCAGAAAGTAATACTAACAGTATGTTAATTTAAATTTGCATAATAAGCTAGAAAAACAATATAAATCCAAAATTCAGGCAACAATATTTAAGAATAAAATTTCTTTTATGAATAAAATTTAAAATTATTACAAATAGTAGTAGAACCTGCATTTTGCGAAAATTTGTTTGTTATTGTATGAAAATACATCTCCACAGTACTGCTCAGTAGTCCTGACCGTTTAGCTTTAGCTGCTCAAAGACATTGCAGGGGGACTCACCTTCCTGCTTCTTCCTTGAAATAAACTGACGACGATTGTAGATCACATTCATCGATTTGATGTATGCAAAGTTAATCGTCATTTTATAGATCACGCAACATAAATAGTTAGTGATGAAGCATAGTGCACATTTGGTGAAAGATGATGTTGAAATAGTTTCAGCTTGTTCAGGTTGAGATTTTTTTATGCCTTCTAGGAAGTATTGGAGTTTGCAGAAGTGCATTTTCTTCCTACATTGTTCGCCTCTGCATTTTCGCTGAATATGATGTTCTCATGTTAGCGTTAAGTCAAATAAGGTATAATGAAAATGCTCGCTAATTTAAAGCTCTGTTGAACTGAATGCTCTGTAGTAACTGACATTTTAAACTGAACATAGTTTGAATAAGAAACTATATCGATAAGTAAGAGGTCCACAGTTTCGTATATGCATACTGAATCATGCAGTTTAGTACAAATGTATTTATTGTGCAGTTTAGATAAAGCCATGAACTTTGATAGTGCTACAGTTATATGTATAAAACAACGTTAGTTTTTTTTTAACAATGCTGAGTTTTAAAACAGTTTATCTTCTGTTAGATTACAAATCCAAGAGTGGATATTTTTTAAATTTTTGTTTTTTTCAACTTTCAACTTGATAAACGTTAATAGATTTTGAAACAGAATACTTAAAATTAAGCATAAAATTAAGTTTATTACTGTTTAGTAAAATTTTAAGCAACTAACCAAGTTGCTTATTTTGATGCAATAAATAGAAGTTTATAAAATAGGATATTAAAATAACTAAAATTTTTTAAAGAGGTATTTAAATTTAGATTAAAATTTAATTGCTTTAAGGTAAATTGAGTTAAAGTTTAAAAAATAACACAAAATATTAACTTCAGTTTATTTATTATTTTCATATTTACACATAATAAAATCATTATAATTACAGTTATATTTTGTTTAGTAATTTTACTTTAAAAATATGCTGCATTTAATTTTGTACAATTTGAAAACTATGAAATAAATTTATAATATACTGTAAAAAGTAAAATTTATGTTTACGTTTTTGTTAGTATGGCATAATTTAAATTTTAATCGAACATATGCAATTTTTGAATATGATTTAAATAAAAATTTATGAATACATTTATTGTTTAAGCTGCTTATAAAATTTAACTAATTCCAGGAAGAAAATTACTTTAAAATATTATTTTTGACGAACTATTACTTTCAGAACAGTTGAATTTTATTATGTTATGTATTTATTATATCACTTTTACGTTGTGCAAGTTTAATATTTAATTTCGAAAATTTTAACATGAATTTAAAAATTTGAATGAAAAATTTAATGAATTTAATTCAGAAAGATTGAAATTTTATAATATCGTATAATGTAACATAATCTATATAATTTTTTATAATAATAAAAATTGCAATATGGTTTTAGTAGTAGTGCAATATCAACCATTTTATTAAATAATGCATCAAAAAACTTTGAAAGTAAAAATGAGTTTATTAAAATAAAAATATTTCATAAAAAAATTAAAAGAAAATTTTTTTTTTAAATATTTATGCATCATAAGCATACTGCACTAATTATTTTTTCAAATAAACAAAATTAAATTCAGAAGCAAATTAGTTAATCATCATCAACGAATTATATAAAAATTAAATTAGATTAAAAATTAACATATTACAAATAAAATTTTACTAATCATAGGATAATTTTATTTACAAAAAATAAAAAAGTCAAGAATTTATTATACTTATTAAATTTAAAGCAAGCATTAGTATTTGAAATTCTTGATCAAAATAATCTTATTCGCTTTTGATGAATAAATTTGAAGAAAAAAGGTTGTTTCCTTTTTATTGTTTATTGCACAATAATAGCTTTATCTCCGCTTGGGCAAAATCAACGCTTTGCCACTTTATGCGGCAGAAGGACAGTTCGATTGAACCACTGTAATGAATGTAATGATTTAAATCAATTGAATGAGGTCCTTGTCGAAGCCCTAATTTCATTAGTCAATCGCATGACTATTGATCAGTAATAAGGAAGTCACTAACCCATGATCGTTCAAATTTCACTTATGCACTATTCATCATTGCATACTTGGAATTGGGCAACTCAGTATATACACAAATATATACTGTTGAGCACTGATGATGTACAAAAATTTCCATGAACAACTTCAGGTAATATGTATTTTCATATATTCTACTGGATTGCATTAACACCAACACAACAACAGCAAACTGAAAATGATTCACATTCATTCAACATGAAATGTGAAAAAATAAAAATTTACTTTCACAAAAGAACTTATAATTTTCAATTACAACAAACTGAATTTATTAACATTATTTTATCCATTTTTGTGAAAAAATTCAAACCATGGAATTACGTATGAAATATACAAATTTTTATTCTTTTATTAGAAAATTTCTTCCTTTTCTTTCCAGATGAAATAGTTTCATGAGCAGTAATGAAACATCAAAATAATAATTATTCAACAAAGTGATGAACGACGCTAAAGCATGTTAATGCCCAGCTTATATCTTCCATTAAAGATAAGTTGTGGTTATCAACTGAGCTTTCTGAAATCGATCAGTCAAGCGCGCATCAATCTTTTTCACACAAATATATTTCCATCATGCGGTGAAGGATCATTTTATATGCCCATATACATAACATTGCATGCATGTTGCATATCCATATATATATATAAATATATATGGACATAAATATGTGATGTTCGTATTAATAATAAGAATAATAATAATAATAAGAAAGTTGAAAAAAGTCGTAGAATATTAATAACATATAATTAATGCATTAAAATGTTCTTTATTTAAGAGGTAGTCCAATCTGATACTGCTTCAATTTGAATGGACATATTTTAACATAAACTGCACTAAAACTTCAACTCAACTGCAGCAAAAGCATAACTGTAAAAATTACAACGCAAAGCTGGCGTAAAAAATGTTATTATTAAGTTAAAG
The DNA here is from genome assembly GCA_001447755.1 of Trichinella papuae. Taxonomy (NCBI): domain Eukaryota; kingdom Metazoa; phylum Nematoda; class Enoplea; order Trichinellida; family Trichinellidae; genus Trichinella; species Trichinella papuae. The sequence continues at coordinate 620,921 of JYDO01000002.1, read as the reverse complement.
CATCACTAAAAGGATTTTTAAATTGCTTGTCATTGCTTAATTTATTTTAATAGTTTAAAAAATCAATTTAAATTTATTTGAAATTACACTTGATTCATGGTGAAAACTATTTTAACATTTAATATTGATAAACTATTTTTTTAATTTGAAAACTGCTTATTTTAGTTCAAAATATGAATGCTTTAAAATCTGGTAAAAAAGAGTCACAATTTGTCTTCAATAAAATAGCGCTTACGTTGATGTCAATTTTTTATTTTAAATATTGCATTTGAAAAAAATTGAATCAGTTATGACAGTTTTTCATATGCTGAGCATTATGCGGTTGCTATTCATTTTCAATTGCATTGGTGGGCTATAATCTCATTTGAAACTTATTAGTTTTTGAATATGCATTCTTGGTGCTAATGCATCGTCTACAATATGTTTTAGCATGGTTGATATCTTGATGCAGGGATTTATTTATTCAGTAAATCTGTTCACTGGAATGTTAATGTTAATAATAACTTTCTAAAAAATACATTTTATGAACAAATCCAGACTGTAATATTTATTATATTCATAGATTATGTTTTACTAAATTGTTTTTAATATAAACTTATTTTAATGATTCTTGCAAAGATTGAAAAATTACAATATATAACAAATAAATAAGATTTTTATTTAAAAATATCAGATAATTTTGTGTAAGCATTATCAAGTAAAAGCCACTGAAATATAGCGTTTGATTTTGAAATTTATTTCAAAGTAATTTTATTTATGAGTGATATTTATTATCATAAATCTTCGGCATCATAAAAGCTTTGAAAAAAAGAATAAGATAGAAATAATTTCAAAACAGTGAAAAATACAATAACTATTAAATAAGATTGAGCACTTTTAAAATTTTCATTTCAAATATCGAAAAAATAAATCAATGAGCAAAAAAATAAACATGAATTTTATGAAATCCTAATGTAATAGTTAATTGCTTATGAGTTAAAGCTTGTTACGTGCAATTGAGAAAATGGAGGCAATTAATTTTGAAATTTGAAAACGAAAGCGGCAATAAATTTTTTCACATTTTGCTTGTAATTTATTGATCAAAAATTGTGAATAACTGATTATAAATTCCCCTGACTGCGTTGAATAACGAAAAATTCGATGCTCACTTTACCGACTGAAATTATCAACCAATTTTACCATATCCGTCACAGTAAATTTTTAATGACCATCATTTTACATTTGATCAAGCCTCTAAGGGAAGAAATAATTTCATCACCTCCCACTGTGGTAGCTTTTTGTCTTGTTTTTCTTTATTGAAAGCAGTTTTTGATTTGTAAATAATAATTAAAAAAATGAACAATAATTGAGCAAGTTCTGTTGTAGACGGTTAAAAATTTCTTTTTTTCAGTAAATTTCAAATGCTAAAAATAAAGTCCAGTGTACTACTTGTCCGTTAATTGAAAGTCTTATTGTCTTTTTATTAAATAATAATTTACATTTCAAACATTTTTAATTCATAATTTTTTAGCATCTTTAAGAAATTAAAAGCTGTGCTGTTTATTGGTCAGTGGCACATTATTTTTTGGAATTCCAATGAATGTACGCTTACTAATTTCTTATCGTCAGTCAAAAGAAAGGTAAGCAGTAAGTCATATTCCAATTTCTTCGTAATGGATATTTAAAATAGCCTGTAGAGGTGTTAGGAAAAATTATATGTTTGCTTTAATGTGACTCTAAAGAATATGCGAATCGTTGGGCATAAAATATTCGATGAACGCGCTCGTGCTGATCAAAATCAGTATTTAGCATTGTCAGAATACTGATACAAATTGTGATTAATCTGCGGAGCATTTTTCTCATTGCTTTTGATTCATAATTATCTATCAGTTACAAATATCTCTACTTTTTAAATTTATAAAAAATCACAGCTCATATTTATTGTTCCATGCATTGAAATTTTGGATGAACGTCAATAGAGGAACTGAGCTTTGGTAAGTTGCAGTTTTTGAATTGCATATTTCAGCTGAACAAGAATATGAAATCTGAATCTACAATTAATGCAAACTTATGAAATACCAAAGAAATACCAGAGATAAAAAGATAGAACAGGTGTGCATATTTTCACAGCAACTCCTATAGATAATATTTCCCCCTCTTGAATGCCTGGAATTACTAAATTTTTTTCATAGAAAAAAATGAAATATGCTTTCTTAATACTGAAGAACAAAAAGAATTGTTAAATTTTAATTTTATTATATTCAAATATCTTAAAATGTAATTTTATGTTAATGAAATTAAATTTGATTTCAATATATATTGGAATTGTATATTCTAGTGTTAATGGATGTTCTAGTGTTACCTTGCATGGATATTGTAAAATTGTTTAAAAAGCGTTTTCACTGGTGAAAGATGAAATTAAAAAAATATATGTTTACTTTTTCGTCTGATTTTTATTATAGGTAGTATTATGTAGAAATAATTTGTATAATTGGTATAAAAATATATACCTTTCTTTAAAATAATCAGTTTACAAAGACTACGTTTTTCGTTGCATCGACTGACAGCTAGACAGCTGTCAAAACTCACATGTCTGCAATATGATTATTATCTGTTTGGCAAAAGAAGAATGAAGATATTTTAATAATGTCATTTTCTTCAAATCAGTGCTTCCAATAAACGTCTGTCACCATGATGCACAATTAAACGGACGAAATTTTTCATGCGGCACGAACTTTTTTGCTTAAATGCAAACGCAGAGAAAAATATTTCGCTATTTGGTAACTTGCATCTTATCTAAAAAAGGTAAACTGGGCTTTGAAAGGTAAACATTTTTCATATTTGTAGATATTTTTCAATTAATAAGTGCTTTAATGCAAAATAAACGAAGTCGCTTTGTTAATCAAAACTTATTATGGCAAATTAAAATTCAGAAATGCTCCCGAAAGCTTCTTCTTCCAAGATCTTTTCACTGTATTGCTAAAAGAATAAAAATTACTTGGACAAAACAGCAACTGCTTTCTATTTGTATTTGCTGATACAAGCATTCAGGATTAAATTGGTAATTAGTGAACTGTTTTCTTGTTTTGTTTCAACAGATTATCGTTGAATATTTATTTTTATTGTGATATCATTTGCCGAAATAGGAAGAAGCCATTTGTTGGCATCAATAATGCTTGAAATTCTGTTGGCCTTTCCTAAATAAAGTAAATTAAGCAAAGCGGTTTTTTAATTTTAAATATTTTAAGCCATTTAGCACAAACTTTTCCCAAGGGTTATTTCCAAAACAAAACCACCGCCTTCTTGACGTCATCATGTAAGAAAAAGCATGTTTGATTCTATCTGCTTAAATATGACGAACCCTGAGCATTTATATTTTAACAAAAATGACAAAAAATTTTTTATTCAGTAAATCTTACATTCAAATTACATATATTGTAAGAAAAGGGGTGACATCTAAGATAAGAATTTAATGCTACTTTTGGGATCAATTGTGATCACAATTGTGATATTAAATAAAAGTAAAGCAGCTGCATGAAAAATTAAGAGATTTTTTACATGAGCATAACGAAAGTGAAGGTAAAAAGTGAACAAACCTAAACTGTAAAGAAGCTGTAAATCTATTTTATGATGTTTTTTAAGGTATATCTTTAACTTTCCTTTTCTAAGACAGTAAACTTAATTAGCCATATAGTTTATAGTTTATAGTTATATTTATTATAAATGAAATACGGTGGTGAGAGATATTTTGAAATTTCAGCATTCATTTATGGTTTAAAAGTGCACTCAAAAATTTTGGAATCAACAACTGCACTTTATTTAAATGTAGTACAAACAAATTATATATGTACATATATACTTGAAAATATATCTGTGTTTGAACTTAATAGCTTTTACATGTCAAATTTAAGTATCCTTAATTTACATATTATCATTACTTGGATAAAGTATGGTCTATAAGTGTAATCTTAGCCATATGAATGATAATATAAGCCGATGCTTAGAAAACATCTGGAATATTGAATTTCAGTTCCTTTATTTTTCTTGATTTTTGCATTTAATAGAATGTTGTACAGTTGTAATATTTCAACTTATTTTTTAACATAACAGCTTTTACAGTTGTTGTGCAGGAATATGAATCAAATGCGCAGAAGTTCATGAAATAAAAAAATGATGAATTTTTATTTTATTTTATTGATTATATCCCAAAAGATTTTTGATTGATGATAGCATAATAAATCATTTTGCAAAAATATTAAAAAAGTAATACTCGCTGTTCTGTGAGACAAGAAATTCTTCTTTTCCAAAAATAAAAATTACATTCCTATTGACGGTAATGATTTGCAATTCCAACCACGATATATGTTTCCAGTATATATTTTCTTCTTCAAATAAACCGATTCAAGTATTAAAGTGATTAACTGGTGTTAAAAAATATTATAAATATATTTAGGTTGAATTAGGTTTCATGCTCATTCAGTGAAATTCCTTTTGTAAGAAAAACTGCTTAAATTCTTCTAAAATATCCCAAGAAAATGTTGCATTTTTTGGCTATTTACCCTGTTTTATATTCTATCAATTTATTTATGATTTATTTCATTCCCTGTACAAATGAGCAGCAATAAGAAATTGTTGTTGTTTTTTAAACTGTGTGATTACTGAATCATAATAAAATGATAAATTTTAAATTATTTTCAACAATCAGAAAATGTCTGTTAATCATGTAAATTATTAATTCAGAAATTAACTGAAAAATGAAAATTTTTTTCAAGTTTTTCATACATTTGTCAAAATATAGCTGTTATTGTTGTTTTATTGATCCAACATGTTCAAATGGAATGGATATATTTTTAAAAAATCACGCAATTCTATTTTAAAAGTAAATTTAATAAACTGCTATAGGTAATTTAACTTTATGACACAATATGTCTATATTAATATTAAAGTTTGATAATATATACATGTAGACAAATGCATTTATAAATTTAGCAAATATGACAAATTCAGCATGTTATATAGAATGGTAGAAATCTTTTAAGTAACATAAAATTTGCAACAACTCAATTTTATGGATAATAAATAGCATTTATTAAATGCTTAAATTTGTTTGCTTCTTGAAGCTAGCTAGCTGGTGGAGTAAGTTTAGTTAAAACCATTGTAAATAGCGTTCCGTTTCATTGCTTATTTAATGCTCCAAAAGATGATGGATAATTTGTGCACTTGCAAAACAAGAAATATAAATAAATTAATGCACAGATTTAAGTAGTTTATGATAAATAATATTATTAATGTAAATACTTTTATTTTGTAAACTTTAAACTGTGTTAAATTCTTTAGAATTGAAATAAATTTTTAGAAATTGAAGAAAGCATATATTGTGAGCAGAAGCAAATGTTTTAAAATTTTATATTTGGCTTTTAAAGAGCTTTACAATGCATTATGAAAATAATTATTGACAATTTGATGATTTCATAAAAAGAAAAAAACAATTGATAAATTACTTTTTCTTATTAATTAATATTATCAAAAATTTACGTTTGTAGCATTACAATTCTATAAGCATTTTAAAGCATGCTCAATTGATCAAGTGACAGATTTCTGATTGAACGTTTATCATTTATTACAAAGTGGCATTTTTCAAAATCAAATCTATCTATTTGAATTGGCATGCATTTTAAGGTCATGCAATGCTTAATCGATTGCTTGCAAAATTTATGCGATATTTCACCCAGCTGCAATTTGTTGGCACAATGAACACATCCATCCTGTAAAGCGTGAACTATCGTTAATAATTATAACAAAGTTTGACTTTAATGTAAGCCTGACAGTATGCTATTTGACATTCTAAACATTCAAAATTCTTCCATCCGTTTATGATGATAAGATTGGAATATACTCTTCCCAGTATTCCAATTCTTAACTTTTATTGTAAACTCAGTTTTCAAATAAATAATATTTATAAAATAAATGAATATTGAAAAGTTGAATTTTTTTCTGTTTAGTAATCTAAGTAGTAAATGGTTTGAATGTTCACGATATTATGAAAGTTGTTTTATTGGTCAGAGAACATACAGACTAACTTTTAATAATATTTGATTCAGAATAGGGCTGTTAATGTTCAAAGGAGAATACAAATTTACTGTAATCAAAATTTATATACCATAGCTCGTGATTCAAATTTCAAATTTAAATATTTAGATACATAGATAAATATAAATAAATAAATAAATAAATAAATATCTATAAACAATAAATACAATATTCAACTGTAAGTTACTTGACCAATGATTAAAAAATGCTACAAATGTTGAACTTGGGGTTACTGGCGTTAAAAAATTTACTTTTCACGTGGATGATGTATCCTGATTTTTTAAAATTACCATTTCCTTATCATATAAATTTATCACTCACTTCAACTTTACACATGAGAAAATTGAAAGGTTGATTTCATTGATGATTTGCAAAGATTAAGCTGACGATTAGGGTTAGTTGGAATGCAAGAAATATTTTGTATACTTTTAATGCACTAGTTATACGTCAGAATTTCATTTCTGTGGGCTCATCACCAGTTACAATTGTATCTTTTCATTCATTTATTTTCTCTTCAACTTTTTATAAATTTTCATTAAAATTTTGAAGTTTATTTAAAAAATTCTTGTGCTTGAATTTTTAGTGTCATTAAATTGAAGTAAGAGCTTCTACTGTAATATAATAAATGCAAATGCTTTTCTAGAAAATTGTTCAAAGTAAGCAAGTGTATACGCAATGAAAATTTTTATTTACAAGATAAAGATGCTTAGCAAAGATAATATTCCATCTATTTAATAAACTCCCTTTTATAATGTTTAACTTGTTGTAATGACTGATTGAATGATTAAATTAACATCTAATTTAAAAATGATGAAATCCTTACATTTTAAATCGCAATTAATTAGATAAAATTGCATTGAAATTTAATTTTTACATTGTCTGTTATAAATTATAATATGATGGGAAGATGTACATATCTAATTTTCTATTTAGTGTTTTGCTAATCTTCATAAAACAATCTATTATGTAATATATGGCAGTATAAAAGTTCAATTATTTAAATCAAGTGTTTTCTCATAGGCCGCACGTTAGTTCTTGTAACAGGGAAATTAATTTGTCACAATAATAATTATTAATGATCATTATTATTTATTTATTATTGTTATTATGCTTGAAGCATATATTTGAAATGTTATATAAATAAATAAGTAAACATGTGTATATGAATGATGATTATGCATTATGAACAATCTGTAAGCGGATTAATTTTTAAGTATAAAAATTTTTAATTAAATTTTTGAAAAAATTCTACAGATATAATAATTCATTTTAAATTAATGCAAGTTATCAAATCCCTACTAAAACAGGGAATAATTTTTGAAAAAGGAATCATGAATTTAAATTTTTCATTTAATTTTCCAGGATCCCAAATAAAATTAAATAATTAAAAACAATTAGAAAAGAAATTATTTATCTGAAATTTGGAAAGTGTATGCAAACAGCTCTTTTAAATGTCGATTGTTCAAAAATCGTTCACTTCACAAAAATCACAATTGTTCACTTCAAAATCGTTTCCATTTTATTAAAATTCATTTTAACTTATCTTTAGTTTTTAAATTAATGTACATTATTACTGTAGCATAAACTTGATATTTGCAGAATGCAAAAAAATAATCCATTGAGCATTTTCCGTGTTTAATATTTGTTAAACATTTCAAAAGATGTATTTATAGAAAGCTTATTGTCTATTTAATTTAACAATGTAAAACAAGGCAATGATTTCTTGTAATATTTTGTATTAAGGATAAAACAAATACAATGCTGACATTTGCATGCGCATCTAAGGTTACTGAGAAGGAGTAGAGACACACTTGTGCTGATGTTTAGATTTTTCAATGACTGCTCTTTCCATCAACAAATCTCTCATCATGCTTAATGAGCATCGTCAGATGCTGCTGAATTGAAGGAAAGATTTAAAGAGCACTCGTATTACGTGATTCACTGTGGGATAAATAGGGTTTTAACTTTTCTCTTTCACTTTTTTTATTGCTTTTCGTAGGAGCTCGACATTTAAATTTTTCACCATTCAACATTTCTTTTGAGCTCGACATCACGAATTGCGTGCCAGTTGTAAAATCTGCATCGTCAATGTTTTAAGCTAATTTTTTGTTTTGAAATAATTTTGAAGTTTTAGTGTAAACAATAAAATATTTTCCCTAATTGTACATAAGTAGCATGTATTCGAGAGTTTTGTGGATGTTATAGTGCGAAACAATAATTTGACTAACTGACGCATGAAAGCTTAGTGAAAGATAAGCCGCCTGAATGAGGTTCAAGAACATAGAATGGGCAATCGATATGGACATGCTTAGCTGCTGACCTTTGAAGCTTGCAAGCAAGCGTTCGCCTTTGGTTTGACTTAGGGAAGCGCTTGGCAAGTTGGCCACCTCGAAACTGAATCCTTATGCTCAAAATGTTAATTCATTGATCGCCTTCAAATGACAATTAGGCATGTTGTAGGCAAGATGGAATCTTATTACGAATATTAAGATATTTCACAATAGAGCAGATTGATTTGGGTTTGACTTTGGGAAGTTTGGTTAGGAAGACGGAAATGCTTTTCCAACAAGCATGTTGGTATTCTTGCAGGGCAGGTTCTGACACACTTGCCTCTGAGACGAGGGATTTGGTTATTGACCAGATGGTTTGATTTTCGGCGCAGGCCACTTTTACTTTCTGCCAAACCTGCGGGGATTCTTGATCTATTTAGCCTTGTGGGTTTGGCGAGAAAATTCAGCCCATCGATTTGACCATTTATCAAACAGTTGTTATTCGGATGATGGCGACGAGCGGCTTGCGATCTTTCCCGACGGGTCACCACGCCTTTGCTTTCGTTTCTTTGCTGCTGTTCCAATGTCGAAATTAGCAAAGATCAATCAAAAGATAAGCGACATAGCCAACCGGTAATACTGTAAATAATTAGCTGAAAAATCTGTTTCTTTTAAACTTAACCGACATGCCTTCATTCATTTATTCATTCAACTTTGAAGCCGCATTTATTTGCCACCGATTCATTGCCAGCATTCAATTTGCAATTCATTGCAATCTTGAAAACGCATTTCCTATTGACTTGAATGTATCCCTTGTTTAATGAAGGCGCATTAACAATAAATGGTTTTTGAGCTTTTGCACATTAAAGAAACTTTATACATACATACATACATACATACATACATATATATATAATGTATTAATATAAGAAGATTAATTCTATAAATAATAAATAAATCAGTGCATCATCCATTTTTACCATCCAATCAGTACAATCAGCAGTAAATTATTCTATATCTGCATCTCTTTCAATTGCTGTTAGCTGAAATTTGTTATAATTTGTTAATTTTTACTTTTTTAAATAAAACTTTTGCTTATGCATTTAAAAAATTTTTAAGAAATAAAAGTATGAATTATATGAAAGCTTGTTGAAGCATGTTGGATGCAAATTTAAGCAAAGTAAAAAATAATGCTACATCCAATGTATAGCTTTTAAAATTTAGTTTTCTTTGACAGTATTGTTGACTTTTACAAGTTAATGGGTAAAATTGCTTGTTTGCCGCTTACTTTCAAAAGCGCTAATCAAGTCGATAGTCTCCAGTGACTTTTTGGTACATGAGACGTGGTACTTTCTGTTGTGTGACAACGCATTTGACGCGGTGGGAAAATCTCAGCCTAGCTTTCGATTTTGATGATAATTAAGCTCTGGGAACATACAAAGCAAAGCTTGTTTATTGATTGAAACTAAATTACACGTGGCAGACGCTATTTTGAATAACTTTTCTTATTTACCTGGGTTTTACGTTTAAAATGATAAAGAATGGTAGGCACACAGACAATGGAATATATTGCACATTCCAAGTAATCTTTTTTTCTGTTATGTTGAAAAATAATACTCTTTCTAGGATGTTTCATAATTGAATTTCTTGATTTGTTGTAAATAAAGAAATATTCCATCTTCGTCTTAAGCATACAATTAAGCAGTGCTCTTTTACTTAGTAATTATTGAACAGGGGTGGTGATTGATGCTTTTTATCCACTTTGATTGAAATTTATTTTTAAAAAAGGGAAAGCAAAAATGTATTACATGTTTTCAATTTTGCATGTATACTGACGTGGAATTAGTAATAATTTTTTTTTAATATTGCCATCATACTTCGACTGCATTTAATAGTTTTAGACATTTCTCAGAGAGAATTGCAAATTTTATTGATGCATTTATCTACATCATGATCTGTGATTGTGTGTTTCAATTTTGATGTTTTCGTGATACTTATATTGACAACTTAAATAACCGCAAGCAGAGATCATCGGGTGCTGAGACTGTGCAGTGGTGGGTTTCAAGTGTGGAACTTTATTAAAATTGATGTCCAACATTGCATTACTATTCTAACCAAGTTAGGATGAACTCTTGATTAGCAAATTTATTACATATTTGAAATTAATTTATTTTAAATTTGTTGTTTATTAAATTTTCCTTTTTAAACACAACATTATAATAACCAAAATTATCACATATTGAAGAAAAACTATGACGCGTTGAAATATTGCATATTTCATTTTTCGCTAAAATTTAATTACAATGCTTAGGCAATATTATAATTTTTAATATTGAAACTTGTTGTTTCAGAAGATCGATTTCAATGTTTGATTAAATAATATCTTTATGTTTAAATTACTCATTTAGCTAAATGTTAATTTTATTGTTTATGAATTTATGATTTGTTGTTGTGTGTAGATTGCTGATGTGAAAATAATTTTCAGTTTTAACAATATACTGCATTTGGATGCCCAAATGAAAAGAAACCTTATATTTGCCCAAAGTCCTGAATATGCAACTGATGTGTATGAAAAACTTTTAATGATTTCTTGGAGTGTGGGCAGCTGAACAAAGCTAAAAGTCAGCATCGATGAAGCTTAAACAGTGCTAAACCTTTTTTCCACTGGTAAGTAAAGCAAATTGTTTGTTACATTTTTTGCAATTAAATGATGTTTTCAAATTATTTTATTTTAAAAGCATTTAAATGATGAACAGCACATTTATAAACTTTTATCCATTTGAAAATGAATTAACTTGTCAATTTATGTCATAAAATGATAAAAGTTTGATCATGTGCAATGAATCTTCCAATTAAAAAGTATTAAACATGTTTTACAGTAAAGAAATGAAAAACTGAATGAATGAAGCAGATGAACAGTGTTGATTTAATCGCTGTGCTAAGTAATATTTGAAAAAATAGTTTCTTCGTAGTTATTTTTATTCACCGAAATAGCATTAAAACCACTGTATCCAAAAGAGGTGAAAATGATTCTTTGCATTCAATGTTGTTATAGCAGTTAACTCAATACATAAATAAGATTATTACATTAAAATTAATCTTAATGTTTTTCAGGAAAGTGTCAGCCAAAATTTACGATGAAAGATTTTTTATTAAAAACTCTTTTACAATACTGTGACTGAATTAACCTCATCTAGTGGCTTGATTAATACTTTGCACAAATGATGAAGCTTGGCTGTTGGCTATTTGTATAATGTGCAGTTTTGAAATGTATTTTAAATAGTAGTACCTTGAAAAGAAAAAAAATCTTAACTTTTTTGATGTCAATAAGAATTGTTTGAAAAAATAAGGGAAATTAAACGTTTGAGAGTCAGTGTTTTGCTTATGGTATTTAAGTTTGTCAATGGATCCAATTTTGATAAATTCAATAAAACACTCCTCAAATATGCGGAACATGAAATTAAATTAGAACTATGGCATCTGCGAAAAAATCGCTCCATTTAATTAACCCTGAAAAGCTGTCAAGAAAGCTAGTGATGAGTAGATAAGAAAAATTATTTCCTTTTTTGGAAATTAGCAAAAGTTGATTATTGTTCTGCATATTGAATTTGCTGACGTCATATATTCTCTAAAGACAATGCACGAATTAATTTTTAGCATATTGATTCATTTATAAATATTTTTGCTTATTATTTAATTTAAATGTGTAGAAAATTTTCAAATCATATCCTTAAAAAGCAGTGCATCGCTCCAGTGTAAAAAATGCAATTGTTCAGCTTAAAGACAACTTAAAATGCAGCTTCTGATTTATTTTTATAAAATTGCTGTCATATTTTCAATATAACAATTATTTTTTTACTTTTTATAGGCTTTGTTATATCTTGTTGTATCTTTGTTGTATGCTTAAACCTTCATTAAACTCCTTTTTATGATTTATTGTAGTACATGAAAGTACATTATTTAATGTTATAAGATAGCAGTTTCACTTTGTTGTACGTTTATTTTTATTTTTCCATTCATATTATTTTTTAAAATTTGAGAAACGTAATATTAGTAATACTAATATTAGATAATAAAAATGATAATAAATACCGTAATATCCATAATAGAAAAATACAATTAAATAAAATACAAAAAAGATAAAATTTCAAATTTTAAAGGGGGCTGTATTTACTTAATTTTGCAAATGTATTATAACATATTTACTTGTATACATATGAAATGCAGGTAGGAATAGCGAATTCTATGAACTTTTTATCAAATTCTTTATGAACAATTTTTTGAAATCAATGCACTTAGTGAATTAAGCATTAGAAAAATTTATTTACAATCAATATTATAGTAAGAAAAAGAAATTAAATATTAAAATTAATCATCAAACAGATGTTATTTCCCTAAATATTTGTTTTTTCTCTAATGTATATGAGTATATTTATAAAAAAAGTAAGTAGCAGAAAAGCAGGAAAAGTTAATAAACATCTCTTAAGCATATCATTTGCATAAGATGATTGTCAAATTTAGTAATTTGTAAGATAAGAGAAATTACTTTTAACCTAATAAAAGATAATAGAGAGCTGCTGTTGAAAGAGCAATCAGAGAAACGATTTGTCTTGACATATCTTGAATAATTAATAGACAACTTACTGAGTAAAAACATTTCTCTAATTTAAGAATGACTTCAGCTTAACACCGACCGGAATTTGAAGCATTCTTTCAATTGTTTTCTTCTTGAATGATTCCGTTTGAAACTTTCCATGAAACCATCTATTCTAATTGAATTCCAAAATACAGTACTTATTTATAAATAAATAAGCATCTATTATAAGAATAAGTGAAAGAAAATGGCGTCCATATTAAGCAGCACTTTTATATTAAGCGCAAATAACCACTGTTGCTACATTTGACCAGGAATTCGCTGCTTGATGTTGATGTTGATGCTGTAAGTTAAATCAAATTAAATTAAAGTTTTCTTAATATTTTGCCATTCATACTATAATCTAACATTCATTAATAAAGTTTTTGTAATTTATGCTAATCTTTTATTGGGTCAGGTCGGAAAGCATGCATTTTTAGTATTGTAAATTTTCAACATTTAATACTTGTTCAAAATAAAATTTAGCTATAATAGAACGCAAAAAATCTGCATTTTAAATAATACACACTCTATTGTGTTTTCCTATTATAAATATGTAATAATAAATATTTAATTATAAATAAGCTTAAAATATAGATTTGAAACATATTTCAATTTTCTATAGCTTTCTAAATGCCGTAACTTCAAAGACAATATAATACATGATTGTAATTTTTTACTGTTTAATTAATTTTGTGCAATTTTTCTTAGTATTCTTTATCTCTATTAGATGTTTAATTTCGTCTACTAAATTTGTATTTATTATTTTGATAATATTAAAAAAAATAGTTCTGCAAGCAGATATTCCAAAATATTTTTTATTCAGCATGATGCAGTTGATCTTCTTGGGAATACATATGCTTTTCTTAAGCATATTTAAAATGAACTTTTTTAAAAATTTACATTTTACAGAGAAAAGAAATATTTATTTTGAAGAAAAAAAATTTGACAATCATTCTTAATATATAAAATGAAGTCATTAATCATCGGCAGTTTATTGTTCGTCGATCATGAAACTGAAGTACAGTTGTGAATTTCTTTGCCAGGTATCTTAACATGCAGTAGGAAACCAAAACTATGAATATAAATCCAATTGAATATTGATTTTGAAGTAACTTTAAGTAATAATGTAAATTGATTTTTCAACTGATTTATTTTATTTTACAGTTGTCAGTTGTAAACGTCTGGATGGCCATAAAAGGCTACTCTATGCTCACATAATTTTTAAGAACTGTTCAAATTGTTATTTAACTAAATACGTTTTTAATAAAGTTGATGCCAATATTTCTACTTTGCTTTTTGTCAAGCATCCATTACTTTAAAAAAATGAAATTATGCATATGAAAATGTGTACGGCATTCTTTTGAGTAATTTTTTAACTGAACCATCATTGTAAATCAACATTTTAAAATGTGATTTCACAGTGAACTTAACTAACTCATTTTTAAAACGTGGGAAATTATCAAATTTTTAAATAAATTAAATTAATATACATTTTCAATCATTTGAAATTATTTCTGCAATTCTAAAATCATGGCTATATAAATAAATAAATATATATATATATATATATGCATAAATTGATCTCTTTCCTTTAGCTTGCAAAGACGAAATAAATTGGTTGCTATGCCAATATTAGATTTAAAAAAACTTCTCTATAAAATCAAAATTTTTCTTCTTATAATAATTTAATGTGGAAAGTTATGTCAGTGCTTATACTAAACGAACATATTAGCAATGCAAATTTCATCATTCATATCAATTTCCTTATTATTTTTAAAAAGAACCCAATGGTTAGTTTTTATGTTAGCTTTTACTTTCCGCTTGTCGATATGAAATCATTAAAATTATTCCACTGCTTTCATATAGCATTCAAACGACATTATTCCAAGTCGATCCGTGTTAAAAAATATCAGGGGCATTTGACATTTGTGTTCAAATTGAACCATACATTTTCCAAAACTTGCCTTGTAGTTCACGCATCAGCAATTTTCTTTAATGATCATCTATCTCACTTGAGCACATTCTTTCGCAAAATGTTACCCTCCCTTTGCATATTTTCAAGTCAATGGGCAATTCACATTTGAAATCTTCCAATAGTCAGCTAATAGAAAAGCTTATTGTTCAATTTGTGTTGCTGTTTATTTTTTTTTTTCTTATAAATCACAGCAAAAATTGAACAGGATAAGTTAATTAAAGTGAAACGCTTAATCAGCATGAAATTACGCAAGTAATGCAAAAAGCTGCAGTTTTTTTTTGAAATTAAAACTTTTCAAATTCTGTTTAAATGTTCTGTGGGATACTTATACGCACCAAAGCTATTTATAGACTAATTCAATGTTTGTTTTTCTTGCGTCACTGTTGTTATGTATCAGTTAAATTGATAACTATTAAGTAAGCTCTAAGTGATGCTTTACTTTAAAAAAAAAAAGAAATCATCTTATTTTCAGTTCTATTTTATCTGACAAAAAAGTGTTTTCAATTTAAGTGAATGGCTGATAAAACTTTAAAAACAATTTCTTTTAGAAAGAGTCGCTGTTGATTTTTAAGCTGGTGTTCAAGATGAACCCCGCAATGGGTATGATTGATATGCCGGCGTTCAACGTTAACCACACTTTGAGAAATTCAACTGATGCAAATTTCGACTGGTCATCGCCATATTCTCTCACTGAAATTATTATTCTTGGCATGATCACCGCAAGTTTGAGCATTATCACAGTTGTTGGAAATTTGATGGTCATGATTTCCTTCTACATTGACAAAAACATTCGCCAGCCGAGCAATTATTTCATCTTTTCATTGGCTGTATCGGATTTTCTTATCGGTTTGGAAGGTTTCCCTCTTTATTCAATTTATGTTTTAAATGGTCAAAAATGGACTATGGGATGGTTTTTATGCGATCTGTGGTTGTCGGTAGATTACAGTGCATGTTTAGCAAGCACATATACAGTGCTGTTTATTACTATCGATCGATATTGTTCTGTAAAAATCCCAACCACATATCGCAACTGGCGTACACAACGCAAAGTGCTAGTGATCATTGCGATCACATGGCTTGTTCCCACTTTGCTGTTTTTCATTTCTGTTTTTGGCTGGGGTTATTTTAGTGGACAAGGTCGTGTTTTGGCTGAACATGAATGCATGGTGCAGTTCATGGTTGATCCATACTTCAACATGTCCATGTACATCAGCTATTATTGGTCGACGTTAATTGTTATGATCATCCTTTACGCGGGAATATATCGTGCAGCGAGAAATTTGCATCTCAAATCCAAACAAAAACGTCAACGTTTTCAAGCAATCTGTGCACTGCGAGCAACTACAACGCCGCTGACAATGAAATCGTCCACTTTAAAAGAAGAAGACGATTCATCACAAATTACACCTGAGCACAGTGAAGGATCATCAGGAGCGCAAAATGCGAAAACTCCAGCTAGCACATCTGCTGTTGCAAAATCTTCAAGAAACCATACATCTGCTGCTAAGCAATCATCCTCAGTTGCCGCTAAAGGAAAAGCACTTTTGCCTGCTGTGAACAATATCAGCTCCAGTTCTGCTTGCAGCACTGATGAAAGTGATGCTGCAAAAATGCAAAACAAGGCGCAACCGTCTGATTCAAGCCAATCTCAATATGATAACATGCCTAAAGAAAAAGAAGAAGAAGCGTTGTGTGGAAATCTGGACAATTTGATACCTTTGGAAAAATCAGTGTCTTTCATGAATGAAACAAATAATATCAGCAATACCCCGCCAAATGGAGACGTGCCAAATCCTAAATCCACTGCAATGTCTGTACTTCTCAAACGTAACCGGCTCAGCGAACCCGAGTGCCATGTAATTTTAGCTGAGGAAGCCATGAAAGAAACCAAACGAAACTTGAGTTTAAATTTCAATCGCATTGCTGACATTGACTCTGATTATCCTTCTTTAAAAAGTCCAGAAGAATTTTTCTTTCTTGACATCGCACTCAAAGAAACCGTATCACCGAAAAGCCTCTCTCCATCGGCTAGTGGATCTGTACGAATGGATCAAGAACCGACTCTGCTTTATGCTAACGCCGCTTCTACACTGCCCTACGTTGATGCAAACGTAAAACCACAGTCGGATAATAATCATAATACAACAGAGCCCAATTGTCAAGTAGTCTCTTTGGCTAAAAATGAGTGCGCTTGGGAGACAATATTAGAAATTTCACCAGAACGTATGAGCAAAATACCACAACCAAAGTCGAATGATATCAAACAAGAATCAGACGAAGAAGATTTTTCATCACACAGAAATATTATCAAAAATGCAGGCATTATATATGAACACGAGGGGCATGAACGACGTTGGACATTTGGTCGATTTCAAATTCGTTGGGAATATCATCCTGGATTTTTTCAAAAGTCGCCCAAAGTGAAAAAACCTGTCGAATCGAAAGAAGACACCAACGATGAGGCAAAAAAGTCAGATACAATGACAGCAGATACGGCAAAGTTATTGCCACACGCCGGTCTTGTTCAAGCTTCCAAAGCGACGGTTAGTCGGCTTTTTGGCAGAATGCCAACCCGACAGGCCGGAAGTAGCAACAGTTTAATGTATCGGAAGTCAAAGTCAGAAAATCGGGCCAGAAAAGCACTGCGCACGATTACCGTAATTCTTGGGGCTTTTGTCGCTTTCTGGACCCCGTTTTACGTGCTCGCCACTATATACGGGTTTTGTGAAGACTGCGTACCGAAAACGGTTTATGTGGTCAGTTATTATTTATGCTATATGAACTCACCGATCAATCCATTCTGCTATGCATTAGCAAATGTTCAATTCAAGAAAACCCTTTCCCGAATGTTAAAAGGTGATTTTCATCGTACATGAAGAAATGTGACTTAGTGTGTTGTTTAATGAAAATCGATTGAAAAAATAAAATGGCATAACAAATTCAAAAATTAATACTTTTTCAAATGACAATGATAAAGCATTAGCGACAAATCGACGGCCAACCGTTCGCGTCCAATAGCTGAATCTCATCCAGACCAACAAGCTCTCTTGAAGGCAGGTTGCGAACTTCGAACGTAACCTAAAAAATTTCTACGAAATAAAAGCGCCGTCTTGAATGAATATAGATTTATTATTATTATTATCATTATTATATGAATTGATTTCTGCCAAATAAATACGCTCAGTGAGAAAAGATTTTGCTATTGTAAGTTGAAAAGAGTGCTATAATTTTTTTTTCAATTTAATAAAATTTTCAGAAAGTTCAACTTTTTAAAATTTATTATTTAAATATTTGAACTGGTGTATGTTGAATAATTAAGTGGAAGTTATTCAACGGATTGTAAGAACATATTGCCTACTTTGTTATATGCTCCAGCTTTGAGGAAAATTGCATGGTCAATCCATCTAAAATGTGTTTGCATGTTTTCAACCATAGGAGCGCTGAAAAGTAACGTTTCTCTTATTTCTCCCATTTTCATGGCGTATAAATGAAGGATAGACATTGGATTAGGTTTGTAATAAGAAAATTTCAAAAATGAATCATCCTGCAAAAGGAATGGCTTCGATTCAAGGCGCGCAGACAGGATGTGACCTTCTGTGTAAGCATAGCTGCTGTCTAAAATATTCCAATGATTATCAATTCTTTTTTGAAATATAAATTGCATTTATTTTACTTGAATTGAATGGAAATAAAGAAGCGTCACCCGGAATGACAGAATTACCACTTTGAACAAGTCCTTTACCAATTTTCCAAAAAGATAAATCAGGCAATGCTTTGTATTGACATAAATTATGGTCGAACTTGCAATTCAGTGCAAGACAGGGACTCTTCAGTATGAGTGGCACAGTTTCATCTCCATAAACTCCTCTCAGACCAACCTGATTTAAATTAAAATGTATATTTCAATTTTCAAAGTACAAAGTATGGTTGAAAATAAAAATTCATACTCGCAATGATGGGCCAATGCTGGACTGATATTGTTGACTGTCTAGAAAATGAAGAATTTATAAAAGTTCACATTGTATGTTAAATAAACGTTTCAGAATATGATAATAATTATAATTAATATTATTATGTTTAAATATTAATAAAACTGATCAAAGTGTAATTAAGATTGTGCAGTTGCTTGTGAAAAAATATCTAATTAACACCTCCAATAAGCAATTGATAATTTCATGAAAGATGCTGTAAATATCAATAGTTTTTTCATACTTGGAGCACAAAATGCTGCAGAATATTCAATGTTGTCGATTATGACAAGGCCGCCTTGTAAGTCATTATCTTTGTAAACAAAGTTATCAGCAATAATAACAAGCTAAAATTAAATGAACTATAATTTTTTTTATAATTTAAACTTCGTTTCCATTGCTCACTTCGAAAGGTTGCGTGTATGGACCTGGAATATAGACAATAGTTGAGCCTGCATTTCCGACAACAACATTCGGACTGCAATAAATGAACGCAACATATCCAACTGTTCTTACGCAGACTCGAATTCTTATCATTGGAGTTGTCCAATATCTAAAAACAGCGCTAGCATCTTCTTCACAATGCTTAACATAAAAACGTAAAATTACCTGAATCGCAGCTGACCTTGTCCTTCCTGACATGGAATAGAATCGCTAACTAGGCGAGCAGATACTGTAGGTGAAACAGCTTGGGTTGTCATAGCATAGATAAACGGTGGCTGTGGTGGAACTGAGGTGGAAGTTAACATTTGAAGTCGATTTAAATTTGGCGTTCCAACAGCTCGATAAAATTCTAATTGATCATCAGGTGCGTTGTGCCAACGACATAATGAATCAAAATTGACGCAGTACAAATCCATGGCTGATTTCACTTGGCCTCTACCAACTTTAATTTTTTTTTTGATTTTATTTCATGAACAGAAAGAAATTTTATTTAATGATTATTATAGTGATATTCTCACAATTACTAGCAGATGTAAAAAAAATTAAATAATGATACTGTGTAATTTAAAGCTTCATACAACAGCCTGAATTTTATAATATAATATAAAATGAAATACTACATATGCGACAAAACTTACTTTTGAAAAAAAAAACTAATTCAAAACTTACTTTTGTGCTTTTTCAACTTTTAATATAGAACTTGATGAAATAACTATTGTACAAGTGAGAAATATGAGATTGCAACATGCGTATTTATATAATTTATAAAGTATCCAATAAACAATATTTCTAACCTCTTCCCGTGGTCGCTCTCTTGCTTGTTAATGGCAATTCGTTCACTAAAGAAATTCTGCAACTATTACTTGACTTGATAAAGTGCATTAATAATTTTAAATATAATTTTAACTATTTTCAAAAAAGCAAATTTATTAATAATGGAAAAATACATTTTAAAAAGAATTTCATGCATTTAAGATGAAGCATTATATAAAATAATTTGAAACTAGAAAATTTATATATATTTAAAATGATTAAATAATAATATAAATAGTTAGCAAGCAACATGTCTAACCTCTTCCATAAGGTGCTATCGCATTTGGTGTTGGAAAGCTGTAAGCTAAAGATATTTTTCATGCATTATTTCACATAGTATAAAGCACATAAAGAAATTTCAAAACTGTTTAACAAATAAAGTTTAATATTTTATTTCATTCAACTTAGCACAGCTAACAGAAATAATGAACAAATTTTATGAAAGTTGTTTTCCTGTATTATTAAAATTTTTACTTCATTTAAAACGTAAATTTGAGAATTTTTCTTGTAAATTTAAGATTTATAAATATGCAATATACGTTACAAAATATGCATTTTATTTTTACTATTTACTGTATTGTTGGTACTATTGTTTGTTACTATTTATGGTCAAAGTTTAATTATAAACTTCAATGTAATTGAAATTGACAGTAAAAGTGATAATTTATGCTCAAAAGCATATTTATTATTCAAAGTATCACTTGATGTATGAAATGATAAATCATACCACGCGGAATGGGACCTTCGCTCATAACATTTCCACCAAGAAATTCTCGAAAATTTCCCACTGGATTATAACCAGGTTGGGGTGCGCAACATTTAATCTCTAAAAATAATATTAATGAAAAATCTTTTTCGATTAGAGGAGAATAATAATAAATTCAACTAACAGCATAATTTGAATTGAGTTCAAATCAATGTTGGAAAGGAAAACAGTATAAAAAATGAAGTAAAATTCACAAAATTTTCAAAAATAATAAAACTTTTGTCATCATAACAGTAATTTGTTATTTGATCATTTGTAATTTTATTTTTTTAATTTATAATGATCATAATCAAATTACAGTATAAACAATAAGTAAGTAAACTATGAAGAAAGTAAGATTTCACGCTTCAAGAGAAATTATTTAACTTTAGCATTTTTTTAAATATCAAAAACAACTTATTTTGCATTTTTTGTCTTTCATTCGAATCAAAAATCATAATATTTGTGCGAGAGAAGATTAAATCTACTTTTCGTCGAATGAAACTGTTAAAATTTTTGAAACGTTCAAATCCAAATAGATTATATTAATTTCTTTGCATTATGAATTTGTTTTTATTATTCTGGTTTTAAAAATTTCATCATCAAAAAATTTGTTTTCCATATAATCCATATTCAAAGCAAAAAAGAACATTTTTCGAATGTTGCTGAATTTGAGAAAAAAAAACAATTATATATTTAATCGAAAAAGAACTGTGTTGTTTTGATGAAACTGAAATCTGATTTTTAAAAAACCATAAATTACAGTGGTGAATTAAAAAAATTACGCGACTGATGTAAAATTTAATTGTATTGTTTCATTAATAAAATTTTCACAAAAATATTGCTAATAGGGCTTAAAATTATGTTATGTTTGATTGAATATGTTGAATTTTATTGTTTAATTCTAATTAATGTTTCACCACATTTTTGCATGCAAATAGATGCATTATTTTCACAGCCAATAATAAATAGTTCATGCAAATACAGACTTGCAATAATTCGTATTGCTTTCTGTTTAAATACTGAATTTCAATTAAAAAGGCTTTTTTTTCTTCTGTAATTTGCTTACATTCATAATGATCAAGAAAAACACTAATTATATAAAAAGGCAAAAAATTAATAATAAATTTAGCTGAATGGACATTGATTTGTACTTTTGTGAGAAATTATTGTAAAATCAATAATGCTGTTGCTTACCTTTGAAAACAAGCGTGAGCAAAATATTACTGAGCAACATGTAAGCTGAATTCACTTCCATGTTACAAAAGAATGAATAAAGTTGTTTTTATTTAAATGATCACACAGTAGATGATGGTGGTGTATGGGGAAAAGATGACAAGGGTCGAGAGAGGTAGATGAGCAGAGAAATGCAGATCGTATAAATGAATAATGAGAGAAAAGAGATAGAGACAGAGAAGCAGACGTACACACACACAGAGAGAGAGAGAGAGACAGAGGGGGAGCAAGTCTTTCTCGCCTCTTGATGCTTGTGCTATTTGCGTTTTCAAAATCGACTGACAAACCGGCGTTGAACAGTCAATTCTGTCTGTCTCTCTCACTCTATGCTTGTGTCTGTCGCTGTATGTCTGTTCAATGACAAGCTTTTACGGTTAGCCGCCGGTTTGGTCTATCAGTTGATGCAACACTGCCAGAAGAATGAATATAAAAATGGACAAGTCGAGTGCAAGCAATTGACCATCACGTGAACGTCAGTGGCCAGTACTGGCGCCGGTCAACAAGCCGGTCAACATTTCCAATTATTACAATCATTTGATCCATTAAACGTTGTTCAATCAAATCAATTGTATATTTTCACTTTGACTGTTCAATTTCAAAATTTTCATTTATCAAAATGATCGCTTGGATATTAAATTTTCACTTGGAAATTATCCCAAAAAAAAATTATGCATTTGTTTGTGCATAAATTGCATAAATTTGATTCGGTGTTGTTTGTGTAGCATTTTGCAAACAAAACACTTTCAAACTGGTAAAATGAAAATAATGCTTACAAGCAAAGCATTGGTGAATATTTTTCATTCGGCCGTTTTCCATAACTAATAACTCCGGCCCGACCTACTTGACAATTCACACGAAACTGCATCAACACTACAAAATTGCAAATTTCTGCACGATAATATGTTTGCTTTGTGTTTAATTAACATAAAATGCCCCGTTAACCATTTTATAAATAATACAAGCAAATCAAAATCAGATAAAGCCAATAAATTTCAAACTGAATTCTTTGAAAAGTTAAAATTATCAAAATATAAGATGTATATATTTCAATTTCAATTGTATACAACACAATATGCGCATGTAGCCTTTTTGAATGCTAAACATAATTGTGAAAGAATTTATTTGGATGAATAAATTTTAACTTAATTAATTAGCATAAAAATTGTCAGCTCTTTACAATTGCTGATGATAAGAATAATGAATGTGAAAGTGAGAAGAAAGCTTATGACAAAGCAAACAAAGTGAAATGCTTCAATTTCGTCAATCATTCAAAACTGACAATTAATTAATTTGCAGTGCAGTTTGGAAAAGCAACTGTTCACAGAGCGTTGTTTGCTTGAACAAACTTTCACAAAGCTTCGAATCCAAAGAAAATGTAGATATGCCGTGCATGTTCCACTAAAAAGCTTTCTTTGTTTTTATTCATTGTTGTTCTTAATCGTCCGTTGCCATTCTCACTTTTCCCCTAACAATGCACTAGAAGACACCAACTTTTGATCTGATTGTTTTCAATCTATTTTGCATAATATATTAAATAAAAGGAAAAAGCTTTTAGCTTTTTACATTTGATTGTTGTTCTGAGAAAAATTTATTTTATCATTTGCTTTGCATCAAATACCCAAAAGCAATGAACAAACAAAAGTCGCTTGATGTATGAGAAAAGTAATAAAATCCTGACGCATTGAGAAAATTAAAAATAAAATCTTGCTCTGGATGTTTTCCACTTTTGAAAAAAGCAAGTAGAAACTGAAAGTTGTGAATGAGAAAAAACAGCTTCTTCACTGAAATTCTTCATTTAGCATTCTGCATTTCATTGTATCGTTTAAATTTAAATGAATAAACAATGAAGTTTGATCAACAAACAGCAGTCCGTTTGGGTAAAATGAAATGAATAAATAAATACAAAATTTTCAACGTCAAATCAACAAGAAAATTTTCAGCAAATTTTTGCAACTACATTGCAAATGATATATGAAACCATAAACAAAATCAGAAATCATACGTTCAGTTGCACTGACTAACTATAACTGTACATAGCATGGCGTAAAACAATTTTAAAATATGTTTTAAAAAAATAAACGAACCAGGAAACACACTACGAAGAGAGGTGAAACGATTTAATAGCTCTTATTTTATGCAACATCAAGAAAATGCAAATTATAAAAAGGGTAATAATATTAATATTTGATAATTCATAACTGTCCACCAAAGGATGGGTTATTGTGCACCACTGACGACGTATCAGAATTAATTTGTGCTTGTGTTTGGGCGGCGTTGCTAGCTGATTGTGTCTTCCAACCTTTCGGTTTTAAATATTCATGATTATACAATTGCAACACATCAGCTCGATCTTCTTTGCGATACTGCAGGCAACATCGAATAAAATCCTTCGAGAGAAAATTTCAAATAAAATAAAATACAATTCTTTCTAAGTTCACATATATATTATCATTTTTAAAAAATCAAAATTATTTTCAAATAAATAAATATAAATATATAATGTACGTTTAATGTCGGCGCTAATTAAAACGTGCACTAACGTAACAGTCTATATATTATTGTTTAAATAAAATAAAATAAAATAAAATAATTACTTTCGCTTCATTCGATACGTAAGGTTTTGGTGGAAAAACAACGTCTGTAGCGCGCAAAATGGTTTTGTTCTCCAAAATACTTGCCTGTGTCATGTCATGTCCAAATGGCTGAAATACAGATGAAATATATGTGCATGTATATTTTTTTCAATACAACTTTATTAAATAAAAAGAAAATAATAAAACATACTCGTTGTCCATAGAGACATTGGTAAAATATTACCCCAATACTCCACACGTCAACTTGATTAGTAATTTTAGGCGGAACTTTAGAGAGAACAAAACACTCGGGAGGAAGATACCTAAAAATAAATTTCAAATTACTCTTTTGTTGTTATCCTCAAACAGTATCATCAAAGCATACCAGTACGTGCCGGCACCCTGAGAAGTGAGATCCATTCCAACGGAAGGATCGTATTTATCGTCTTCCATTATCTTCGACAAACCAAAGTCTGTTATTTTAATTTCGCCGGAAGCAGTACCAGAGCTGAGCAAGATGTTGGCTAAAGTTACATTTATTAAAGAGTTAAAAACAATGTTATTAGAATGAAAAAAAACTGATAAATAAATGAATAAATAAACCTGGCTTTAAGTCATAATGAATAACAGGTGGCTTGATATCGTTGAGGTACTTGAGGGCACTGATAGCTTGCATGATGATAGATCGTGCTTCCTTTTCAGGAATGCATTTGTTCTGCTTTAAGTAGAAATCTAGGTCGTTTCCGTCGCAGTATTCAAGAACAGTACAAAAACTGTTCACATCAATAGTAAATACATCGTACAGCTTCACCACCCGCGGATGATCCAGAGTTTTGTGAATGTCCTTCTCCCGCAATGCATGCCTTAATAAAAAAAAAAAAAGTCGTAGCAATTACAAATGGCATAAAAGTGAACAAACATCACATACCTAACGTAGCTGGATTTTTTCTCCTCCCTCCATTCCCGATTCACCTGATGAATTTTACAAGCCACATATCGTTGCTCGTCCAAATCAAAAGCGCACCAAACTTCACTAAAACCACCTTTGCCAAGTAAAGACAACAACACGTAACGATTGTTTTTCAAACACTCATGATCTTTGTATCTAAAAACAAAATTATTATAAAAGCAACATCAAAGCATATTTCAAATGACCACCTAGATTGATCTTCGTTTTGAATCCGCTTCAATTCTCTCATGTGCAAGTTGCGTTCACGTTCCAAACGATCTTGTTCAGTTCCAAGTTCAGCTTCTTCCTTCTTCAGCTGCTCTTTGCGAAGTCTCAATATTTCCTCTTGTTCGTAATATTCTTGAGCGGATAACCTGCACAAATGTGAAATGAAGGCAAATTTTATATCCTTGATGCATTTAAAAATTAAAACAAAACTCCCACTACTACTACTACTACTACTTACTGAGAGAGTAGTTCCGGTCTGGTGAACCCGTCATTCGTGGCACCAGTGTGATTTTGACTACTAGCTGCACCGGAAGCAGCAAGTCGTTTCATCGCACTTGATGACAATGGTTTCCTTTTCCTAAAACAACAATTTCATAAATAACCTACAAATTGCTTAAATTTAACCAAATTGAAAAATAACGTTTCAATATTTTATAAAATCTAATCGACACTACTACTACTAGTACTACTATTTCTTCTGATTAAAATCTTTTTCAGAACAAAAATTATTAGAAAGTAAAAATTAGTCAGATTACAATAATATATTCGAAAATATCATATTCAACATAAAATTCTCATTCACCATAAACTACATTAGGAACAACAATTCATCAGTGTCACACCAACTAAGGCTAACCAATAAAAAGACATTTCTGTTTCAAAGTAAATCCAATCAATATGCCAACAACAATACATCTAGAGAACAGCAGCATTCTTAATTACAGCACATGTTTTATTTTCTATTTTAATTTGCAAGGCTTATTTTATGTAACAAACCTTGCTTACACTGTACTTTCTGCTAACGGTATTTTAAGAATACCGACGACAGCTGGCAAGCAGTATTTATTGTTAATTTAGGGAACAGCGGATTGTACGACTGTAAGTAACATGCCTTGCAACATCTTTGCAAAATCGAGTTCAATTCCCCTTCTGTCAAAAAAAAAATTCAATCTACCTCCTTCAAGAAAAATAAAATTCAATAAAGATTTTCTACAAAGATGAAATTTAAAAAATTTCTTCTGCTACTCAAAAGACCATTCCTTTTAACATTAACAATGAAAGACATTTGTGTCATTGTTATTGATTTTATCTGCATCAAAAAGTTCATCATCACCACTGCTGAGGTGAAATTCATTTCCATTTTTAACTGATGACAAACAGTTAAAAATAATCATAAACGATGAAATTCGTAATTTCAAAAAATGTACACCAATTTTGTCATTTTTAAAAACAATGAAACAATTTTGAAAATCGAAAAAATATATTGATAAATGGTGAAATGTGAAAAAGAGAATGAAGATGTTATTTGGATTTTTGGCGGTAATTGAATTATCACTTGCTGTGTCATCCACAAAGCTGCACTGGGCAACGTAATATGGTTAGTTGAAAAATTAGCCAAACTCTCCTTCGTATTCGCGCATTTTCCTCATATTTATAACATCTTCAAAATATTGTTCATTTCTAGACAGTTTTTCTTTTCATTCACCAAAACCCGTGATCACGAAAGAAAAATCAATTCTACAGTATACACTTCTGTGCAACCTGCAGGCTATTTACAGTAATTACATTGGCCGCAACTTCTCAAACCAAACGCCGCCACGTGTGAAATGCTTTCACCTGCCTACGTTGAACTGAACGCGAATATTCTTGATGAAAAAATTTTCTTCTCCAAAGTTACCTATTGAGTTGTTTTGGAAATTTTGATAAAATTTCAATCTTAATTTGTTATGACTGATAAGAAATGAAATCGATTCCTTTATAGACAATTTCAAGCAGTTATGCGCTATTTCGAATTGAAGTAAAAATTTCAAAGAGAAAAAGAAAAAGGAGACAAAAAAAAATTAGATTAACCTCAACAAAGCCGTCAAACGAGCAATCTCCTCTCGTTCGGCGTTGATGGCTTGAAGCTTTTTCTTCATTTCCAAAAATGCATATCCTTCACTCCAAATGTCTTCAAACTGAGTGCCACGCCTTTCGGAAACGAACTGACCCAAGCGCAGTCGATCTTCCATACATTTTTCACGCCGCTGTTTACGTTCCATAATTGACTATAAAAGCAGAACAAGATGCTGAAGAAAGCGAAAAACAAATCATTGTTTACCTGCTGAATCAATAGTTTCTTTTCGATTTCTTTGCATTTTTCCATTCTTGCTTCTGCATCGCTCAAACGCTGCATCTGATGATTCAAGCGAGCATTAAGTTCACATATCATCTGAGAAAAGATTTAAGAAAAAACAAATTTTTTTTTCATAATGAAAATACAACTGGCTAATTAAAAGTGATAAATGACAGCTTTACGTGTTCTTGATCTTTCAACACTCGTACTTGGTCGTCCAAATATTGCATGGTGAAATCAGTCTTTAAAAAAAAATACGGTGTAATTTTAAATAAAATTCACAAATAAACATTATTTATGAATGTGCAAACTTGAGTCGAAACACCGGTTTCTTGATAGGCGAGATTCAACGGAGGCGATACGTTATCGCTAATGTTGTTTCCAACCGACATAGCAAAATGATAATTCCCTTCAATGTTTGAACTGCGACTGTTCGCAAGGGTGTAACTCACAAACGCACCAGGCAATGAACTGCTGTCCGAATCAGCATTTCCCGCCTGAAATAATTTAATAATAATAATAATAATAATAACCAAAGCACGCGTGCTTAACTGTATCACCACATACGTTAGAACCAGATCCAGTAGTCAAGCGACCTGAGTTTGCATTTTTCACACCGCGTTGACTAGCCTGGGACAATCTGTTCACAGTATCCTGCAACAAAGATTTTAAAAATACAAAAAAAAAATGCAATTGTGAATGCGAAATTCTGGACAACAAGAGCAACAATTACTGTAGAGAAAAATTCGTCAAGTTTACGGATGTTTTTCGAACCAGGCGAAGCAGCATTATCCACCGTGCCTGTTTGAGATTTTCGCTTACGCGCCGGGCGTTTCCCACCCTTCGACTCGTTCGGAGTGGTGATGACCACATTTTGCTCAATCAAACAACACGTCGAAACTCCAACATTCCGGTCAGGGGTAACAGATTCCGGCGTAACCGCCGTATCATTAGCAGGATTGCTCTGATTGGAACCTTCGCTTGTCTTGAAAAGGCAATATTAGCTGAATGATAATATTAATAAACAAGCAAACAAACAAACGAACCACGTTCGGCAGAGATTTGGATTCAGAGCTAATGCCAAGACCTGAATTGGAATCACTCTGCAGCAACGGCTGATGCTGTAGCTGAAATGTCATATCACATTTTTCAACAATCTCATCCAACGCGAAAGACATCCTTCACGGCCGTCCACATACAGACTAGAGTTGGTCAATTTTGCTCAGAAAGCGTGAAGGTGAAGCTCGAAATCGATAAGAAAAATGAACAAACAGCAAAATGCTCAAAAACTGACTAACCACCGCCGCTATCAAAATAAACTGATCGTGCTACTTCACTAGCTTAAGTAAACACATACGCTTAGACACACACACACATATATATACACTTAGACAAGGTCAAATCCGTGCTCACTTTTTTAAACGCGTCATTTCACCCAAAATATTAATCCCAAAAATAAAAAAAGTAAAACACAAATATGCAATTTTAATTTTAAATAGTAACTTCCATTCAAAAGTCTTACTTCAGTCATAGGCAACGATTCGAGCATCTGCTTTTCAAACAACTGTTCACTCTGCTGCTGCTGTTGCACTTGTTCCATCATATCTGAACAGACAAAAAAACATACTCGGTAAAGCTGATCAACAGCAAATTGCGCTTGTTACGAAAAACTAAACTAGCAATCAACACTGCTTTTACCTGCTTTTAATGAAAATAAAAAAAACAATCAATATATTTAAAGAAATAAAAAACTTGAAATCATATTTTACCAAAAAAAAAATCAAAATAATAAATTAATCAAAGTAACAGAAAGAAAAGAAATCAAATGAAGATCTGCTTACGTGTAATGAAATCAGTGACACACACGGCCAAGAGCGTCCCGATATCACAGGAATGTTTGTGGAAACAATGAGTGAAGAGAAAATCACCACAAGCAAAGTACTGCTCTATGCTTCTTGTTCAGATTAACTTCAATTTCAAGAGAAGCAACAAATAAATAAACAATGCAATGACAAAAACTTTTCCGCATATTCATTACCAATTTCGCAATATTTTTTTTTAATATATATATAAATAAATCTTTTTATCACTTTACACTTGGTTGTGTTGGAAATCTAGGCCATCTGAGTGAAAATCATTTCAAAATGAAAACCGTCGCCACAAACACCAGAAGATCAAAAACGGTGCGCAAGTTACACAGTAATCTCAAATAGTTTTGCAAATGTGAAAATTAGGTAAAATTATTCAGGTTAAGTTGACGCACGTTGAAAAAAATGTCTGAAATATATTTTTACAAATTTTCATAACGCATAAATAATTTTATCTCGTATTATTTAAAATAATAAATGTTTAAATAATTTTTTTACCGCCTTAAAGTATCTGTAATATTGTTGTAATTAAAACTCAATGCTGCTATCGAAAGCGGCTTATTTTCGTTGATTGTTCACTTTCCTCATCATTTATATTATACGAATAATAAATATAAGATTAAATAATGCAAAATTAAAAAAAACAATGGATAAACTGATTTACAAAAAATTATAAAATAATATTTTCAATTTTTTAAATAAATAATATAAACTACAACAACTGATATATATTTTTTTGCTATATTTAAATGTTTTAATTTAAAAATTTTTTGGTTACATTTGAAAACAAAAATTCTCATTTAAAATTATTTTACTTATTGATTAGCAAAAATTGAGGAAATTTATATTGCTGATTTTATTTGATAATTAGGTTCGTATAAATTAATGCCTACAATTGTAATATACATATAGAATTGTAAAGAATTATAAATTTATTATGCAATCACAAAGTATTTTTTTTGTTTAATATTATAAGACTTTTCTTATTGAATTAAAACGGATATTTATAAAGTTAAATTCAACACAGACATGCTTTTCCGCCGCTGGTATCATATCCTCAGTTCTTTGTTTGTAGCATCTCATTCTGGATAATGCAGTTCAGTTTTTAACCATCCTGTGCTGGCTTTACATTGACACTATACCAACTTACTATATAATATTAAGACTCTCTGCTTCTTCCACGCTTCTGTTAATACAATCAAGATCATTATTCATCTACAGTGTTTCAGAACAAAAGCTGAGATGAGAATAGAAGGTCACGGAGTACTTGCGTTTCTCACTGCAAAATTATTGGCTAGTAAACAATAAATTCTTAGATTTTAAGCTTAGATTGTAATAAGACAAGAAAGATATACAGATAACATGAATATGGCAATATTAACAATATATGTAATAAACAACTAATGTAACAATCACAATATAATGTTACAATAACTAATGATAACCTAAAGAATAGAATAGTTAAAACAACGAACAATTAAATGATAAACTTCTGGTTTCACTACATTAGCAAAAACAAATAATTAAAACATATTTATTTGTGGTATGATATTTTTTGACGCCAGAATTTGATTTTCAATTATATTAAACACTAGGCATAGTTATAGTCAAATTGTACGCAGTAAAGCATTAAGCACAAAGCTGTCTCTAATACAGAGTTCCAACATAGAGAATTTTACATAATTCTTTGTGTTTCAGATATAAATAATAATGTTATTTTGTTATTCAGAATATATCTATTTAAAATCAAAGTAAATTCAATGCATTCCTATTATAAAAAAAGTTGTAGATGAAATAACTTCGCAGAGGCTGTTTTCGACTGTTTCTTTTAACATTTAGCTGAAAGCACGTACTCAAAATTTATAAATACCTCGCTTCAGCTATTAAAGCTATAACAATAATTTTATGAAGCTTTCCAAGATTGACATAAAATTGTCATATGTTATATAAAAGAACTTGCATAAATTATACGAATAAGAAGAATAAAAATCGGAAATATTTGTAAAAGCAAAACCCAGGAAAATGTTTGTTATTTCTCACAAATTGCATCCATCAATTTAGTGCTACATCAGTAATTTTTAAGTGCATCGGTTATTTCTAATTTTTCATATATTTAAAATACGATTAAAACAGTCAAAAATACTTTTTCCTCGTTTCATAACAACTTATTCACTCCTAGATTTCCTCATTTTTCCTTTGCTGTTTATAACTTATTTTCATAATAGTAATTTATCTAGAGACATATACCCGCCTTTGTTATAATATAGCATTGTTTTACAACCATGCTGATGGTGGTATTTTGTCGAATATCAGATAACCAATGTGGTGTTGTTATTCCGACTTTAGCATCATTAATACATCGCTTCTAGTTCTATAGATTTTAAACATATCTAGTATCATACTAAAAGAGTGCATTGGAAAATGATGAATAAAATAGATCGCATTTCAAATAAACTTATCAACTATTGGAAATAATCCAGTTGAAGCAAATCATTACAATAGTTTTCATTATAGAAGCATTCATTATTAATAGAAGTTTGTTTTTTAAATGAACAAGATTATATTTTATTATTTTGTTTTCCCCATAAAATTTTTCACTTGTATAATTAATAATAGTTTATTACAGCTAACCATTTATCAAAAATGGCATCTGTTAAGCTGAACGTCATCTACTTGTTGATGTTCCTATTTTTCAATGGTTATAAATCAAAGCATTCCTTACGTTCGTTTCAATATAAAAATAACGCAACAATGTTCGTAAGTTCCTTAATTATTATTATTTTTTTTCTTGAGAATTTATAATATTTATTCCTTTAATTTAGTAATTTTTTTTTTTGGTTTAGTCTACTTCTGAATTATTTCGGATGGAATTGCAATCTCAAGCAGGGTTCAATGAAACAACAGTCAATGCGTATTTTCAATTTATGGAAAACGTTAGGAATGCCACACTTCAAACAGTTTCAGATACAACATTCAATGAAGCAATGCAAATTTGAAATCAAATTCATTTCATGTAAATTTTGTTTTTTAATTTTAGAATCCAGAAGAAAATTCAAACCTTTTCGAAGGAGATATTCTTCTGACTGTCGAACAAATGAAAGTGATGGAAAAAAAGATATTCAAAAATTCCTCTGATGCAGAGTGCGTATTAACTGAAAAATTCATAATTGCTTTGAAGAACATCTTCAGTTTTACATTATTTTATTTTCAGATCTGTTCGTATTATTTAGTTTTACATTAAAGTTACATTTCATTTGCATTTGACCGTGAAAAATCTTATTTCTTTAATTATGTTCTACTTTTAAACGAAATTAAAGTAACAGATTTCATATCATTGTTCAAGATGTTTTTCAAACTGCTTAAAATTAACAATTCTAAAAGTGAACATTTGTTATTATATTAAATCATGCAAAATGGCTAATATTTGACTTAATTTATATTTATAAAATATGCTAAATGAATACCACTTTTGCATCAACAGTTGAACAATAACGGCCTGTGTATTCACTTCTAGTACACTTCGTGGTATGGTTACTGGAAATGCATTCAGTCGCTGGAAGCGTACAATTCCATACTCAATCAACACAAGAAGTGGTGGTAAGCTGTTCATTAAAATTCATTTCATTAAATACTTGAAATATTTATAAAAAATGATTAATCTCAACCTTTAATTTTATAAGGTAATATTCAGAATAATAAACACATTCAATTTTTAATTGCTAAAAGTATATAGAAATTATTTTAAAAAATCAAATCAGTTCATATATAAATATAAAATTGGTTCAGATTGAATAATTGTTTAAAGAGCTATTGAAGTAAGGAGGGGATATTTATAAATCGTTTAAATAAAAAAAAGAAAAGATGAATGATAGGATAAAATTAAGCTATTTCAAAATTGTAATAATTCTTTATTTCATAATTTTCTTTGTTGCTTGAGAGTTAAATGCGTTAAAAGTAAAAAAAAATTTTATTAATCGAGTAGAGAAAGTTAAAACAATAAAAATGTGAAACTGTTCTCACTCAAAACTACTTCAAAATCAGAAAATTATGCTGTTATTCATATTTAACAAATACTTGAATGAAATGAGTTGTTTTCATTTTCAGTAAATACAAACGCCGTAGAACGAGGCATTAAACAATGGGAGAAGATTACATGCTTGAAATTTGTTCGCCAAGACAACCATCCTACAGAAGATTATATAGAATTTTTTAAAGGATCAGGGTATAGCTTCAATTGATATATCAAAACAAATTTAAATTTAAGATTAATGTAATTTATGCAAATTTGAATGCAAAAATTAATAAGTGTACAAGGAAATTTAAATACAAATTTTATGGATATTTTTTCAGCTGTTATTCATATGTTGGAAAGATTGGTGGGAAACAACCAATTTCAATAGGAACAGGTTGTGAGAGCGTTGGCATTGTTTGCCATGAAATTGGCCACGCGCTTGGGGTGTGGCACGAACAAAATCGGCCCGATAGAGATAAATTTATCAATGTACATCATGGTAATATTAAACCACATGCACTGAGCAATTTCTATCGCTTAACTAATAATATCGCTTTGGTCAACGTTATTCCGTTTGACTATGGATCACAAATGCTTTACGGACCCAGGGTTTGGATTATTTGTTCCTATGAAAAATATCACTACAAATAAATGCATATATATTTAGGCCTTTGCAATTAATAACAACAGAAATACAATCAGTGCACTTGACGTCAACTATCGTTCTACTCTTGGCCAAAGAGATTTTCCTTCATTTTACGACGCAAAAACCATTAATCTAATTTACTGCAACGGTATCTCTTATTCAGCATACAGTTGACAGGACAAAAAATAATATTCCATCAATTTTTTTACAGACTTGTGCAAACCTTTAGAATGTGAATTTGATGGCTACGCAGATCCAAAAAACTGCAGCACATGCCGTTGCCCAGTTGGCTTGGCCGGACCGTACTGCAAAGAGGCACTACGTACAATATACAAAAATATACAAAAAAAATCAAGGACAATTTTAAAATATATTTATTTGATTCATTTCAGCGACTAATTATGACTGTGGCAAAATAAATATCGAAATAGAAACTTCACCTTGGACAATCAACAAATCTGGTCAAGGTAAATGCCATTGGCTTTTCAAGGTATGCTGATTTATTGGTGTGTTAAATTTGCTAAAAATAACTGTTTCAATAACAGTAACAGCTTTAGACAACGCCACAGGCAAAAATCGAACTTCAACTAGTGAATTTCAAATTTCCATGCCAGATAACCTGTTCACGATCATTCATTTCTGTTCAATACGGCAACAGCATGGCTAATTCTCCAGCAAGGTAAAATTTAAATTTATTTGTCATATTCATTATCAAAATTTATTGATAAATTCACCAATTGAGCACTTAAATAAGAAACAGCAGCTGGAAAGCAAAATAAATTTGTTTGTTTTATAAAATATATTTATAAAAGTAAATGAATGGAATGATATTTCAGATTTTGTTGTTACGAGAGGAATAAAATTATTGTCAGCAAATCCAATTACATGCTAATTTCATATTATGGCAGATCAACAGATTTTGTAACTTTTATCGTCAAAAAGCGTATGATTGATTTGTTTAATTTTTCTTTATGTCTAGCAATCATGTAACATTTACATTTACCTCTCATTTAGATGAAATGCAATAGCACTTTGTGTTGATCAGTGCTCATTACTGGCATTCTGGCAACCTTTTCTGCACATCCTATTTTCTAACACTAACCTGTTAATCAAAATAAAGTTATATTATGAATAAAATTTTATCAAATCGTGATTGAATTATCAACGATGCAAACAAGCTGCAATGACAAAAGTCAGTTGCACAACTGTTGAATTTTCACAATTAAAAAAATATTAAATAAAATATTACTACTGAAAAAGTCTCTCAAGTAAATTGTGATACTGCAGTTCCACTACTTTTTCAAGTCCCTGAAAACTTTCAAAAAACAATGCTTATACAGTTGTAAACAGAAGTAACTATAGACAGAGATTACTGAATAAAAAATCTTCAAGAGAATCAAATGGATAGCAATGCTACAGCTCAAAGCTATACAATGAATTCAATTTAAATAAATGAGCCCCGCAATACCTATTGTATAAACATTAAAAAATCACAAGCCCCCATTGAATGCAGATCGCTTCTGATGTTTAAGAAAACATACGTCACAAATGGATAAAATAATTCATTTATATGCAAGATTCACGCCACTGCAATACAATGAATATTTTACTTTTCGACGAATAAGCAATAAAAATCAATGTACAGTAACTGCAGTGCAATAAACAAATGAATCGGATACTTTAATATGGTGTACTAATATTTTTGAATACCGTTGAAACAATAAACACATTTCCTTTAATGCTAGCTATGAAAAAAAATACTACTGTCAAATATTATCTAATTTGAAAATTGAAGTTTCAATCTAAAGAGTTAATAAAATGAAGAGGTTAAGCCTAAATAGTCAATAATTATTACAAAACAAACAATTTGTTCCCGTATAAAGATGGATTAGTAAGTGGATACAAAGACATCATCCACAGTAGAATGCCAATAAATGTTAAATAAAGTACTAATGATCGCTTCCAACGTGCTTTTAAAGAATAATACATTTCTGGTTCTGGAAAACCAATGAAGTTGCACAACGCGTGGCAAACAAAGGCAGAAATAAAGTGATCTATCAATGAAAAAAAGTAGACAAATTTTTTAGAAATCTTTCCGCCATTTCAAATACTTTCTTACGTGTACGCAAATATATAAAAGTATTGTAAACGCCAAACAAGTAAGTGATGATAAGTCGATCGCCTATGAAAAAAAACATTTATAATGCCATATAGATATTTATATTTAAATTGAAAACTAAAACTATAAAAAAAAAGTACAATGCACGCGTAAGATTTGACGCCATCCACAGACGAAGTCAGTCTTATCCAGCGCATGATGAAGATGCGCAGCAGCAAAATAAATTGGCATTAACAAAACAACAGAAAACGGCTGAAAACACGATGCAGCAACACTAACCATGCAACAACGGAAAACCATCTCTTCACATAAAGGTGCCTAAGAGATATGCATATTACTTTTCAACATTAATTCATACAATGCATGTCACCAGCAAAACGTTTCGCAAAACGATAAAAAACTCTGATGAAACAATTTGCGATTGTGATGAAACTGCAAATCAAAAAAACTATATATATATATATATCTGAATTAATTAATTTACAAAAACAAACACACTCTGAAAATAATTAAAAAGCAATAACGAAATTGGTCCCAGGCAAAACAACTAAAAACCATTCACAATTATGTCGGTATAATATTTGAAAAAAAAGAAATACTGTCGTGAGTAGCAATGGTAACATGAATGCAGGGAGAAGACCTTGCAATCTCAGACCGAGATATTCAAACGGATCCATATTCTAAAAATAATTATTATTTATAAGTTGTATAACAATAGAATTACAAACTTTTGGTCTCCACAATTGAGCAACTACTGCCGATATGATTGATGCAAACAATGAACCTGTAAATCGCCTAAAAATCACATTCGTGTCGTCTCTAAATAACAATATTTAAAACAAAAAATCCCAGCATTTCAAAAAAATACCTGCACCCATTGCCGCAACTGAACAATCTTGTTAATGAAACAAAAAGTAATGGCGCAGATTGCAAAAATAAAATTGCTTCCAAGCTCATTGATTCCTACAATATGTGCAGTTGAAGAATAAAGATTAAAGTCCTTTTTCCTTTATAACTTTATCATTTATCACAGCTATTCCAAGCCAAAAAACATAACACCTACATTTCACAAAGTATAAAAAGAGACTGTCTAGAACAAAGTTCTTCCAAGATGAGAGTTAATTTAAATCACATTAAAAATTAATAAGATCAAATGAATAAAGCAAAATGCCAATGGAAAGTAGCTAGATTCTAAAGACTGAAATATAATGTCACATAAAATAATGAATCTAAAACAAACGGTAATTTTCTCAAAATGTAAAGAATTTATAAGCTTATAAAATAATCAAAGATAGCTTAAATCAAAAAATATAGAAAACGAACATACTTTAAACGCAATTTTATTGCAATTACAAAATCGATTTACATCAACAATTATTCTGCGAAGGTATTTCAAGAAATCATGCATCATTAAACATGAGATTGCTAGACGCAGACCAGAATAACATAAACAACATTGAACATTAAATAACCGTATTTCAGAAATTTCATTTTTTAGCACGCAAACCAAAATATATTTTCAAAAACGTAACTAATCGCATAATACAGAATATGCAATGCAACATTTGCTTACTACATGAAATAGGTTGTCTTGGTTGTAATTTAAAGAAAACCAAAATTTATTACATATTATATCAATATTCGTAAAATAAAGAAAGAATATTATGCATGACAGTTTTCAATTTTCGGAAAATAAATTATTAAAGTATAAAACAGTATTATAACAATCATATTTGTTTAACATTAAAAATAAACTTCATTTATCATGCTTACACAGTTATTAAAAATTGTTTAAAAAATTAGAAGTGATTCTATATTCTGAAAATTCATAGATACTGAACTTTCAATTCGCATTACTTTATTATAAACATAATTTTATATCTCAACCCATGTCGTAGAAAGAAATAAGTTTCAAATGTTGTAAAATGTGTGAAAACAACCAAATCGCATGACAAAAAATGTCACGCACCTATTTCCGGGATTTTATCCATGTTTATTGAAGCACAGAGAGATATTAAATGTTCATAACAATCATTTAAATGCATTTGGAAAAAATCACAAATTTCGACAAAAAATTGAAAATATCACTGTTAAAGGAACAGAAACAGAAAGAGGTCTGTAACAACTTACAACTATAAAGTAATTCTTATACCAAAGGGTAGATACATATATATATATATATATATTATAAAAATGTTTCATACACAAAAATAAACAAATTTACATACGCAGTTAGATAACAATTACAGTATAATTACAATCAAGCTTAAAATTTTACACTAATTCATAAATTTCAACTTCATCAATTAAGGTAAAAGAAAAAATTGAAACGCACCAATCAAAAATGGAAAAAGTCGACGTAATTTAATATTGCATAAAAACATCTGCAACTGAAATATTGCGTATTTTCATTGAAAACCACTCGCTCTATAATATTTTTTACAAAAGGAAAGATCAGGAAACCATTACGAATTTCAAATCAAATTTAATATACTACAACATGTTGATGAAAAATCTAATTGAAAAAAAGTTACAAAAGTGTGAAAACACTGCCTTTGCTATACAAACTACATAAACATTAATGAAAATAGCAAAATGGTATTGGGAATGAAATTCAGACCAGAAAAAACATTTACAGAGATTTTTTACGCATAGTATAAAATAAAGTAGATATTTAAAATCATTTATTCATATTTGCTCATAGTTCATTGCCCTCAAACATTAATTAACGCTTAACAAATAACAACAAAATTTAAAAATTGTGAAAGACTATTGATATTTATAAATTGATTAAAAAAAAGTTGGTTAATGAAAAGTATAGCACTCCCAAATAACACCTTGTTTGGAGTAACTTAGGTTACGTGAAAAAGAATAAACAATATTCTGTCACTTCTTAAAATCAAATAAAGGAAACCAAAAGGTTTCCAAGACAAAAATTCAATACAACCAAAAGGTTGTAATTGATGTTTACCTTCAAACGACTTTTAAAGGTTGTCCTAATGGTGAACAAACCTGCTTTACCATATGTTTTTAGCTAAGCAATATGTTGGGTTTTGAAAATATTATTTCTTCCTACAAAATACATACAAGAGAGCTTATGAAAATGAAGCAACAATCAATATACATCTATATCTATTGATATTATTTCTACAACCAAAATTTAAAAGTAAAAAATATTATACGTTAAAATTAAGACAAATTTTGCAGCTTTCTGTCCATTCTATATCAATTTATATTCATTATAAGGACCGTTCTCATGCCCAAAAATAAACTTTTTTTATTGTGTAGCATCTGTTTCTTGTCATGCTGAAATGTTAAAAATAATTTTATATGCTTATAAAATATATTGAAACCGATCAGAATAAGAAAATTTAACATTTATGTTGGAAATTTTTCGAAGGAGAGGCGTATCCTGCTTTTCAGAACCTGAAGACTGGAATACGGTGAGTTACGGTGGTAATGTTGGAATGATTACTACATGTTTCTGGCGGCAGAATGCATAACTCTGCATAATTCCCAACTTTGGATAAGTGCATGGAAATTCTTGGCAAATTTCATGTGCACTTAACCAAGTTCTGTGGTACTTGGTAGTGTAGTGAAAGCAGACGCGTGGGCGATGGTGGTGAATCCTTTCCGGTGTGGATTCAGTTAGTTTCTTGTGTTTACGACCTTGTTTGTAGCTTTGCACCTCTTGTTTATTCTTTTCACTGAATAAATAGCGTGAACATTAAATCATCTTCTATTTTATCACGTTCAAGGTGAACATGATTGTTTTGACCTCCCGCTTAAATCTACCGTCCGCTGAAAATCAGGCGATTGAATTTTGGCGCCAACATTGGACAGAAAAAAGGGCAAGAAAATAAACACTTGTTGCAAATGCAAATGCAAGAACATCCTGCTGCAGTGATAACTAGCATTTTCTTGGTGAAGATTGCTATAATCAACCCGGCGGCATGTCAGAATAAACGTAAATGAACACAATTGCAAGTGCTGTTTTGTTGCAATTTTTACTACGTAAAGACTTTAAAATTATTTCAATTATTTAATTTTTCGATAAAAAACTAACTTAATGCTATGTGATGAAAAAAATTTACATGCAATAGTGATCATTCAGGCTGATTTACACGTGTTTTTCTGTCGTGGGCTTTATAAGCCATTAAGAATCCAAAATGTACATTTCGAATTTAAAATGTGAAGACCAAAAAAAGTTCAAAAACATGGAATTTTTTTTTAAAAAACATGACGCATTGTTTAAAAAGATATGTCACAAAACTTTAGATCATAGCGATGAAAATTGACAGAGTAAAGTACATATAAAGCATCATGGGGTGCAATGCAACCCAACAATTAATCACATGGTTAATGAAGAAAACTAATTTTAGAAGAACAAACAAACAGAATAATTGGCATGTTGATATAACAAATGCAGCTTTTTATAAATAAATATTTAATTTAAAATCATGCTTTTAATTTAATAAACTGCTGAGTAAATACTATTTTAAGCTTCATTAAAGTTATCATGTAATATTATCCTTACTATGAATTAACATGGTTGATAGCATATATTTTTACCAGCGCTCCACAGTTGGAGATGAAATTTGGTTGGATCTTTTCTTTCAAATTAAATACGGATGGTTCATCTTTGGAAATGAACTATTTAAATTCAAATTGAAAATTCTGAAATCATTTTTTATAAAATTCAAAATATTTTAAAGAAAAAAAAATTTTTAAGTGATAAAAAAATGAAATAAAGTCTTTCGGAAATAACTGTCTAAATTATGAAGGCAAAGAAGAAGCAATTTTATGCAAATTATTCCGAAAATCATTTTAAATAGTAAAAGATAATACAAATGAAATTTTGTACCAACATTTCCTTGCCAATTAAGGAGATTTCTCAGAAATTTGTCCGTCATGGAAAAAATCCAATTAACGTTTAAAGAATATCAAATATTTATTTTTCTTGAAATTTATTAATAACTTTCTTATGAAATAATATTTAAAAAGTTGAAATTTTGAGGAAAATCTACTCGCAGTAATTATTATTAAGCGGGACTTGTGACATTCTATTAAAAAATATAACAAATAAACTAAATGTATTTAAAGAATTTTTTATTTTCATTCTTTAATAATAGACTTATTTAATTAAGCCTAATTATATTATTTATAGTTTGTATTGAGTATAAATAATTTGTATCAAGTTGTTTAAAACTTTTCATTAATTTTACTTTATTAATTAATTGTTAAAACTAAATAAAATAATACAATACTTCTGAAGAGTGTTCAATGTTTTCTATGATGAATAAATTCTATTTTTAGCTAAATTCGATCACTTCTGAATTCACTGTAGAACTGAGATGTTGAATTTGAAAATCGATTTAATAGCGGTTTTTATTTTTGTGAACACCATTTGGGTATGCTGAAAATTTATTATTATTATTTATTAATTTATCTGAAATTTAATTTCAGTTTTGCTTTTCAACCACTGATGTGCTTTATGTACCAATGATTGACAAAATTTGTTTATTAGAAAAATTAAATCAATCATTGTTATTTTTTAAAAATGAAACAATTTTTTCTGCCGTTACAACTTTTGCACATTGCGTTGGTATTTGCTATCAAAATATTCAGCCTTCAAGCCAAAAAATTCTTTCATTTGACTCGGTGAAAAAGAGATGCACTTATTATTCCAATGCCAATAGAATGCGTGTTGACAATATTGAAAATGCTAATGAAACTGATACTACTACATTTTATTTTATAGAAGAATGCGCAGATGGTAATGAAATTTTAAATAATATTCATCTTTCATAAATATCCGTTTATAAAATTTATTTTGTTAAAAAAAAATATCAAATCAAAAGTGAAAAAAGATTTTGTTTTTA
This sequence comes from Trichinella papuae, assembly GCA_001447755.1. NCBI lineage: Eukaryota > Metazoa > Nematoda > Enoplea > Trichinellida > Trichinellidae > Trichinella > Trichinella papuae. Next base: position 578,372 of record JYDO01000002.1, on the reverse strand, counting down.
ATATATTAATTATTGAATTATGATTTGTCTGCTTTAGTTAATAGCAATGTTACAATTGACGAAGGTGAAGTGGACGAAAATATTTCTGCAAATAGTACAATTTTATTAGTACCATTGCACGAGATGTGCACTGTGGAACGTCTTTCTTTTGATGCAAGTCGCAAAGCAAAACGAATTGATGTCATGTTTTACTGTACACAGTTGGAAATTTGCATGTCTTATTGTCGATTAGCAGTTTCACCAGTTGAATGCAATGCTGTATTGTTTTCCTCATCAGAAGGTATATGCACTTTGCTTGCCTATGCAGCAGATCAACGTCAAAATAATAATACTTCAACAAAGAAATTCATTTCTGATTTTTTTATATTCCATGATTGCAAATATGGTGAGTTGATGTATGTTTATTTTATTCATAACCATAATCTTTCTATTTATTATATAAAAATGAATTACATTGTTGTTGAAATTTATTTAAAATTTAATATTCAGAGAGAAAGGGAGAGTGAGACATGCTAAAGTGACTTTTTACAAGTAAAAAATAAATTAATTTTTCTAAGGCTCTAATAAAAAGTTTTACAATTTGCAGCAAAAGAAGTTGTCGAATCAGAATTGCATACATTGGATAATTATGCTATTAGTGAACATTATCATTCACAAATTAAAACGCACAATTCGATGAAAATGGTAGTATGCGATATTTATCGGTTGCCGTTTGCTGAAAAATTTCTGTCAATGCGCGTCAGTTTATGGTTAACAAATGTATTTGAAGAATGCATCCAATTGTGCATTTTTGCCAATTCAACAAACGGAAATTGCAACAGCGTTTATTATTCAAAAAAATTGGATACATGCCTCAATTTGAACATTGTCAATGAAAGTGATGTGCACATGAAAAACACATCACATGGCAGTCCACCTTTCTTCTATTACATAAACAACTGCACTGAAAGTAAATGTTATAACTTAAAAAAGAAAAAAATTAAATTTATTGAAAATTGTAATTTCATAAGAAAATGAAAAAAAAAAAACTAAAATTATTATAGAAGATGGAAGTCACGATTTGTTTTATGATTCTGAAAATGAATCAGCAGATGAATATTCTGAAGATGAACAAGAATATCATTTAGATGAAATAATTTATGAAAATTATGTCGGTGAGTAGATGAAATTATTCTGCATGTATTTTTTTTTCTATTTTGTTCTGATTTTGAAATAAATATTATCAATTTTATAAAATTACAATTCATTTTAAAGTGAAAATTCAATTTCAGAAGTAGAAGTAGAAGAAGTAGAAGTAGAAGAAGTAGAAGTAGAAGAAGTAGAAGAAGAAGAAAATATGTCATCATCGTTTACCTATGGAAATACAATACTTGATGGAAGCATGATAAATAGCTCTGCAACAGAAATTGTAAAATTTTACGATTTCATGGAAATTTGCATAACTCAAAAGCTAGATTTTAAACTACTTAACTATGCTGTTGCAAGTGAGGTACCAGAAAAATGTTGGTCATTGAACAGTTGCTTGCAAGCTTGCCGCTCTACAATACCGAGGTCAGGTTGTCGGGCGGTATTATTTTCACGTCAAAATAGCGAATGCTATTTACTATCCGTAGGAAACGTTTTCGATAATATTATTGTCAATCCTGAAGAAGAGCTTGTCTATTTAGTATCATGCAAAAAAGGTAAAAAATTTCAAATCAATATTTGCATAATTTTTTTATTAAATCAAATGTTCAAAAAACTTTTTTTTTTCTTCTTCTTCTGTAATATGTCATTTCAAATTCTGTTAGATATTAATTCATTTTTTAGATAGAGAAAATGAACGTATAAATAATCCAGAACCATTGCGATATTATATTGAAGAAATGCGTCAAGTTTGTCTGATAGAATTGTACACATTAACAGTTTTATCTTCCTGGATTCCAATTAAAAACATAACAGATGTTAACAGCTTTAAGAAATGCTTACAATTTTGCGCCACAGAAAAACAATGTTCAGCATTTAATTTTTCGAATATGAAAGTGTGTGCATTGTTTGAAAGCGGATCTTTAAATAATATATACAACAAACCTAATAATTCCGTTTTTGCAGAAATTCTGTACTGTGAACCTGGCACTCTCATCAATCTGCTATATTAAAAAGAAAAAAATTTTTTTTTTGTTCAGAAATATTTTTCTTCATTATTATTTTATTCGTATTTTAATTATTTATATTTATATTTGTAAATTATCATTATTACACTAAATAGATGATCATCAGTTATCGTGCTGGCTATCAGAGTTAGTCAGTCCTTGGGAAGCATCTTTTCAAAGGTGTTGAACAAATGAAATGAATAATAATAATAGTTGAAATTGCATCCCAAGCTTCTATAAAAAAAAAAGAAGTTATCCTTGATTTCAGATTAAAAGTGAACAATATGTGTCAATTTAAAATAAAACAAATAGCTTAGTAAAAACACGAAATGAAAACTTTAAACATAACAACGAACACAGCTTTGTGGAAAAAATTCACCACAACATCTCAGCATGCAGAGCTAGTAAAATCAACAGCTAGCGGCGAAATTTATTTATCACTAGCGTGCTAAATATTTTTACTTGTTACTATGTACATCCAGATATCTATTATCATTGAACAGTTGGCTGAAGTCGACATCATGCTTGATTATGAGCATGGAATAGAATAAAAAGTGAAAAGAATGTTTACGAAAACAGCCTACTCAATCAATAAATTGAAAAAAAATATATATTTTTTTTTCAATATACAAGCAGTTTATTTGAGCAGAATATTCAAAAAAAAAGTAATAATGTTCTACAGTGAGAGGGACGGATGAAAAACGATCTCTCAAAAATGATATAAAATCATCTTTTCAGATTATGCTGACCAAGATACTGGCCATAAGAAAAGTCCACCATCACCATAAATAAATAACATAAACAAAAAGATAATATGGTCAACCACAGGTAGATGTGATCAAAAATAACAGCTTCATAATCATGTGATGAAAATGTGTGCGTTTTAGAAATGCAGCCCGTTTTAGAAACATGAAAATAAGGCAGTTAAAAAAAAAAGAAAAGAAAAAGAAAAGAAGAAACATCCATATAAGGAGATCAAAATTTGATGACACTAATTTGGACTTCAGTTTGTACGTTGTCATTCTTCAGCTTGTTGTTAATAGCATTTTTTCGATCTCATCCAAATGGGACAAAAACTCTTCTGGCAACAATTTGTACTTGTCTTTCACTTTGACTGTAGTTATATTTTTCGAATATTTGGAAAGTAAAATTTTATATTTTTTGGGTGAACGTCTGATTGAAACTTTGCTTGCAATGAAAACTTTCAATTCGTAATAATGTTTCTGCGCCAGCATATCACTTTCATGCTGCAAACGATGCAATCGGGATTTCTACATGAAAAAACAAAAAAGAATATACAATTGCAAAGAAAATTCCAACAAATAAAACAAACTCAACAAAATCAATTTCAAATGTTTAAAATTAAAACATACCATTAAACAAATGAAATTGAGTTTTATATTTAAAAAAAAATCTTTTTTTTTTACAATTGCAATATTTCAACATTCAATAAACATCTTAGCTGAAACTTTTTTTTATTACAAATAAAATTTGGAACAATATTTTAAAGTCAAAAAAAAAAATAAGTAATTTATATGAAACAAAAAATTATGATCATAAAAAAATTTGCAACTTACTTTTTCTTTTTCAAAGCGTTTGAACAGTTGCTTGACTGACATTGGATTAAAATTTGCAGGCACCGGCGTAGTGTAGTTCTGAATTAAAAAAGCATTATCATCATTAAAGATCTGAACTTGAGGATTGAATATTGGTTTCAAAAATACCTTCTGGCGTAGAGATCTAATCAAATTTACCACATGCCCTTCGTAAAGCCACCGAACAGCAGTTACCGGTTCAACGGAATGCTTTGCAAAATGATTGCGATTCATAATCGCTACAACCTCTCTTTCACAGTTCCATCGTAGACGCCACTGCAAACAAATTTAAAAACTTAAACAAAATTTTGTAATAAAGTGCAAAATAAAAGTCTACATATAAAATGAAAAAGAAAAATTCACTTTTATACTTCAAAATAAAGAATGTTTTAATGTTTAATAAAATGTGTGATTGATTGAGGGGAAAAAAAATTCTACAATACCATTTCATCGTGAATTTTTTTCCGCAAATCCCATCTTTGCCTTTCCTGACTGTCAAAAAATGAACACCAAGCCATATTCATCCCCTCTGGCATAGGTCGCTAAAAAAATATTTTTTCGCCATGAAAGAAACTACGATTAATATTAAAATAATTACCAAACGCTTTTTGTACACTTTGCAGCTAGGACGAGGCCATTTCAGTGTCCTGAAATGTGCAATTCCAGGAATTTCCGGGTAGCCAACTTCACGCATCTTTATAATCGATTTAGCCCATTCTTTTTTTCTCTTAAAAATTTTCCATTTAAAAAAACATCACAAAACAAAAGCATACATAAAATGACTTAAATTATTACGTTCAACATTTCAAGTGTTAATATTTAGAAAAGTACGCTATTGAAAAATAATAACTACAAAACTCATAACACATGCATGCATATCTAACTTACAGAACTGTATAACCAATAATAATGCGAATCTCCACCATGATCATCAATGTCCCAGAGATCACTGGCCGTAAAGGCCTCTTTTGGCTGTCTCGGCACGTATTCCACTTGCAAATGTTTAAACTGTTCAAGATGGTAAACTTGATCAGACTTGAAAGATAACAAATAAGACTTTTTCGGTTTTTTCGGCTTAGAAGTTCTCGGCTGTCGCCGTGAAGAACCTAAACAAATAATTTCTAATGTTAAATTCTATTTATAAAAGCTCTTTCTATCAATCTCATTGGTTCCATTTTTAAAAAAATATTCATACTGATACAATTTGCAATAATATAATAAATTTACCTTTTTTGTTGAGCATCAGCTTCAAAGGTGGTACTTTGTTATCATTTGTTGATGCCAACTGTTCAGTATTCGGTACAGCTCTGTAAGCTTTTGAAGATGAGGCTCGACTGACCGATGTTGGATCGTCATTTAAACTGCTTGCACGAGAAGAAGCCTTCCGACTTTGGGCTCCACGTCTGCACCTGGAACGAGCGGATGCTTTACGTGCTCGGGTTTTGCTGACAGGTGGATTTTCGACGACCGCCTCAGTCGGGGTGGGACGAGTTTCATTTTCCGTATCTGAATCGTGAAATTCGTAAACATCACCAGCACCGGATGTGCCAGGGCCCCGGCCGACGCGTCGCCCACGATATCCAGCCGGTGGACGAGCAACACCACGTCTGCACATTGGCCTTTCAGACGGTGAAACTGCTTGTGCAGTTCTAGCACCGCTCGGCGGGCGCCCGCGCCTGCCACGACCTCGACCTGCAGTCCTCCCACGCGCTGCTCGAGTTTTACTGCTAATGGAATCGTCATCTTGGAGAACATGAGATGATTCATCATCTTGATCAACATGAAGTGATTCAGCATCATTCAAACACGCATCTTCTTGGTCATTGTGAACGCTATTCTCCGTTCTACCTGCATCCTCTAGTAAAGTGTGGACAGCGGCCATGGATGCTACATCTATTGGTTTTTTACCACCTGCTGTACACAATGCAGGATCAGCGTGATGTTTCAACAACAATTCTACAATCTATAAAGTGAAAATGTACTTTTTTTTAATGATATGCTAAATTATTCTGAAAGAATTCTCGCTACTTCTAAATGATTGTTTTTAGCCGCAACAAACAGTGGAGTGGTACCATCTATTGCAAGTTCATTTGCATCAGCACCTCTGGATAACAAATCTTCTACCATTGGACGGAGACCGTTCAAACAAGCGTAATGTAAAGCAGAACTATGTTTGACATTTTCTAAAAAATAAACATTGCAAAATCTATCCTGCATTTTCAGCAATCTCAGGCACTAAAGCATGTTAAAAGTACTAGTTTTATTTTATTCATATACAGTTCCTGGAAATACAATACAGAATCAAAAATAAAATAATGAAATTGAAGTAAATAAAATATTCACTAAAAAAATCTGCTTTTCAATATAAAAATAAATCATAATAAATTAAAAATAATTTTAAAGTTTGCGTAAAACCAAGCAAACAATGTCCTTCAATTTTTCAGTTAATTCATAAATTTAAAAACATTAAACAAAACTCCAAAATAAAGTTTCTAAACAAAACTTAATATAAACACTTGATCAATAAAAATCATATTTAAAATGTTCTTATAAAATCGACCATTACTTCTAACACTTTAACCTGAAAATGACAAACAAAAAATAAAAAAAAACTTTACATGCCAAAAAAATACAATTTAACATTTTACAGTTATGAACTTACAGATGCTACATTTCCTTACAGGAAAAATGTTAACCTTTAAATAGTTTTTTTCAATCAGCAGAAAAATTACAATAAAAAATGCACAATTTACATTATCACATTATATCTTTTCAGTACCCATTACAAAAAAAATTGGTAAAAGAAATTAACATTATCTAATTAATATTCAAATATATTTTCACTTTCAGATATTAATTGCTTATAACTGATTATTGTAGTGCAAATACCGTAATGTGTTTACTATTATAAAAACAATCAAGTGCAATTACCGTATACCAAAAAACTTCAGTGATATACTGACAGTAGAAACGTCCATTCTGTATAAATGCAGGCTCAATAAAAAAAAAAGACATCAAGATCGTTAAAGGACTAATGTTACCTCAAAATTTTCCTCTTATCAATTTAAAATTGGAAATTATATAACGTTATATATATACATACAATGGCATATTGTGTACTATCAAAAATTTATATTTAACAGTTCTACCAGAAAAGCTATACTTAAAAACTAAATGTAATGTTACTTCTGTGAGATTCTAGAAAAAACAACATTACAAAATTATCAAAATTCAACTAGCATTAATCAAACTTAAGAATGAAATGTGGAGTACTATGCAATGTGTGCAATTTTAAAAGTTTGCCTTCTTCAGTAAAAGTAGAATCAGCTGAAATTATGAAGCTGCAACTATAAACTGATAATCCTTTTTTACTTGAATTATTTAACAAATTGTCATAATAAGTGTATATCGACACTGCTGAACTTAATAAAATTAGCATTTAATAAAATGATTCATATTCAGAAAAATATTTACAATCAACAAAATTTACCATTTTCATTTAAATCAACACAAAACACCATTTAAACCATAACGTTCTCAAAATTGAAAATAATGCTAAAATAAAATCATAAAAATTTTTCCACAATCATATATTTCACAATTACCTTTTTCTTTATAATAAAAAATTTTGATTTTTTCAAATAAAATGCAATTAAAATCATAAAGAACTGCAATACAATGAAGTAAAAAATTATAATTTCACTCCCTAAAATTTTTCTATGATTTTTTCTTTTTTATGACAAATTATGCATTCTCAATTGCTGTTAAATTAAAATATTACCACCTACCAGTGATATCGTCTTGACGAACACAAGCACCATTTTCTTCAATCTGTTGACAAGAACTAATTATACTAGGTCGTGTTGTCATGCTTAACATAAATTTGAGCATGCCATTTGAAAGCCCTTCTTTATTAGACGAACACTTAGAAATAACTCCCGGATGCAAAGCATCATATGAATATGTGGAATCTAAAAGCAGCAAATATAGTCATTAGCAGAAATAAAATAACCAGAAAACATTAAAAATGCATAACAAATTGAATAACGATTTTATGAAAGCTGTAACATTTTTTAAAATAAATTGCACATCACATTTAAGAATAAAATTTCTTTCAAAAATTATTTTCATTGTGGAAATGTATACATAAAAAACACATTATTACTATATAAAAATTTTAAAATATACTTTAATGATTAACGTAAATGCAACTTCAAAATACATATGACGTGTTTTAATTTTTTTTAATTTTACCTTGCGATAAGTGGATTACATTTGGTGAATCAGATCCTGACGCATATTCATTTTTGTCTTCTAAATCTTGCTCCATATTTAAACAATGCTGTACGCTATTCCAATCAAAGAGCAACAGCAACAATACGAAAAAAACATCCTGTATAGTTTTTAACATAAAAATGTTTTAAAACATTTTATAAATTTTAAGCTGAAATTTAATAAAAAATTTTTTAAGTACATTTTAAAAAGTAAATAATTGCACACATAACTATGTGAAGTACATTAAATTTTGCTGTGCAAAACATGAATATCACCCCATTACACTAAATGTTTATAAAATTACCTTTCTGAAACACCGCATACATCACAATGTAAACATTTTGTAGCAACCAATATATAAAAAATTAAATTTAAATAAAAGAAACGTGAAAAATAGAAATATAAATTTCACAAATATGAAAAATTCTATAATGAAAATAAATGCGATAGAAGTTATTATCCCATACACAATAAATGGAAAATGCATTTGCACAATTGACAGTTTTCAATTTATATTAAATCATTCTTTAATTTTGCAAAATGTATCTATTAAAATTATAATTTAAATGTTGAAATTGCTTACAAATAAAAGGAACAATGTAAATATCAAAAACAATAAATACACCATACTGTTACCTACCGTTATCAAATACAACAAAGATATAGCATATAATTATTGCATAGTGCACCAATAATAAAATTCAGGAACTAAGTGAAGAGTATTTGAAATAAATAATAATAATTTTCAGGCAAAAACTATCAACACATCTAATTTTGTCAAGCCCTTACAGTAATATAATAATGCAAGCACAACTTTAGTCCGGTTAACCAACATGAAACATCTTTTCATAATAGTAGAACGTTCATTTCTACTGTATATCATATCATTTTTAATTTGGTTCAGTTTAGGAAGTCTTCTTTTTCGTAGTTAAAACGACAAATAAATTCAGCTTCCAAAACTTTTTCTTTTTAAACCATGCTTGACTGACATACAAACAGATATTCAAATCATTTATTTTTTATCACCTTTTATTTGACAATTATGTAATAGTTGATCTACAGTATACATATGGAATGCAATGACCTCTCATTTTTCAGCATAAAAAACATTTTGAAACTAACAATCATTTACTTTTCAAAAAGTAATTTCAAAAATTAGTAAAAGTTTAGAATAGATCGGAAGAAAAAACTTCGGGATCTATCCAAAGCATAGTTTAAAAACAATTAGCAAAGAGTTCACAACAATCAGTGGAACTCGCATTACCGTTTGAATAGAATGAATAAAATTAGCTAGTCCTAATAATTTGTCGTTTCCACTTTTGCTTTCAGGAACGAGTCCAATTTTACGTAAAAAGCGATCTCGATTTAAAATAGCCAAAGCGTTTACAAATAAAATTGTCGATTCTAATAAGCTGTACAAACCAAATGCCATCTCTATAACATTATTTTGAAATATTAGCAAAGAGAAGGCAAAAACAAAGTATAAAGCTTAAAAAGTTATGCCTTGAAAATTTTCAAATATTTGGATAAAAACAAATTTTCATTAAAAAAAGGTACATATTTAAGAAATAAAAACAGCTATAAAAATAATTAACACGCGATCAAAAGCATGAAATAAATTGTAGACAATTTAAGCGATGACAAATAAAGAAGAATTCATTAAATTTAAAAAGTACTTTCATTATAATATTAAACTTTAAAAAATAAACATCTTCAAAGAAAATAGGCTAAAATGATTAAAGACAAATGAAACATATTACAAATGTACAATACTCAAAACCTAATTTCCCAAATTTGTGAAATTCAGATAAAGATAAATGTAAGTAAATTTAAATTTAAAACCAAAAGCATTCCTATTTTTCAAAGTTCAATCTTAATTTTAACGTAATATCTTTCCACACCGACAATAATAAGAATATTTCTAAATTTAACTTCGTTAATATTACTGTACATATAATACCATAGTAAAGATTCAAAAGTACAATTATTTGAAAACTTTGCCAATTAAATAATAATGAAAACAACTAAAAATACATTTTAAATTTTATATAATTTAAATACAATGAAATTAGTTGCTACATAAATTATAAAATTTAAATATTTTTAACTGCTTAAAGTTAGGTGCTTTCAATTTGACTTTTAATTTATTTTGCATAGCTTGAAAAGCGAATAAACAATAGCTAATTGCCTAGAGAGGGATCTAACACGCCATATGATTGAACAATTCTGATTTTTGTTATGTGTTGAAATCCCTGTTGCATTACTTTCGCTATTTTTCAGCCTGGCTTTTGTCTATGCGGCGTTTAATTGTTCACTCTCTTGTTCTGTTGATACTAATTATTGCTTGTTACATTTCACGCACTCCCATCATTTTTTAAATTGTACTATTTAAATTTAAATATATAAATATGTATATATAATTTTATATGTTGATGAAATTCAAATAAAAAATGAATTTTTACTAATTTTTAATGGAAATACAGGAAACCTGAGAACCTTTCAGAAATCTGTAATATAATTATAATTATCATATCTGATCTTCAAGTGCTGTCCAACGGTATAGAATTCAAAAGTAGTTTTGAACAAAATCGCTGGCCTTTTTTCAAACTCAACCGATATTTGCTTTAAAATAGTTGAATTGAAATTTTATTCACCCAATGGCAATAGTTGCAATCAACGAGAACATGGACAAACAACAGTTCGAATAGCAACTTCTGCACAACGCTCTCCTTCTTCCATTGACTACTGTTTTTTCCTCGATCTTGGCTGGTGCATGTATAGCTGTGGGAGTCAACCGCGCGGTACGTCTTAGTCATAAATCCTCTCCAATTGTTATCCTGTGGACCGTCTGAGACACCGCTGCTTCGGCACAACGGCCGCAACTCTTGGTATCCCAGGCGCCTGCTCCTCCACAACTGTCTGTCTTGACGGACAGAAACGGGATGTAGTAGCACGTGTTTCGCCATTTGCTATTTTTCCAGCATACGGTCAGGTCTTGCTGTCTTGCCAGATAAGGTGCCAGACAGTCAATTGATGCCCAGACCTTGGACAGTATCTTTTGCTGTGCGCGACACGCCAAAGCATTTGGCGTTCCGGGAGATGGCCGAAATGCGCAATTTCCAAAAATTATATAACACATTAAATGTTATACATGATGATTTTACCTAATAATATTCTGAAACTGAAAAGATGTTTTCATAAAATTTACAACTCTTGTAATTTGCAATTTTGCAACTTTTTTTGACGAATTTGATGGAATTTCTTTTGCTCCTACTGATTGCTATTGCTCTTTATTCCTCTAGTAACGGTATTGTTATTTCTTAGTAATAAAAATTTTCATTTTGGAAAAGTAAAAACACTAAAATTTCATCCAATTGAAAAGAAAGCAAATTTATCAACACTTTGTGTGCAAATTGTAAATTTTGTTTCAGAATTAATTCAAGTTTGTGCTATTATTATGTTTATATGCTTATATGTTTCTTTCAACAGTGCACTTTACTGTTAAAAATAAAATAAAAAACTTGCAATTATTTGATTTCAAGTAAAATGTTTTGATTGAAAAGCAAAAAGATTTCTCCTAATGTTAGATAAACATTATTCAGCTGCTGCTATTGGCTACACATGAGTTTCAGTTGTATAATTGCGGCTTTGTATAAACTGACAGTTGTCCACATTTTCTTTGTACTAAAGTTGTATCAGCTTAATTTAATTGTTCATAATATCTGTTAAGGTTTTGATGCTTCAAAAATAATATATGAAAAATTTCACTTTCCCTTAATCGCATGGAAACTAACGTACAAATTTTTAATGAACGTAAAATTTGAAAAAATGCTAAAACCCCTTTTAGAGGCATTTTCATTAAAAACATTTCAGCGAAACCACAGTACACTGCCAACTAACGTTCTCAGTTAAATTCTTCAGTTTAATTAATAAGAATAAAAATTGGCTGAGATGAAATATTTGGTGTTTCATTAATTGCTGCAATATGAAAACTTAACATAAATTTTATTTCCACTTGAAACAAAAAAATAGATTTTTTTCTGATTTGATCTTGTCCTTCACCTTTTCATTGTTTTAGTTGATAAGTTCCTCTATTCTTCATTTCTTAAATTTCATTTGTATCAGTATTCTTAAATCAACACTCCAAATATAATAGAAAAATTAATGAAAATCATGATTTTATTGATATTATACAGGTATTTATTAAGTATTATACAATAATTATGATCATACAATATTATATTATAAAAAATGAAGGGAGTGCATGAAATATGACAAGTACCGATTATGTAAAGAGAGAACAATTAAACGCCGCACAGACGAAGGCCACACAGAAAAATAACGAAAGTAGGGTAACGCAGATTTCAACGCGTTGCAAAAATCAGAATTGACCAATCATATTGCTCATTAGACCACTGTGTTCTCCAAGCAGTTAGCATTTGTCTAATCATGCTTAAAAAACTTGTTGCGTAAAAATTTGCTAATATGCATATGTATTTTTATGTATTATTATGTTATATTATCTATTAAATGATATGCTTTAACTTATATCATACTTATTATAGATTTTTTATTGTAAACAAAAATTTATTTTTTTTTTAAATTAATACATGTAATGAAGGATTTTAATTTAATGAGTTAATATATTTCGCCTTTTCATAATTTTCCTTTAATTTATGCTGTAGTTCATGTAAATTGTGAACTGATGCTATAAATTAACAATGAATAAAAATCTTTTCTGTTGTCGCTCACGTAACTAAAATTTACTTAAAAGTAAAAAATTATTTAAAAAGTCATATTTATTTTTTTAATGAAATAAAAAAATGGAAGGAAAATGGTAACTGTAAATCAACCATATACATACTTTTTACGATTTCAATGTTGCAAATTCTGGTTTCATGGCTTCAGGTTCCTCAACAGTTTTTTATTCATATATACGGCCCTCGGCAATACTGTTGCTAGTTAATAATTAAGCTGCTTCTATTAAAAACCTCAATAAAAGATTATTTTTATCCTCAATAAATTAGATTTTGATATCATTGGTAAGTTTAAAATTTTTATGTTATGAATGCTTTATTACATGTATTTGTGTGTGGAAGATTTAAGAATGTTCTCGATCAAGAGACATTTTGCGTAATGAATTCTCATAAAACAAAGAACATCTATCTCGTATTAATTTCATACTTATCCAATATTCATTTTTGTTAATAAAAAATGAATTTTCGGAAAGTTTCCAATCAAATAAAGATTTTAATTCTGCTCCACGTTTGATTGTCAGACAACTGAAAATGTTTTTCGTAAACTGTTTGTCTTTGCTTAATATTTTTGGATATACCTTTATGTTATAGACTAACTTTTTCTTGGCTTTACTCTTGAGGAAAATCAGTAGCATTTGAAATAATTTTTTCTATTTATTATTGTTTTTATTCAATGTAATTTTTGTTTTTTAACTTTAATTTCTGGTTTTTAACATTTCGATAAAATTTTTAAAGGTTCAGTGATTTAGGAATTTTCAATCTTCATATAGAAGAGAAAATATGGTATATAGAATACTTGCTGGTTTTCCTTTTATTCTGTACAATCCAACTTCAGTTTTCACACAGTGAAATATTGTTATTTTCTATTGTATACTTTACGCTTTTCTGATTAAATAGTACTTTTACAGAGTTATTAACTTATTAGCTTGCAGCTAAATGGCCTGTAGAATAACCCCTCAAAAGTGTACAAAGTGTATAAGTTAAATTTCTTTCCTATATGTATTCATAGAACAATATTTATTAGTTTCCAAAGTGTTATGTAAGAGCGCTGCAGATCGTCTTACGTGAACAAATAAGAAATACGAGAATTGTAACCAAGGTTAAAAGAGCTCTGTCTGCTTTAAATGTTCATTTCAGCTTTTCATCTTTAATAAAGTAATTTATTTATAATATTTTTTGACGTGCGATGAACTTTTTCAATTCAAACGCTGTATTTCCTTGTGTGCTGACTTGCCCCTGATAAAAAAATCTATTGGAATGCATTCAGCCGATTGCACTAGGAATTTCTCTTTATCCATGATACTCTTGCATTGCTTGAAATTAATTTTCGGTGTATCATTTTGCTTGTTCAACAAAATACTTTTGTACTAACAGGAAAACTTTACAGAAAATACAAGAAGACCAACTTCTAGAAAGGTCTTCAGATGTAACATTTTCTAAATAACAACAGATTTGATTTTCAGCAGAGGAGTTTAATTTCGGAAATATATGCATAAAATTAAAACTCACTTGAAGAAAAATTCACCGAAACTGTATATTCTCCTTTGCTCTAGGCTCGTTTATGCACATCTGTAATGATTCAAAGCATTTCACTCAATAAAGTGTGCTAAATAAATACTACAAATGCTAAATGAATGTAATGGGATTTCATTTCAGTAATTTATTACTAACACATTTTAATTATTTACTTATCAATTTTCTAATTTAACACAGTGTATTGTGTGCAAAATGAAATTTTCTGTCAATTACAGTATTTTGAAAAGCAAGTGTTTTCAAAAGTTGGATTGTTTTATTTTTTTATCTTTCAGTTGTGATTGTTAAGAATATCTTTTGTAAATTTTATTTTGAGATATGCGGAACTGCGCGACAGATGTTCAACCAGCCGGCCCTGGTCAACGTAGAATTTCGTACGGTTGCTTCAGCTATCCACCGCCAGCTGGTCCTGCATATTACACTTATGCAGAACGATTTCACATTGCCGATTCCACGTCACCGTATGCTCAATATTATGGGAATAATATCTTGGCCGCCAAGCCGAATGAAATGACTTATTACAATGCTGCAGAACTGGCCGACACGTCGGACAGTTCACTGAACAATGGTTACTATATCCACGGCAGCAACGCTTATCCAACAGTCATTGCGGCCGATGAGTTGACCGTGCTTGATCAGTTGCGGTCCCTCTCGCTGAGCAATCCGAATGCACGTCACGTGAAACGGAAATTGATCATCGGTAATCAGGTGTGGGAATTGGACTCGTCTGACGAAGAAGAAGATGTCGACTTCATGCATCGCATTGACGCGCAGCCGAAGAGCCAACGTTTAGCCGAAGCTTCAGCCTCGTTGCCACGAGTCCAGCAGAGTGAATGTCCGGCAGCGACTGACCGTTGGACGCCGTGTGGTCGATGGACTTGTCGAACGTTGAACAGAAATGGCAATTGTCGTGGGCGGAACCGAAGAAAATTGCACACGGATAACGTGAACAACGGTCGAACTGGGCGTGGCAGAAGTACAATAGCCGACCAGCCGTGCTGCAGCATTTTACCCAATTGTTCGTCACGGCGTACTGTATGAAAAGCCCAAAAAAAACGAAATGAAAAGAAACCAGATGCTATTGTATACTGTACAACCGCCATGTTTGTAAGTTTTTCGCGGTAGTTTTGTTTTTATGCTTTTATTCGAAAAAAAATTCCAAAAAAAACTGAAAAAATCCCTAAAGTCCAAAAAAAGTTTCTACATTTCCTCATAATTTATTGTTTTTTGTATTCTTGAGCCGAGAGAAAGGCAACAGCAACAAAAAAAAATTATAATAATCCATTTGCCACTGTCACCTGTATCGTGCACTTGGGAGAGCATGAGACCATTTGTGAAATTTGTTCTTCTTCTGCAAACTGATCAAAAAGCATTTTTTTTTGAAATCTGCAACACAGGCAGACAGAGACACATCAACGATATATTATTTTATCTTAAGATCATATGCTTATGATGTTGTTTTTCTTTTCTTTTTTTGTGGAGAAGAAGTAAAATAACAGGTGACAATGCTTATTGCTTTTTTTGTTGTTTTCGTCGAATAGCATCAATTAAGATTAGCTAATTTTGAAGAAGATTTTAATTTTTAATCAAATTTGATAATTATTACTATTTACATAAATATTTCATTCCCACATAAGCTGGATGGAACATTTGCAATGATCCTCCTTTTATGCAAAATAGCCAACTATCGATCAAAACGTTGTAAAAACAAAATACCATGCTTGATGGAATTAATTTTTTTTTTTTGTTCTGTTATTTTCAAAAATGGCAAATAATTTTTGTTTTATTCAATTTTCACAAGTCAAATGATTGAATAAGCGGTGATATGCTGCTTCCAACGTGATTGCAAACAGAAAGTTGCTTATCGACCGTCTGTGGTCGGTTTCGGTTTGTTTTCGATAAGCATAGTCTCAGTTCAGTTGGACATTTGTATTTGAGCTCGAATAAATTGCAAAGCAACAGTCAGTCCCCTTTGCATTTTGTCACTTGTCAACAGAAACATTCCGACAACAGTCGTAAACAATTTGTTTACAACATCATACTTGTCTGACCAGATATTTCAGATCAGCAAACATTGATTTTTGAACGTTGTATTTGTTTTCTGGTAAATATTTTGTCTTACGAACTTTTCTATTTTTGTACTTATCTATAAAATTAATGCAAAAATCAATTTTTGTCATTGTGAACAATTTAAATTATTCCTCAATAACTGTTAATTTTATTTTTCTTTTTAATCGTAATGTGATGAAATTTAAGTTTTGAAGAAATCTCAAAATTTTCAAATAATTACGTAATTAACACTATTTTTACATATCTTAAAGGTATGTCAATCAATCAATCAATCAATCAATCAATCATAATGAAGATATTTAGCAAATCATCTTCCAGAGTTATCACTTTTCATTATTTTATATCAAACTTTGCTGATCTAGCATTTATTGTACATTATAGTACAATTTGTATTTTTAAAGAGTAATTATTTTTATTCAATAATAACTCTCATTTGAATAATTTAGAAAATTTCGAAATGAGCACTACAATAATATTACGTAAATAAAGTAATAATTTTAAAAAAGGCTGATGATAATTATTTGAAATTTATATGTTTATTTCATTAAATTTAAAGCATTATTTTATTAATTATTCATTTATTGATTGAATGTAGCAAAATAACGTTATTCAATAATTGCATTCTTAAAAAGTACCTGCTTTCTTTTATACGTACTGTATTATAGTAGAAAATGCTTGATAATCTTTAATGTTGATTTTGACTTATGACTGTATTTCTAGTGTGTGCTTTTTGTTTAAACTGAAGATTGTTTCAACTGTGTTTACAATTAATTGTTCATTGTTAGTTTCGTAGGTAATGTATTTATTTACTGATGTTGTATTTTTGTAATTTATCTGACAGTAATGGCAATTCATAATTTGTTTAACTTGAACAATTATGAATTGAAAGGTTTTTTTTAAATTAAATTTAATGAATACAAATTTATTTCGCCAAAGTTAGCATGATAAACAGAGCGATTCGTCAGCGTTGTAATTTTGTTCAGTAAATCAATTGAATGAATTTTTTATTTCAGTTTACCATTTATTTTTAGGTGCTTCAATTTTTTAGTTTTAGCATGGGGCGTTATACTGGAAAATCGTGCCGTTTGGCAATCATGCTTATATTGACTTTCAGTTTTTTCTTGGTTGAAATTGTATTTGGATATGTCACAAATTCCACGGCACTTGTGGCCGACTCGTTTCACATGCTCTCTGACGTATTAGCATTATTCATTGCTTTTTTTTGTATGAAAGTAAGTTTTGCTTTTCAAATGTAAATATGTAGATGCATTTATTTTATATTAATATTTATCTTTTCGTTTAACTGCCGTAATTAGTACTTTATCATTGTCAATTGTTTGCTTTTAATTTTATAGATAAATTTGTTCATAACTACGTATATTTGCTTTGAGCATGAAGCTAATTTGATTAAAAAAAAATTTTTTCATGAGGTTTTTTGACTGGCATTTAAATAAGCTTTAATCGAATTGAAGATTAAGTTTTACTTTTTTCAAATAGGCATGAAAACATAAAGCTGCGCGTCAAACAGTTGTACATTTTTTTAATACATAGATGTTGCTGTTGAAAATTTACTTTTTTAGTTTTCAAAAAAAAGCCCTTCCAATAAGAATACATTTGGTTGGATTCGAGCAGAAGTTTTAGGGGCTCTTATAAATTCAGTGTTTCTTTTGGCACTATGTTTTTCCATTTTTATAGAAGCCATCAAACGTCTTCTGGAGGTAATATTTTCAACTCCAGAATTTACATTTTTATGTTTATTGTCTGTTTAGCCAGAAGAAATTGAACATCCGCTGCAAATTTTAATTGTTGGTGTGCTTGGATTTTTGGTGAACGTTATTGGAATATTTATGTTTCATGGTAAGTGATTTGAACGCCCAAACGAAAAGTTTATTTCTTCTGTTGATAATTATTTCATTGTATGAATTTATTTTAATCATATTTTGGAATGGAAAGTCTTTTGTAAAAGGCAGTGCTTGTTTTGTTAAATTCTGTACTTAACTGAAATGCAAGTTTGAACTTAATTTTCAATTAGTTGGAGATGTTTATGTAGAGAAACTTGATTTTTTTTTTGAAAAATATGCATATATATGTTATATATATATTTATTTATTTAACATTTCTTTAAACTTTACAGTATTTCACTTTTCAGTTTTTGTCAGCATGTGTATATTAAATAGTAATTTAGTTTTGTTTTGTATAGATTAAATGAATTTATAATTTTCCAATTTTGCTGCGTATTGAAAATTAATGTTAAGAAAATTATTTTAAAATATGTTAAATTTTTTTTAATAACTTTTTGAAGAAGTCTATATTATTTTTGCATTTAGGTCATGCGTCTTTACATGGACATGGACATTCGCATGGTGGTCGATTTGCGGATGGAATAAATGAAGAATTTGAAGAATCTCTTGAACAACTGAATACGATCTCAGAAGCGCACAATATTTCATTTTTGTCAGATGGCAAGGAGACTAACAATTTCAAAAGACCCAACGGAAATAGTTCGGCGAAGTCGGAAAAAAATTCAAAACTAATATCAAACGCTAACGGTAAGCATTTTTTAAAATTATTTTTTTATTTTCAATACTTACAGATTTGATATTTAAATGTTGAAAAAGTGTGCGTATGAAAAAATTGTTTAAATTTACATTTTTTACTAATTGTTTAGTGGCTAGCCCAACACAGATGAACATGCATGGAGTTTTTTTGCACATACTTGGCGATGCGTTGGGTTCTGTAATTGTTATAGTGAATGCGATCATTTGTTGGCAAGTGAATGACTCTTCATTGAGGAAATATTTGGACCCTAGTTTGAGGTAGCTAATCATTTCTTGTGTATGTGAACAGTTATTTTAATTCTTAGATGTACTTTTAGCTTATTTCTTGCACTTATTATTACTTCGACCACATTGCCTTTATGTGAGTATTTTGATGTTTTTTTTTGTTTTTGTACTTTAAATAATCAATGAAAAAATTTTATTAATTTATTTTTTTAAATGAAGTCATGAAATTAATTTTGAGCAATTTCAACAGCAATAAATAAATTATTGTGTGTTTATCTGATCGCAGTTTTGATTCTTCCATTAAATTTCTATTAATTCTGACATACTGATAATTAATTTATTAATTGTGCAATGGATTGAATGATTTGTAGTTAAAGAATCAGCTTTGATTTTGCTGCAAACTGTGCCGACGCATATTAACGTCAAAGATATTCGATTGAAGCTGCTTAAATCTGTAAGCGAGTGAAAATAAAAATAAAATAGATGAATATATTTTGATTTTAATTCATAGATTGATGGTGTGATTGCTGTTCACGAATTGCACATTTGGCGGTTAGCTGGAAACAAGATCATTGCAACCGCGCATATACATTGTAAAAATTTGGAAGATTATATGAAAATTGCTGAACAAGTGAAAGAATTTTTTCACAAAGAAGGAATCCATTCTACCACTATACAGCCTGAATTTTTTGAGGTATTCCGATATAGATTTGTTATTATTCTCAGAAGTGTAATTTATTTTAAACTTTAATTTTACTAGATGGCTAATTTGTTGCAAATATTTATTGTGTGTATTTAATAAATTGTAAAATTTATTTTGATGGTGAACAAATAATTGTTGTACGTTATACTTTTCCATTATTTTGTGTTTCGTAATTGAATTTTTTTGCAGATCCATAAACACATCTCTATGTTCCTAATAGACATATATTTATGCTTGGCAACTGTTGTTTGTTAATAGAATTTTATATTATGTTTTGCTTTATTATTTCCAGAGATCAATTGGAAAGGAATTGCATCGTATATATATATATATATTTTTTTTTTAATGAATTACTATAATTTCTAGGATACTATGGCACAGAAGAGTACAGTAGTTTCCAATTCGTGCGCTTTGGAATGTCCAGGGCAGAAAGCCTGTGCACCAAGCACTTGCTGTGGTCCGAATGAAAATTCAAAACCAAGCTCAACTTCTTCAGAATCTCCTTAGCCGGGTTTCAAACTTTTTGAGTACAATATAACTAATATTGTTTCCTGGTTTATCTATCTCTGGATATTTGATTTATATATATATTTATTTTTTTTAAGAAAAAAACGCATATATGTAAAGCACTGAACAGCCGGTGAAACGTGCAAATCGATGGCATTTTGCCTGCTTACTTATTTAAATTACCTGCTTTTTTTTCTGTTTTTGCTTCATCATTTTAAAAAAATGTTACTTGCCGAATGTTATGCAGTTTTGGCTGTTTGTTATTTTGATGTTATAATTTTGCTTTTCAATTTAATCACAAATTATAAACGTATATTGTGTAAAAGTTACAAGCAAGTCATTTTGTATATTTTTGTTTAATTTTGTACGAAATTTGTTGTCTGATTAATTTGCCAGGACGGACAGGAATGAGTATTTTTATTACTACTAGGAATGAATAATAATAATAATATTATTATTACTATTATGAATTGCATCATTTGTTTGTTCGTTTTGTTTTGTTTCAACTGTTGGAAGCTGACTTGCATTGTAGCATTGTCCAATTGCATTTTACAATACTGAAAAAGTGATTTAAAAAAAATTATATATATATATATATTGAAGAATTAAAATCCAAGCACATGCGTATGTGTTTCATAGTTATATTTTATAAATTGTGTAATTGCAAGCTCGAATGCGTTGCCAATGGCAGCAGTAATTTTGAAGTACAGAAGTTGTGAAGGGAAATTTCTTGTGAAATAATAGTGCTTTTCTGAGATCGGTTGTTCAAAAGCTGGTCAACGTTGATACATGCAGTGGCAGTGGAAGAGGCGGATGTGTTTGTCCATTGTCGATGGGCAAAAATTATCTTGCACAAAATCCGCACCGAGTTGCCTTTCTTCCCAACAACTTGTCCAAATTGTCTGCTGGAAATTAGCAGAGCGTGAAGTTTGTGTCGCTCGTTCCGGTAATGCGGTTCCTGTTGACGGGCGTGTCTACTTCCTTTTCTTGTTCAACTTTGTCGTCTTGCTTTTTCACTTTTGCAATTTCCACATCCAATACTGCACTGTTGTGTTTTCACTTTCTGTTTTATTTGGCTTTTTTCTTTTCTTAATTTGCTTGTTTAAAGGAAACGCCCGAGAAATGATTTTCGTTTATCAATTCTGTTAGTCATGAATTTGATGATGGTTTCAATAAATGAATCGCCGTAACGCTTCAAATTACTGATCACATGCTGCATCCCTTCTCAAATCCTCACTTACCTTTTAATCTCTTTCTTTTTCTGACCCTAGCAATTAAACAATAATTATTGAAATTATTTTTCAAATTTTGATATTCAATTTTTGTTCCCTTTGAAAACTGTAACTATTAATAAATGATAACAATAATGTATGGTTGTTAATAATAATAATAATATTATTATTATTGTTCAAGTTTTATATGTGAAATATGTTGAACAGACTGGAACAACCAAATTTGCCAATTATGTTCCGATAGCAGAATGCCACAAAATTATTGAAAAATAGATTATCTATCAGACATTTTAATTACCGCAATTTAGTACAGATAAAATCATCGATTTAGGTTTAAAGCCAGAAGGAATAAATTTCACTTTTTCATGATTGTTGTCGTCTGAAAATAGTGCTGCTTTACATCTGACATTTTTCTACAAGAGAAAAAGGCAAGACAATATTTTTTTGTTTGTTTGTTTGTTTGTTTGTTTGTTATCCTGGCATTTTCGATGAAAGTATATATATATATTTTTTTTCTCTTCATTTTCCAATCAACATCATCTCCAGGTTTTTGACAATTTTTCACACAACTGCTTTGTCGTTGTGCAAGCTGTTGTTGATGGCTGCTGCTTCGACTGGCCACCTCCTCTGTCCATTATCTACATCTCTACAGTAAACAGTCAGCAGATAAATATTTTATTTGTTCTTTGTTCAAAGGGTTTTCTTTTTTATTGTGAAAATTTTTTTTATGTTCACATTTATTCTTTGTAGAGATGTTTTATTTTTCATTTTACTTTTATATTTTGAATTTAAGAAAAAAATTTTATCCATAAATACTTGAGATGATTAGAATTTGCAAATGTTGAACTTTTTCTTCTTCCATCTTCTTCAGCATTGGATAACATGAATATGAATAGTTTTCAAAATTGCTAAGCAGCTGTGTTTGCTTGGACATTGCTGAACAGAATCGAATTTCAGGTCCAACTGCATGCACCTTCCATGTGCAATCGCGTGAAATGAACCAGCTGACACGCATCATCTGCCTCTGAAATTCAACGCCTGCTTGCTTCTATGAGCAAATTTTCAGCCTAGCCGGCCTCTTCTTTCCGGCATTTTCAATTGCTTTTGCAAACATCCCGTCCAAAAAAGAGACTGTGGTTGTGTGTCGTTTGCAGTACAGAAAAATCTGCATAAAAGATATTATGCTTAACTGTGTTGTTGGTTTGCAATTATCAACTTGGCTTGAAGTAGCTGCGACAATTTTGCTGCTCACCAACGCGACCGTCATCAAAGCAGCGTTCGTTTCGTTTCCCCAGTCGATGGGTTCCACAAAATTCAATAATCATAATACTTGTAAATTTGTTACATATATTTAAATTTTATTTGCAATTAATTTTGAAAAGATATAAAAAAAAATATTTTTTTTTGTTTCTTCATTCAAGCGAAAGAGTCGAGTCAATTGGTGCAACTGCTGACAAAAGCTGTGCCGAATTGGAAAAATAATACAACCAATACGGACTCATTGAACAACAATTCAGGTGCAATAAATTTATTACAATTATAATTTGCATGGAATAATTGAATAATAAATCGCATTTGAACACGTTTGAAAATTGCACGGCACACTTTCGCTTGTTTCATTGAAGAAAAAAATATTCATATTCTTTTTTAACAATTAGATCGACTGGTTTGGAAAATTATTTATTATTAATTCGCAAATGCTTTCTTTGTTAAGCATTTGATAAATTTGAATTATTATCCTCAATTTGAAATAGACGACCAGTTTTAATGAAAATATTTTTTTTTGTTGATTAAGAAATTATTTTTCCAAAATGTTCCTTTGTTAACTGAAATCTTTTCACTAATGTAAAAGTATCATATAGACGTACTAATTTTTTAATCATCAAATTGCATATTGAAAAGTAAAACAATTTCAGAAAATAAGAAGATTATCAATCATGTACTAAAGGTGCAAATCAACGAGACGGAAGATAATGTTACTGAAGGTAAACTCATCCACAGATTGTATATCAATTGAACTCTGCTGATAGAGGCTGCAACGAATTATGGCTATTTTTTTTCATTTATATTAAAATTTATTTAAAAATAAAAAAGAAATTCAAATTTTTTTTTCTAATTTAGGTATAGAGCCAGTGGAAATTGATACGAACGTTTTGATTTGGCATCAACGATTGAATCCGAGTGCAGTACGAGTGCGATGGTATTTTTCGGCTAGATTCACTCGCAAGCACAACATAACGGGTTCGTTGGTGTTGTACACGTCGGATGCCAGTTTGGAAGATCACAAGTGGAAGAAAATAATTGTAATTGAACCTAGACATCATTTGACCATTGGCGATTTGGATGCAAACAAGAAATATTACGTGAAAGTTTTCCCCAGAACTTCTGAGACGACAATTCTGCTAAACATATTGCCTCTGATTGTACTACCGTATTCTTTCAATTCAGTACATTCTGCTCATTTCAATCAGTCAACTGAAGCAGTGTTTGAAACTGATCGAAAAACTGTCGTCGTATGTGAAATTTATTTTTTTTAAAAAAAGGTTATTCAAATTTATAATTTCAATTCAATTTCAGCAAGAACATTTCTGTTTGAAAATATGCAACTTGACCGCCGTGTCGAATCAATGCCTTGCGGATGAAAAATGTGTTCTCTTGTCAAATGATCAGTACAGTTTACCGGTTTGTTTGCCAGTGAAGTCTTGAATAATCTAAAGCAGATGTCTTGGCTGTTGATGCTTTTTTGCAAAGTTTAATAGTTTTACGTTGTGCAAACAAGACAAACAAAAAAAAACATCGCGTAAATATTTGTACAATCTTTACCGACGAAGAAGTAAAAATTTCTTTGAATAGTTTAAAAATTATTCTCATTAAATCTCACTGATAACTATTTTTAATTCAAAACTGTATCACTTTTGATCAAATTATGCATCTTTATATATGCATAGTTACTAAACAATTATTATTAAAAATTTAATTATTATTTTAAAAAATTATATATATTACATTTAACAAATTAAATATTTTATATATGCTTTTTTAAATGTTTTTAGAATAAATATTTAATATACAATAATAATTGAACGTGAAATACAATTACTGTAATATCGTATACTAACCGTATTTGTGTGCATATTCAAACAGTTGAATGTTGACACATTGAACGTCGATAAGTAATAGTTCATTTTTTGTGTGATGTAAAAGTGAAATAAATGAAATAACTGCATGGAATTTTATAGTTTACGTTATTTTTTATATTCAATTAAATTGCACATTTATTTAAACAAAAGTTTTTAGACATATTGATTGAATAGGGCAGTTTAACGCATCTGCACAAAAATATTTTTTTTTCAAATATTTTAAAATTGTTTTAATAAAGCGAACATTGAGTGTATGGAATATAGTTTTTTAAATACAAACGCTTTCAGTGAGTTGATAAAAATGACAGTGCGACATCGTCCAATTAAGCAATGGGGTCGTTTCAACACAAAAATATTCAAAAAATTGTTTGAAAAGCAAATGAAAACCAAGATTGAACCGTTTGTCATTCCTGAATCTTTTAAGGTGAATATAATTTTTTTTCTTATTCTTCTATTATTTTCACTTGAGCTTCTTTTATTAAGGCAATGAATATTAAAATTGAAGATCCAAATGATCCTAATTTTGGATTGAAATCAAACGAAACAAACAACCAGCCGATGTTTGAAACGTTAATTCCACGAGGAACTCGATGCTATTTATTCGACGGATCCGAATCACTTGCAGAAGGTGTTTGTGAATTGGAAATTTCTTTTTTGATTGTTTTCTTTTTAATTTAGGAATTTTGCAAGCTTTGCATATTACGAATGCCGTTGGCAGGAAAGGTTTACCAAGTTCTACGATGAAACTGCTTGATTTGAAATCGACTGCTTCACTGGAAGAACGAATTCGAAAAGCTGCGATGCAGGCCAATATATGGGATTCGACTTTAGTGAGTCTTCCGAAACGTAGAGATCCTGTTCTTTGGTGGATAACTTGGCCAAGATATCACGGCATTCCCATTTTAAAAAAGAGGTGATTTTTTTTTTAAAATAAGTCAAGCATTTTGATTCTTTTAATTCAATTGTGTAATTGTTGAATTCAATATTTTCTGTTAGCATTTCAATATAGCAAATGTTAAATTTTCGATTTTAAAGTGAAAATACCAAGCTCTTATGTTTACCAGTGAAATTTGGCAATTTTTTTCGTACGAAAGATATTATTAATTAATTAACCGTGAAAATTGAATTTATGATTTTGTTCATGTTTCGATGTGTAAATTGTTAAAAATTTTCATATTTATAATTCAGTGCTGTTTTGTTGGACAATTTTTTTCGCTGTGCTTTAACACTGGCAGACAATTATCCAGAAGTGAAAGATTTGCGCTATACTCGTGATGCATTGATGAAAGCTTTCATTGTAAAAGGTGGTAACTTTACCAGAGAATGCATTGTGATATTATTTTTTGTATATATATTTTTTTTCTCTGTAGGCGAAACACTTCTTTGCTTTAAACAGCAACCGATGATGATTGTCACTGGTCCTCGTCCGTTAGAACCTGTGCTTTCCAAGGAGGCAGTGCTGAACACAAGAGAGGAACCTCTTGTCAGCATTCATCCTGTCGGAGAATTGATCGACTTTGCAGAAGAAAATATTTTTGAAATAGAAAACATCTGGCGTATTTTTTTTAAAAATATTATAATTTTATTTTTATCTGTTTCAATTGTTGAAGTTGGAATTGTTTCAGCTGGTGTTGCGCCATCTTCTTTTCCATCAATTCATACTATTCTGACGGTGAAAGACAAAGATTACCGATATCCGTGGACGTCGAAAGAGATGACTGGAAATGCAATATTGAGCTGCTTTACGGCGGCTTTAATTTCCGCCATCAGACAGTATGGAGTAAGTGAGATTAAATTTGAAATTTTTTTTTGTTGTTTAAAAAAAAACAATATCTATTTAATCGATTGCAAGATACTGACAAAAGTCGAGTCGAGTTGTAAGTAGAATATGAAAAATGTTGTATTTTTTTTAAAAATTTTATTTAACTTGAGCTTGAAATTGTAATATATGCCAAAAAAATTATTTTTATTTTCCATTTCCCTACTTTACATTGAAGTTTGAATTGTTTACTTGATGAAATTTGAGGATTACTGTGGCGTTTTGGAACGTCCCATAGTGTCGCAGTGTATTCAATGTTGTGAAAATAAATTCGACTTTATCACATTTCAACTGAACACAACAGATTTGGCAAAAAGTGACGGAGTGAAAAATGTCGTCTGGTATGACGGTGGTAAGTGGTCAATGATTGCTTATTTGTGATTTAATTCATTTCAAAATTGGCCTATTTTCAAGATAATCAACTGTACAAGGCACTTCCTTATTGGGAACAGTTTGTAGAAGTGGAAGAAGCAAATGCTAATGTACTTCGAAAATTTTTGGCCATGCTATTCAACAGTGTTGCGAATGTTGATCGTTGAATAGAAAATTTAAAAATGAAAAATCTATATTTTTTGTTTGTTAAAAATTAAGAAATAAATAAACATACGACAGTTGAAATTGTGGAATATATGCCAAAATAAAAAAAAAAGAATACAGAAAGAAGTTTAACAAATCATACTGAATTTGATCAACTGGAAATGATGAAGCGTTTCTGTAAAAGAAACACAGTTGCTTTGCTTGTTCGAGATAACAAATTGACGTTGAAATTGTTGAACAAACTGTCAGCATAAGTTAATCAGAAGATATTTTTTGTTTATTTTATACTAACATAAAAGCAGGCATGTTTTATCAATGTGCTTAGCAGTAGAATTAGAAAAAAGAAAGTATTCCAGGAAAGAAGAGAATTTAAAAAAATAATTGTAAAGTCAATTGAATAATGGACAGTGCACTTTGTGAAACAGAGCTTAGAGGAGAAGATGTTTGGCTAGCCTTGGCGAAATATTTTGCTTTGGATCCAAAGCTCAATCTTCTCGATAATGTTTCAGCCGTGAGAATTGCAGTCGGCCAAGGTTACATTTGCAGCATTATGCAAATCAAATTGAACTGGAAGCCAATTTCCATAAAGTAAATATTTTCCAATGAATTCAAAATGAATTGTATTGTTTTTTGTGTTTAGATACAATAAGCATTTGCCTCAGTCAGTTATAGCCAAAGTGCCGTTTACAAGTCAAATGATGGAAACTTTTGAATTGCTTGGCTTCAAAGATTGCATGCCTGAAGATATGGACTGTGATTCTACTATGCAATTTATGCACAATGCTGAATGCTCCTTCTATTTGTTGTCGTTGAATGAAAAATTGAATTTTCCAACAGCAAAATGTTACGCAGCATGGAATATAGGTGTAGATTTTGTTTGTTTTTAAAGTGCAAAAGCAATTTTGATTTATATTTTTTCAATGCTTCAGATAAGGCAGGAGTGAATGTGATTTTATTAGAAGATTTGAAAGATGTTGCTGCAACAAAGGGAGTTTTTCCTGGACTTGGAGTTGAAGAATTGAAAGAAGTAGTCGAAAAGGTAGCTTTGCTACAGGCTTGGTCGTTGAATACAGATGTCGAATGGCAGAAGATGTTTATGACTGTGGAAATGCTTTTTGAAAGATTTTTCAAATTTATAGATCATTCTATAAGTTCTTTAAACGATTATTTGACAAAATATTCAGATAAGTTGACGTCGTTTGATTTGAATAAAGCCAAAACTCTGCTCAACAAGCAGGAGGATCTTATCGAGGTGAGAAGATTTGAATTGAAATTTTTAATTTCAAACTTTCAATATATCAAATTGCAATTGTTCGTTTTCAGCTTTTCACTGAACATCGAAAGTTTATACCGGATGTGATTGTTCATGGTGACCTTTGGTCAAATAACATGATGTTCAAGCTTGATGGTGATAGTGATCAAATTTCCAATAAACTGGCGGCAATTATAGATTGGCAAATGGTACATGGTGGTTCATTTGTTGAAGATCTGGCGCATTTATTCATTTTCAGCGTGAATACGGAAGTTCGACGTTTTCATCAAGAAACAATATTTCGTCATTATTATGACACTTTGATGAAGCATTTGGAAAAGCCGTTGACAAACGTTACTTTTGAAATTTGCTATGATCTATTCCGAAGAAATTTGGCATTCAAGCAATTGTCGTTTGCTGGCATGACGGATCGTTTTGTTCCTATCATTTCCAAAGGGGATGAAAAGTTGGCTCAAGAAATGGTCGACCGAATATTCGAAAGTTGCGTTGATGGGTTGACTTTTCTTGGTTGTGTGAAAAATTAATTTCTCAAGAAAAAAAAATTATGGTTGATTAAAGGGAAAAAAATTTTGCTGAACTTACAAAAAAAAAGAAGCAATCTCTTTATCAAAATATAGTAAATGATGATTTTTTTTTTGAAATGAAATTCAAATTTTTGAAATGCAAATTTTACAATATCATCAGTAAATTTGGTGGTAATTGTCATGAACGTGAATATTTTATGTTTCCTTTTCCGCATGTTTTTGCTGTTTTAAATATTCCAAAGTCAAGCAAATATATATGTATATTCAATCATTTCAAAGAGATTGAAAGCATTGCCGCAGTATATTTGAACAACTCGATGATAAAGTGTCTCTTTTTGTTGTTTCTATGCAAAATTAATCATATCACATTGGACATTTAAATATAAAATAAATGTTTTCTTTTAAATATATGCTGATTAAAAAAAATAATCTTTTCACTCATACATTTGATGAATGATTGATTGAAAATGCAATTTTTGGAATTTATCAATCAAACATTTGATGATTTATGAAAGCAACGCTGATTTTTTTTTTGCTATCTACTTACTTGCAGCTGTTTGGAAACGTTGATTTCGTCAATAACTAAAATTTTGACATTAAACAATTTGTTGCGTTTGGGCAGTTGAATTTTTGCAAAATGAAGGCTTGTCTCCTTTCATTTCTTCTTCATCATCACCATCATCATCATCATCATCGTATTATTATTATTATTGTTATTCTTTCAAATTTTTCTTTTATTTTTTTCAATAGCTTACATTTATTCAACAAAACTGCCAAACTTTTTTTCACTGCTACCAACTTTTTTTTAAATAATAAATTTTATAAGCATGAGAATACGAAGAAATTGTAGAAATTTCACAATATGGTTGAGAAATCGTTTGGCATTTTTCAACGTCATCTTCAATACAATGTCCAAGTTCCACTTGTTTTCATTTGTATTATTGATCGTTTATACTTTAATCGGTGGTGCAGTGTTCTACATGTTCGAAAGTGACCATCACCAACAGCAGCATTTTAATTTTAATGTGACAAATTTGAATGAGAAAAATGAACAAACCAAACGAATATTGGATCATTTGAGAAAAGTTTTCGCATTGAAGATGTGGAAGGTTGGTCGTCAAGCCGGAGCCATGTCAACCAAGTTCGGTCGTTCCAGAGCTATCTGGAAATGGTATGAACAAAATGTGGAAAATGTTACAGAATTTTGCCAATCAACAAATAATCAACAATCCAACAAAGCAGCTGTTGATTGGTCATTTTGGTCATCCGTTTATTATGCTGTCACTGTATACACCACTATTGGTAAAAATTTGATCAGAAAATATGAATTAGCAAGCATTTCATTCGTAAAAATATAGATTTTTCAATTTAATTTGTATTACATTTACGATTATTACTATTTTGCTAAAATCAATCCATTGTAAACACAATTAATCTAGATTTTTATGAATATTGTTTTATGCATATCTATCTATTGATTTAGGTTATGGAGATATGACTCCATCGACAACACCTGGAAAAATATTGACAATGATTTATGCCCTTTGTGGTATACCTTTGATATGTTACATATTACAAGATTGGGGTTTTCAGCTTCTACTTTCTGCAAGATATCTTATTAAATTGTATGATAAAATGATTGACAGACTATTTTCAAAATGGAAGAAAAAAAATATGTTGAATATAGGTTGGCTCGAATTTGGCGATTTGCCTATTTCTGTTGCATTACTCATGGTAATCTTTCTGTTGTGCATCTCAGCGTCGATGTTTCTCATTTGGGAAGATGAGTTGACTTATTTTGAAAGTTTTTACTTTTTTTTCATCAGTTTCACTACAATTGGATTTGGTAATATGTTCAAAAGTGTTATTAAAATTTATTACATTATTTGATCAATTCTCTTTTCAGGTGATATTGTGCCCAAATATCGCATTAGCATGGCAATGTGCATTGTTCCAGTTTTGATGGGTTTAGCTACTGTTTCAATGACGATAAATCTCGTGCAGAGTAAAATAGAACGCTTATTTGAAAATGTAAAAAGAAATATAGAATTAGAATATCAAAAGAAGCAAATTGATCCCAACAAAAGTTTAATGAATGTAGAATCTGATGAAGATGTCATGACACGTCTGAAACATATTGGAGATACAATGTCTTTCGAAAGTCGATTTCTCTTTAGAATGCTTAACAGAAGTCAGAGAAGACTGTTGGAAGAATGTTGGGATCGTCGCGTTAAAACAGCTAATGCTGCCAGTCAAACTGTACTGTTAAATGCAGAAGAGGAATCTCAAACATCCATAGAGATGCAATTTCCAAGAAGAAATACCTACGTTTATAATGCAGAATAAGTGGTCAAATGGAAGAATTAACTGACTTTTTCTTAGCAATTAAACAGTGATAAAAATACACTGTTGGATTTATTTCATTGCTTTAGCAACATCTTTTGCTACAAGATTGCTGGCGTAGTGTAGAAAAAATATGTACTGAATGTCATATGTGAAAAAAAGAGCAGTTTAAACATCATTATTTCAAAATTTCAAAAACTGCTTTTCGGGTGAGTTTCTTAATAAAT
Source organism: Trichinella papuae (assembly GCA_001447755.1). Taxonomy (NCBI): domain Eukaryota; kingdom Metazoa; phylum Nematoda; class Enoplea; order Trichinellida; family Trichinellidae; genus Trichinella; species Trichinella papuae. The sequence goes on along the minus strand of JYDO01000002.1, from coordinate 546,922 downwards.
TATTAATTTTTTTCACTGTATTACAAAAATATTTGTGAAAACATTTTAATTATGAAAAAAAGAACTATAAGAAATTAATTAAAGATTGCACTCACTGAAAATTAATTACTCATCAAAATTAAAAATTCATTCATAATTGATTTAAATAATGGTTACATAAATTTGAATAGAAAAGCAAAATTGTTGCATATTTTTTTCAAGTTTTGGTAGTACTTTGCTGATTATCAAATATTTTTTAGAAATTAAAAAATTAAAACTTTTATTTTAAAATATCCTACTTTTATTTATTGGATTTACCTTTCACTTTGTTATTTAAAAGAAATTTTAAACTGTGCAACTTGTATCAGAATTATAGTTTGAAACATTCATTTACTTGTTTTGCATTTAATGCGAAAAACATCAAGACTTTAATAAAAATAAAGCTAGTAATTGAAAACTGGTTTAATTTTTTTATGAATGCGTAACTGTAAAATTTAAGCAAAAAGCAATAGTAATAAACTTTATTTTCTGAAATTATTTTCAAATAATAACAGACATTTTGTATGAATATAAGATAAAGTTAGCTATAAATAATAATTTACATTAGCTCGAATAAATTATCAACAGCTAGTAAGAAAGTATAATTTTCATCAGCATGTTTAAACTAAAACTATACCAAATTTAAACAGTAATTGTGGTTTGATGATAACATAAATAAACATGTCAGTATAATGCAGGATCCTTCGTTTACTTAACTTCCGTGTACTTTGTATTTGTAATGCAACATTGTGAAAATATCTCAAAGTTCAAATTCTTGCATAATTTATCTATGTTGTTTATTTTTTATATTGCACTGCTTGCAATACTTATCAACTGATCATAAATCATGACTTTATTTCTGTTCAACGTTTCAATTAATACAGTATGAGATGCTAACACTGAAAAGTTTAAATGCCAAGTAGATACTTTGCACAAATACAATTTTTAACAAAAGCAAAAAAGAACGTAATTATTTATAAATCCTTTAGAATTTACTCATCAGACCATTAAATTTCGGTAATTACACTGAAGAATTACTTTTAAATGTCAAAATACAAAATACGTTAGCGCTAAAAAATTAATGATGTAAATGGCTATTTAAATTGTCTACTTCAAATAGTACATTACAAATTGCACCTTATTAAGCTAATTGTTTGAGCATTGGCTATTTGCGTTTTAATTGCTCAATGAATTTATAATAATTCACAAAACTATTCTTTACATTCAAGTAAAATAATTTTATATGATAATTATGAAACATATATTGTAATAAATAATTCGCAAAACTTAACAAAAAAATCATTTAAAATTAAAAAGAACATTAGTAAATAATATACAAAGTATTATAATTTTTTAGGATGTTATTTTAATTGAATTCAAATGAATTAAATATTTATTATTATAATTTTATCAATGAAATCATTAAAAAAAAATTAAATTTTAATTTTTGAAATTGCACTGCTATTTTACAAAGCTGTACAATTTTTTTAAAGGTTTTTAAATAATTTTCTTATTAAAAACAAGATAAATAACACCAACGCTTAAACAATTGCATAAAACTGACTATTCTGATAAGCTTTTAAATTAAATACAATGGAATCTGGCTAACATGAACTCAATTAGCGTGAACTTTCTGTTAAGACGAACAAATTTCATGGCAGAAAAATTTACATATGTAATAGCATTCAATTGAGTTCAGTTAACAGGAATATCAAGCTCTGATAAATACAAATTTTCGTTTCGTGCGATCAGTTTCTTTATCCAAAAGCATTATTGACTGTAGATAATGCAAACTTGAAAATCAGGCGATTAGTTGAAGCGGAGCGTGACCTGCCGCAATCTGTTTTCAATTAACTTGCCCAAGTTGAAATTCTTGTTAAGGACACAAAATTTATTAATATCAAGAAAACTATGATTTTGAATTATGCAAAAAAAACAATAATGATAACATATAAACGTCTGAAATGATATCTAGCGCTTACTTCAAAATAACTTTGAATTTTAAAAATGTAGTCAATCTTTTTAAAATTTATTTCATACATTGAATTAATTAATTAATTTTTTCCGAATATCTATTTTCATTAATTTTAATAAAAATATTCAAATATGTTCAAAAATTCAATCGCAAATGCTGATGCACTTATATGCTACTGCCAGTTCATTACTGCAAACATGGAAAATTTTCCTTAAAAATATTTTTAGTTTAAAAAATGCATAAAAGGTATACTGAACACTTTATTGTTATCAGTGATAGGTTTTATCTAAAATAGAAGTTGACAATGTTTAGCCAGTTCAGCAAACGGAGACAAATTCACAATGCAACAGAGATCAATTTTAACTAAGTTGCATCTTAATTGAAGCTTTTTTTTAACACACAAATATTTAGTCTACGTTTATATTTCTTTATTAATTTGCAGTTATTTTTTCTCAATGTTAAATGAACGTTGCTAAATAAATGAGAAATTGTATTACCTGCAATTATGAACAAAAAATATTTACTTCTCATCTTGTGCTAGTCCATTGCTGCAGAACGTGACAGAAAATGCTATTTTATAAAATTTTAATTCAAATAATAATTATTATTTATTAATTGAAAATAATGCAAAGTATTCTTCATTTCTTAAAATTCAAATAACAAAATAGGATCATTATTGCACGCAGGCAATAAATATTCACTCTAAAAGAATATGCTGAAAATCGATTGCCTCTAATTCATATAAAGCGGAAGAATCGCCGCTGAAACATTGCAACGACGCATCATTGAGAGTACTGAGAGGAGCAGGAAAACTACTATGAAGTATTGTACATTTCACAATATTTTGTGATTTATTCGAATCAATGCCCCAACATCCATTTTCTTTTCTTACCTGTGGAATTGTTAGCTAAAATGTTTTAATTATTTTATATAATTTTAATTTTTATTCGTTCATGCATTCGTATTTTATTTTTAATACCTGGATGTTTTAAAATCATTTCAAATAAAAGTTGTTACCTGCATATTTTTCGTGCAATTCGACCTTTCGAAGACAACTTCTGATGATGATAAATAAAAGGACATTTGAATAGTTGAAAGAAGTTCCAGAATCAGATAATAATAATGGCGATCATTTTTATATGCTGCATTAAACCAGTCTTGGAGTACGAAATAAAACATTTCCAATTCAATTTCATGGTTAGTTTTATTGCTGTAACTTTCATGAAACTCCCTCCAGAAAAGAAAAAGAAATAAAATTTTATTTATCCGCATTTTACTGAAAATTCTATTTGGCAGAAATCTAGTAGAAATAAAAATTTCATCAAAGTGATATTAATAAAGGAAGATTGCCAAACAAATATTATGAAGCAATTTAATTTGACATTCAACATATTTATTTAAAATTAACTTAGAAATAATTTCTTCAATATATTTAAACTTATTTTAATAACAATTTTGAAAGTTACTATTAATAACAACAGCACACTTCAATTACGACAGTACAATAAATAATATTAAATAATTAATATACTTCAGAAACTTCAAATTGTTAACATACTCAGTACTGGCATCTTTTTAAATTTAATTACAGTGGAACTCCGATTATCTGATAATCGATTATCCGAACACCCGATTATCCGAAAGCTTTTTGGCCGGCTAGATAAAATGCATTGTTTATGATATTAAGTTCACCTGCATTTTACTAATACTATAACATTCTGTTGTTGGCTAATTTTTATGTCCGGTATGTCTACTACTAGAAGGAGAAAGGTTTTTCAGACAAAACTTATTACTGAAAGTTATTAATGATTTTATAAAACATGACACAAAGTAAATCTGGTGCTTTTTCAATGTAGCGCTGAAAAATATAATCGACCGTGTTAATAAACGTTCATGCAATTTAAGCGAGTAAAGGGCAAATAACGTCGAATAATAAACAGAATGTCTACTATTCCGCGTCTAATTGAGAATAACAGCTATAAACGCTTCAATAACGTACATACATTTAAAAAAATAGAAAACGTCTGATTATCCGAAGGACCCCCAAAAATCGTGTGTTCGGATAATCAGAGTTCCACTGTATTCACTTATTCATGAAACAATTTTTATTATCTGAAATGAAAAGTAAAAAAATTAGTAGTGAAATAAATTCAAACAAAGTTTTATTAATTATTAAAATATGTAAAAGCAGTTGGAAAACAACAATCCTTAAAGTAAAATAGTTTGATAGTGATAAGTGAATTTTGAATACCTTCTAAATGTAAAGGAGAGACGTCTTAAATAATTCAGATAAAATAGCATCATTTGCACATCAGCCTAATGCTCAGATCAAATTGCATACATACATTCATGATACAAAGAGTAAATTTGCAACAGCTAAAGACCATTATTTGCCAGTAAGATTCTTTTTATAATAACAATAAACAATCACAAGTAATTCAATTAGATGTTGCTCGAATTATATTTATTTAGTTTTAATTTTAAAATAAAATAAAATAATAACACATACAATTTTATCACAATAAGTAAAGCTTAATAACAAAACAACAATCAGAATAAATGGACAGTTACATTCTTCTAAAAATGGATATCTTTCTCAATAAATTCACAAAAACTACAATAACAAAACGGCAAATGAGAAGAACCTTTTGTAAAACACAAAAACTGATCTTAATGTCCATCCTCTTTACTTCCGTAATTGTTGCAATTATATTAATTATTAGAGCTGTAATTCAACCCTATGCCATGCAATATTTTCAAATCAGAACAAATTTCTATTCATCGCATAATGCAAATGCATAATTCATTTCACTGCAATTGCCATCTAGAAAAAACATGTTTCATATCTTTGAAAATACATTTCTCAATCATTTGCACAGCTCTAAACAATACTTTATCCCTTTCGTTGATGTAACTACAGCACAATGCTAACAAGCGATAAAAAGTGGAAGAAAATAGACGAAAACACATTTGATTAAATGCAAACGCTGACGAATCTCTGCAAGTTGTTGGAATTTGAGGATAGTGACAGTATGATTCATTCCAAAATGGAAAGTCAGAACGAGATGTCCAAGTGGCAGATGAAAATGCAGTTTTCTTTTTCGAAAAATCAATTCCAAATAATACGACATTACTACCGTCCAATGGTGTCCCACTCTTAGAAACTGATTCAGCCAAGTACAAGGGTAGTGTCTTCATTAAGAAGCATACCGGAGGCAAAGATATTAGCAGTTCGTCCGCATTAGATGAAACGTCCCGAAAAATTGGACATAACAATGGATTGAAAAATTTTTCCGTTCTCTGCACAGCACTTGGACGCCTCAGTTTTTCCAAAATATTCGTAACTTTACGGCTAGCATCAGACCACCGTAAACTAAAAACATTTAAAAATTCACTAAATTGACACTAGCACCTTATATAATTGTACAAAATTGATACCATTAAATATATATATATTAAAATATTAATCACAAAATTTTCTTAATAAAAATAAAAAATTAATTAAAAACGAATTAATAAATACAATCATAAACACCACATTATCATTTCATATTTTAATAGAATCAACAAACATCAACAGTATAAATGCTTGATAATTACGAGAAAATGAAAATTATCAAAAATATTTCCTAACCTACCCAAGCACCTCTTCTACGGGCTGCCCTTTTAAGATAGCTGTTTTCAATTCATTATGAAGCAGCCATTGCAAAAGCGAAAATTTTCCTCCTTCGACTTCATTATCATCGGCTGAGCTGCTTAAAATAATATATTAGTCAGCATCAAAAAATTAAACTCTTCAATGTAAAATTAAACAAAACCATACAATTCATGTTGATCATTCAAACCAAACAACAATTTCAAGACGACAATCAAAATTGCCATCACTTGGGTTTCTAAAGGAATTTTGGGCCGATCTGATCGAAATTTGGGATAAAAATTTGACCACTGAGAATCAGTATCAAATGATATCTGACGAAGCACAAAAACCGCAGCCTTAAAAAGTTCGCCTAAAAAGAAATTGCTTTCTTTTCAACACATATATTTATGAAAATTAGAAAAATAAATAACTCGGAAGATTGAGATCAACCCAAAAGCGTGTCAACACAAACACGGGTTTAATGCTAACAAAATCCTCAAAAGAAATGAACTCTGCCAAGCGACCGAACATCCAATACAAATGAGACAACGGAAACAAGCTTGAACCCTAAAAAACGATTTTTAAATGATTATAATAAAAAACATAAAAATAAAGATTTTCAAAAATTAAACGAATGATTTCATTCAAGTAAGAAACTAATTTCAATATACGACCTTCAAATTCAAAATAGTCTTGAGATAATAAATGACACACTAACCGAATAGAATTTCGCCAAATTCGGATCATCATTGTTACGAAATAGTGGATCATTTGCAAAATACGGTAAATGGCCCATTTTCAAAAGACTAGAAAATTTTCAATCGCAGACATATGGCAATACTATTAAAATTACAATACCGATATATATCAGATAAAAGTACTGTGCACGAACACTTCATGCAAGCAAAATAGCATATGGACAACGTAACCTGAGGATTAACCAACGCCAACTTGTTCTGCAAACAAATATGACAATTCTCAAAATTCGAATTTATGAATACAGAAATTTCGAAAAACAAAACAAAACTACAATGATTTTCAAAAATTTATGAACATAAAAAAATAAAACGAAGCTGGATAACAAAAAAAAACATAACATAAAACATTATTTTACAAAAATCGATAAGCAACAGGTGCAGGCAGAAAAAACAAATGTTAAAAAAATGACACAAGCAAAATCAATAAAATTCTTATCGTACTTTAGAATTCGAGCCGCAATCAGACAACTGCTCTGAATCATCTTCATCATATCTGAAGTTCCAATCAGCATTACAAATAAACAAACTTATATTGCAATCTCAAATATAATATAAAGATCAAAAATTAAATTCATCTCGAACACTTAAAGGTTGAAACTGCACATTTGGATACTATAACAAATTTACTTCTAAAAGGATCATCACAGCACTAAATAAACTACTTATATGGAAGCAAATAATAATACCTAAATGTGAAATTTAACAGACTTACTCCTCTACCCTTTCAATATCCAACAAAACAGAACTCGCACGCTTGACTAACAAAGCATCTTTAACGTAGTCAAACCAAAGTATACATATTGCAGTCTTAAACAAAAACATTATCTTATGCAAAAAGTAAAGTATGCAAATTAGCAATATTTCAAATGAACGGCTTGATAAGTTATACCTTCACACTTTCAGGAAAACCACATGCAATCAAAGCGTCCGCTTGCAACTGCATGACTTTTGTATAAGCATTAAGCATCAACTGCTCAGGGGTAAACTTAACATGATCTTCAATTTTAGACTTTGAATCAGATGAGGAAACATCCATAGACAAGCTTCCATCTTCATCTTCATTATTCATATGTTGCTCAGAATACTAAAAAACGAATACAAAACAACAGTAATAACAACAACCACGCGTGGCATCGTAAAACCTGCGATTGAGCACCACAAGAGACACAAAAGTAGTAACCATCAACAATGTCAAATTCAGAACAACCGCACTGAGAACAACTATCCATTTTTTCTATCAATGACATTTTTATGAAATTGAAATATAGATGCAAATCAAAAATCAAAAAATAAAGAATAATCATCAACAATATTGAATGAACAATTGCCAAGAAACAATAGCAACAACTATATGATAGCACTTTTAATGTGGCATCGCTGAATGGAGTATGCATGATAAAATATTAAATAAAATGATACTGATACATTACAATGACATAAATGAACCCGCATGAGTGTTTTTCTACACTTCGACAAGAGTATCGCTAAAAGAAAAGAAAAATCTTAATAATTAACCATCTTCAACAAAATCCGCTGCTACTTCTGCTGGCAGGCATTCAGTGTAACTAACTCAAATGTAAATTAGCAAACAGTATGCATTTTTTGGAATAAAAGCTAGAAACCATCAGATTAAAAGGAGAGTGCACAAAATTTATCCGCACATTCTAACAGTTCCAGATAAAATATATGCAGCTGTGATGAACTGATCACGAACATTATTGTTGAATTTATAATAACATTTAAACAAACATCTATACAACAGATATAGATTTGCAATGTCGTGCGTCGATATCATTTTAAAGACAAAATGGAGCAGGTTCACACATTTGAACAGCAAAAATCAATGCCCATGCAGGTAAAGACTTGTCAACCAGACAATTCCGGTATCTCATTCGTCTCACCAGCATCACTGAATATTATCTGCAACGCAACAACATATGATAGTATATCGTCCTTTTATATCCTTCAAATAAAACATTATCTCATAGTTTTCACAAAGAAAAAATATTATTCAATTATAAATTTTATTAAATAATCACTACTAGCTCTCATTATTATTGAAAAGCACTTTTGTATTTTTTAAATTTACATCTAATGTATTTCCTTCTCCGCTATAAATAAAAAATAAAAAAAATTATTAGGAATTATATTTATTCCAAATAAAAAATTATCCATTTATTTTTGGATATACCGTATATTGAAATGTAACAAAATATGATCAGGTACACTTGTGAGTGCCCCATTTTCAAATACAAACAGAAACAGTATTTGCTTACTTCATTCTCTAATTTGTCACTGATCTCAGTCGGTTGCTCCGTGGTCTGCCTCTGTATTGCATTGTATTTGTATAAAAAATGAACCCCAATTGCAGTGAATATGATAAAGTCGATGAAGCCAGCACTTCCACATCGGTTTCAATGCTTCTTCCCAAGTGCAACGGTCACAGTTTGCAAGAGTCCAATGATTCTTCACCTTCCATGTTCATCGATGAACGCTTTCGAATCATTTCAACTCTTGGCAAAGGCAATTATGGAACCGTTGTTCTTGCTGAAGAGAAAGAAACAAAAAGACGATGTGCCATCAAGATAATAAAAAAGAGAGAGTTGATGTTGAGCAGTTTGGGATTCAAGCAAGTGTTCAATGAAAAGAGCATCTTGCAGACGTCACAGTTTCCGTTTATTGTCGACTTTTACGGTTCGTTCAAGTCCAACTCCAATTTATTTTTGATGCTAGAATTTGTCCAAGGCGGTGATCTGTTCACGCATTTGAGAAAGATGAATCGCTTCAGTGAAGATGTGGCCAAATTTTTTGCAATACAAATTGTGCTCGCATTCGAATACTTGCATCAATTGGATATTATTTATCGAGATCTGAAGCCAGAAAATATTCTCCTAGATCAACACGGATACTGTAAACTGGCGGATTTTGGCATGTCAAAACAATTGAACAACCAACGCACGTACACAATTTGCGGAACCTGGGAATATATAGCACCAGAGATTATCAAGAATCAAGGATACGGTACCAGCATCGATTGGTGGATGCTTGGAATTCTACTGTATGATTTGTGCAATGGCAGAACACCTTTCAAAGCAGCATCGCTGAACGAACTGCAACAAGCCATCTTGAAGGGCAAGTACAGAATGTGCCAAAAGTTCTCTGCACCGTTGAAAAGTTTAATCAGACAATTATTGAAAACGGATTGCAGAAAACGAATTGGTTGTCGTGGTGGTGACGCCCGTGAGATCAAAGCTCATGCATGGTTCAACAACATCAACCAGCGAGCAGTACTACAACGCCGCATCACTTCACCATTCTTGCCGACCATCAAAGATTGTGACGACATGAACAACTTTGATTTTTACGAAGAGACGGCAATTTTCGAATCATCAGAGATCGAATTAGAAAATGTTTTCCATGATTTTTAAAACTTTGTTGCTATAAACATATCATTATAACAATACTATTGATACTGTGATATATATTATACAAATATTGTTGCTATCTATTATTGAAATAAAATATTTATTTTTAAACAAAAATATGAATTTGCGTTTTACGATTATTTAAATATTACTCTCATTAATATAATCCTGTGTTCAAAAAAAAAACAAACCCATTGTAAATGATAATTGTATACCTTGATGCCGAAACAAGGAAATTATTCAGCTTGAAATATGCTGGTCAAATCGACTGCTTGGTTGTAGCTGTTCATTTCAATTGTTTTCATGACAAGATGACCTCAGCCAACGGCAATTAGCTCGTGAAAAAATTCTGCAAAGTAATTCGAAACCTAAATTAACACTTGTAGTGCAACTGATTTATTATTATAGTTCATCTCCTTTAACAAACACCTTACTATGAAGCTTAAAGGTCATCTGTATAAGCAAGTCGCATTTTTCTAATCCAACTGACTGATCACATCAATCACTGACTGAAATTGGAGAAGATATTTAAATAAATAACAATCACAATTATACTTGACGAACCTCATCGATTTCCATCAAATTCACTTTCCGCATCAGCAGCTTCTCTCTTTTGGCTCTGAAAAGCTGACAAAAACTGACCCAATGCTTCTTTGTTAACATTTTCCCATTTTTTCAATTCATTGTTGCACTGCTCAAGTTGTTTGAACAACTGAAACAAACAAAAGTTACCTGCAAGGAAGAATGATAATGATATTGGAAAATAGTGACCCAAGGAAGTGACCCAAGGCATTCATCAAGTTTCTTCATTACGTCGTTTTTCCTCTTTCTAAAAAATGATGTCAACATGCAATATGTAATTACAATAATAGTCATCGGTTCGCGTTGGCTCTGCAGCTTAAATTCGAGCTCCTCATCAGTCTGATGTTTCAACTTACACCATTGTGATTAAAGTTGCAACAGAGATCACCTAACATCACAAAAGCCTTCCATTAAAGCAAGACTCTTGTCAACTATGTCACCTTCAAATAAATAAATTCAACATTTCAATCCACTCAACAAAATATTACATGGTATATAAATTTTTCAAAAAAAAAATTTACTCTACAAAGTAATTCAATCCATACTTTCAGAGGGAAACATTTGTGTTGCTATGTCCATATATGTTGCGACCAATTAAGGTTATCCGAAAACAATGCCGCAATGCTGCAATAAAGCACTCTTCAAATTGAAGCTGGTTAATATTATCGGCAATATGCACTAGAAAATTCTCAACAGTTCTACTAATTTTGCATAAAATTTCACATATTCATTCAAAAATACTTGATTTTGTGAATATTCATACTGTGAATATTGAGAATTCGATTCAGTGGAAAAAAGTTCACTTCATCAGGCAACCGCTGACAATTGATCTCTTCCAAAACTGTTGTAACAATTCCATCGTTTTCAGCAATTTGATAAAACTATCTAAAAATAAAAGCAAGCATCACACTAAGCAAAAATGATGCGGAATTATGATAAAAAGGTTACTTACAAAAATGATAAAATTCTTATTCTACATTCAACGCAAAGACGCCAACAGGAAACTGTCTGAATTCATATCCATCACATCTAAAGTTCTAGTGGGCACTACAAGCAAATAAATTAATATTTCAATCATAAAAACAATATAACGTTTGAAAAGAAAACAAAAACGATCTTTTTCTTTGAATATATAACAGTTAAAAGTGCATATTTTGAAAGTATTCAAAATTTACTACAAAAAGCATCACTTCTAAATTAGATAAATTTCTTTTACTGAAATAAATGAAAATGCATCAATGAGAAATTTGTCTAACTTACTCCTCTTCCATTTCAATCTCTACCAAAACAGAAAAAACAGTCGGTCAGGATGCCATACTCATAACAACCATTCTTTTTTTCACTATCAATAATATTCCAATCATATTAACACACATATGCAAATCAAAAATAAAAAAATAAAGAATAATCATCAACAATATTGAATGAACTATTGCCAAGAAACAATAACAACAACTATATGATAGCACTTTTAATGTCGCATCGCTGAAGTCACAGTATGCATGGTAAAATATTAATTCAAATGTAATATTGTAATGTACATGTAATATTAAAAATGCAGTATATTCAATTCAAACATTATGTTCAAATTACTACACACTAATGTTTATCTAAACAGTAAATTAAGTATAAGAGGAAAGCACAGGAACAGTATTCATCCATGAGTAGCATCATCTTCCACAAAATCTGCTGCTTCTTCTGCCGTCACACAATCAATGTGACTAACCTGAATGTAAATAAAGCATTTCTGGTAAAAGAGAAAAAATTTCAGATCAAATATAAAACGGCTTACCTTGTTCCTGAATTTCACCCCGTAGAATTTATCAGCGCTTTCTAACAGCTCCCGACGAAATGTTGTTGTTATAAACTGTGCACTGCTTGATAATTTGTGAATCATTTCTGTGACAGTGAGAGCAACATATTAATTGCATTCATAATTATATTTAAACAAATATTTTTATACCAGCTACTGATTTGCGATGTCGAGCGTCTAGGGCAGCATCGATTTCATCAAAGAGATAAAATGGAGCAGGATCGCACTTTTGTATAGCGAAGATCAAAGCCAATGCAACCAAAGACTTTTGACCCCCTGATAGCTGCTGCATCTCTTTCGTTTCATCTGCACCACTGAATGCTACCTGAAACATCAAAGCACATTAGAACCCACCATATTTTTGTATTTTTAAGAGATAAAGGATTATTTGATTGTTAAAATAAAAATCATGTTATTCAGTAATAAACATAATAATATACTGATTGTTTGACTTGTAATGTTAAGTTCTTTTTTACGCTTTTAAGGATGTTTGACTTACGCATTTCTTTCTTCGGTATTAACAAAAGATTCATCCCCTCTGCTGATTAGGAATTATATTTGAACACATGGGAAAATTTTCTGGTTTAGTTTGTACATACTGCACGATTCAATTGAACTAAATGTTCAAGTACATTTATGAATGCCCTATTTAAAAATGTTACCTGAAATCATATTTACATATTTCAGTCTCTATCTTTTCTTTTATCTGATTCGGTTGCTGACCTTTTATTTCTAATTTATATGACTTTGGAGTGAGTGAAAAATGAACCCCAATTGCAGTGAATATAATAAAGTCGATGAAGCCAGCACTTCCACATCGGTTTCAATGCTTCTTCCCAAGTGCAACGGTCACAGTTTGCAAGAGTCCAATGATTCTTCACCTTCCATGTTCATCGATGAACGCTTTCGAATCATTTCAACTCTTGGCAAAGGCAATTATGGAACCGTTGTTCTTGCTGAAGAGAAAGAAACAAAAAGACGATGTGCCATCAAGATAATAAAAAAGAGAGAGTTGATGTTGAGCAGTTTGGGATTCAAGCAAGTGTTCCGTGAAAAGGGCATCTTGCAGACGTCACAGTTTCCGTTTATTGTCGACTTTTACGGTTCGTTCAAGTCCAACTCCAATTTATTTTTGATGCTAGAATTTGTCCAAGGCGGTGATCTGTTCACGCATTTGAGAAAGATGAATCGCTTCAGTGAAGATGTGGCCAAATTTTTTGCAATACAAATTGTGCTCGCATTCGAATACTTGCATCAATTGGATATTGTTTACCGAAATCTGAAGCCAGAAAATATTCTCCTAGATCAACACGGATACTGTAAAATGGCGGATTTTGGCATGTCAAAACAATTGAACAACCAGCGCACGTACACAATTTGCGGAACCTGGGAATATATAGCACCAGAGATTATCAAGAATCAAGGATACGGTACCAGCATCGATTGGTGGATGCTTGGAATTCTACTGTATGATTTGTGCAATGGCAGAACACCTTTCAAAGCAGCATCGCTGAACAAATTGCAAGAAGCCATCTTGAAGGGCAAGTACAGAATGTGCCAAAAGTTCTCTGCACCGTTGAAAAGTTTAATCAGACAATTATTGAAAACGGATTGCAGAAAACGAATTGGTTGTCGTGGTGGTGACGCCCGTGAGATCAAAGCTCACGCATGGTTCAACAACATCAACCAGAGAGCAGTACTGCAACGCCGCATCACTTCTCCCTTCTAGCCGACCATCAAAGATTGTGATGACATGAACAACTTTGATTTTTACGAAGAGACGGCAATTTTCGAATCATCAGAGATCGAATTAGAAAATGTTTTAAATGCTTTTTAAACCTTTTTTGTTATAAATTTATCATTATTTTGCTGCCGTCTACAATTATTCAAATATTATTGTTATATATCACTGAATTGAATTATTTATTTAGCTAATGTGTACCTTACAATAAAGAAAGAAATTCGCGCTTTGCAATTATTATGTTAGTCGAACTAGTACAATTCTGTGTTCAAAAGTGTTAAATTTATTGTTTATGATAATTGCCTACCTTGATTCCGACACCAGTAAATTGTTCAACTTGTGGTATGCTGGCCAAATCGACGGCGTTGTCGCCGTTCATCTCCATAGTTTTCATGACAAGATGACCTCGCCCTGTGGGAACTAGCTCGTGAAAGACTTCTTCAAAATATTTGGAAACCTAAATTAACAATTGTTGTGCATCTGATGTATTACTATTGCTAAAAAAACACACGGTACTAACCAGCTTAAACGTCAACTGTATGGCATCATATTTTTTCTGATCCAACTGACTGATCATATCCATGATTGACTAAAATTGCAGAAGAAATTTAAATAAATAACCATGGTAATTGTATATGCTGTTTTAATGTTTTGGAAACCTCAAGATTTCCATCGACTTCATCTTTCCGTTTCAACAATTTCTCCTTTTGCTCTGAAAAGCTGACAAACTGATCCAATGCTTTTTTGTTAACATTTTCGTATTTTTTCAATTCGTTGTTACACTGTTCGAGTTGTTTAAACAGCTAAAACAAACGAAATAATAAAACCATAAATAAATAAAAAAAATGAAATTTACAAAAATATCTAAAAAGAAAGATCACCTGCTTGGAAGAAAGATTATGATATTTGTCGAAAGCATCTGAAGGAAGTGAACCAAGTTCGCGGATTTTCTTCATCGTGTCTTCTTTCTGTAGTATGACAATAAATAATTAAAATTGCACTGCATCGAAAAACAACAGTAATAACTACGACAACAAGAAATCAAAATGCTTAACAAACAAATAAAGCATACCTTCCTGAGTAGCATGCTTTGCTTGTTTGCCATCTTTTCCATCTCCTTCGCATCTTCGGTAATTTTGGCTTGCACTTCACGCTCCTGATTCTGGCACATTTCTAACTGCTGAT
Organism: Trichinella papuae; assembly: GCA_001447755.1. Classification (NCBI taxonomy): domain Eukaryota; kingdom Metazoa; phylum Nematoda; class Enoplea; order Trichinellida; family Trichinellidae; genus Trichinella; species Trichinella papuae. The sequence goes on along the minus strand of JYDO01000002.1, from coordinate 531,788 downwards.
TTAACTTTTTCTTTCCTATATAATATTCTTCCAACTGATGTTCTAATTCTATAGCAAGAAAAAAAACAAACAAATTTTTATAATAATTTCAACACAATTAAATATATATTTCTTGTTCAAATGCATGTTATAAATCAAAATATGAAGTATGAAAATAATTCTATTCTATAAAATATACCTCCCATTCGACGACTAATTTCTGTTATTCGTTGAGTGACGATCAGCAATTCTGACTGATGTGAATCAAGCGATTGAGTTCGGTCAGCCATAGAAATTTCTTGTAGCCTCTATAAAATTATAAGCTATGGTAAAAATTTGAAACAAAACTGAAAACAAAATGCGCCATCTGCATCTTTTACCAATTGCAACTCTTCTTTTTTTCGAAGTAAATTTTTTTGCAACTGATTCTCAAGTCGATTTTTTTCTGTTTCTAGCTTAAAATAAAAATGCAAGCTTTAATTAATATTGTTCTAATTAATATTATTAAATTAATAACTGAAAATCACCTCAGATCGTTCGTTGAAAAGCACCTTAGCAGATTCTTTGAGCTGCAGTATGCGACGATTCAATTCTTCCAAACTAAATTGCTCATCTGCGGTCAATTGTGAAAGCATTTCTGAACCTAAATCTCGGCTCAAACTTTCTTTCTGCGCTTCTAATTGCTGCAGTGTGCTTTCTAAAGAACTAAGCTGCCGTTCCTAAAAAAGTGAAAATTTCCACTTTTCTTTTTGCTCAGATATTAAATATTATTCTAAACATATTCTATTACTTTTGGATGTTTAGATTGCTGATACATCTGGCGTTCTTCACGAAGCAAACGACCATCCTGTTGCAATTTTTCATACACATCTCTATTATTAAATTCAATTATATTTCCAATTAATTATGCATAAATAAATTAAAAAAAAAATTTCATTATTCTCACATCATTTTTCCAGTTTTTGTTTCTAATTTTTGCATTTCAGACGACACGCCGTTGATTTTTCCTTCAATAATAGTCAACTGTTCTCGTTGGCTATGCAACTGAGCTTCAAGTTCCTCAGCTTGTTGTTTCAAATTCCACCGTTGTGATTGAAGTTGTAAACGAGATCTCCTTACATCACAAAAACCTCCAGTTAAAGCACCACGGCTGCTAACTCTGTCACCTTTAAAAATAAATTAACATCATTTTAATGACTAATTTGTCTGTACATGAGAAAAATACCATTTACCTTCCAAAGTGATGCAGTCCATACGCTCAGAGCGAGCCATTTGTGTTGCTACATCCATGTTGCGACAGATCAACGTTTTCCCAAAACAATGCTGCATTACTGGAAGAAAGCGTTCTTCAAATTGAAGTTGATTAATCATCGGCAATACGTACTAAAAATTTTCAACAATGTAATCAATTTTGCTTTAAATTTCATATATGCTCATTGAAAAATACTTGATTTTGTGGATATCCATGTTGTCGATATTGAATTCGATTCAATGGGAAAAAGTTCACTTCACCGGGCAAACGCTGACGATTGATCTCTTCCAAAATTTTTGTACCAATTCGATCATTTTCAACAATGTGATAAAATAATCTAGAAATACACAAGAAAAACAATATTTCTATTTCATTAGGATGCACAAAAAAACAGTTCAAATTTCAATTTCTACATTGCTTACTTGTTTCCAGCAGTCATCTCAACTGCAGTATAAAATCGTTTGTCAGTTTGAAAATTTTCAATCAACATTCCGTAATAGCCGTCGACGAGATTCGAATGTGCATGACGTGATCGTAAAGATTCAATCACCTTTTTCACACTGTCCATACCGTGAATAATTGCCTAAAAGCGCAATGAATACTTTCTCAAAATTAATTCTTTTAAAAAATTCGATTAGCATATAACAGTAATTTTTTAAAACCATTGTACATTTTCTTAACTATTTAAAATGTAGATTAATGACGAATAATCGTAACATTTAGTAATTTTAATTGTTTTCATTGCTGAACTATTACTCATATATTATTCATTATTCATAAAGTAACCAAAAAAATATATTATTCACAAATTAATATATTTTAATCAAATTCTTTGTTTCTTCGGGTTATAATTATAACAGTGCAAGATAACATTTTCTCACCTTTGGAACTATTGATCGCAAAATCATATCCATATGATTTATTTCTTCTTTGCATGCTTGAAGTGATTGTGACAAACCAGATTCAGTTCTCCACAATTCTCTAAAGAAGATATTTTATTTTTCAATTTTGAATGTATCCACAAGAAATCGTTTGGAAAAAATATACATACTGTCTTTCGTTTTGTAAAGCATCACGATTATGCTTAAGTTCATTCTGATGACGCTTGTTACGCTCAATGCTTTCTCGCTGTTGTTCCAATTCTTGGGTAGATTCCTATGAAAAATTCATACTTTTAAGCCACAATTCTCAGCTCTTCTTATTGAAAAAGCGTATATGAATTGAAAGATTTAAAAATCTTACGACAAGGCGAACTTCTACATTGTCCAGGCGTGTTAATTCTTGTTCCAACTCAGATTTCAATCGAACAATCTACTCAATTAAATAATATACAATTAGCGTTATTTGAATTGTAAGAAAAAAAAACTACCTGATCTCGTTTGTCGCTTATTTGACGAGTAATTTTTGCAAGATTTCTTTTGATCCACTGATCACGTTCCTCAGCAGAACGAAATTGTTCAGTCCAACCTTGTTTGCTGTACAGTTCTCTCTGACGTTGCTCAGCAATTGCCAGTCTAAAATATTTTTTCTTCATTAAAAGGAAAAATTAATATTTTTTTTCCTCATAAACTATAAATATCACATTAATATGTGACAAATCGATTTCAATTAAATAAAATTGCTCACTCTGTATTAACTTGTTGTTCTTGTTTTATTAATTCATTGAATCTTGGCTGCACTTGATCCAAGTTGGCTTGTTTCTCGGCAATTTCTGCCTTCAATCGATCCAACTCGTTTTCCGCTTTACGCTAAATTTTTTTTTCAATAAAACATGGTTGAAATTATAAAGACTGCACATTGAAATTATGCAATAATTATACTCGATTAGAACGCTCGCCCTCTACTTCCTCTTTCAAATCTCTAATGGCTAATTCCAATTTTGTCTTCTCTTTAAAACGTTCAGACTGTTCAGAAATCATCTGCAGTCGTTCTTCTTCAAAACCACTCCATTGACGTTCCAGTTCACGCAGTTGCTTCTGTATATTCTTAAAAAATAAAAGTATTGTTTCATCATTGAATAAACAAAAAAAAATTCTGTCCATATTCCACCTGATAATAAAATTTCAGTTCCATTAACTAATTCATTGACGTGCAAAACTTTAAATATTAACAGTCACGCAATGTTTATTAAATAACATTCATTATTAAGAAAAAAAATTTGCATACATAGATTTGATCAGTCGCCTGCTGCAGAGTATCATGAAGTTGATTACTACCTTCGTTGTAATTTTCACGTTTTTCAGCAAGCTAAAATAAATCTTCTCTTGCACTATTTACATCACAGTCCTGTAATTTTAATTAACTTACAAGATCCAATTTTCGTCGAATATCTGCCAACTCATGATCAAAAATTGTAAATTCTAATGCCCTGAAAAAAACATTAATCCAACATGTTTCAAAATAAAATTCTTAAATAAAAAATTATTATTTTAACAATTAAAATATAGTTATCTAAATAAGTGGCGGTCAAAATTGCAATTACAATAGCCTTCCGGTTAACGCGAACAATTGGTTAGACAGCAAAAGACGAGTAAAAGAAAAGAAAAGAAGATTAGAAGACGGAATTGACCAATGAGATTGCGAAACAGGCCCATGTATTCTCTCACTCATTTTGTCTAATCGCTTGATGTGTCAAGGGCATTTAAAAAGGTAGTGTTCATCTTCTGGCATGAAAAAATTATTTTTCCACCTGCTTCCTGAATATTTATTGCTCACACTTATAACAGATATTTGAAATTTCTCGTGATGATGTTAATCGGAGTCGACTGTACTATTCTAACCTGCTTTTACTTAACACATGACAGTACACCACACATAATTCGAAATAATCATTTTCATTAAATTTGGAAATTAAAATGTTAATATAAGTTAAATTTTGCAAAACCAGCAATCGGTTCTTCGAAATCATAATAAAACGTAATGTAAATTGAAAAAACACTTTAACGTTGAACACATGCAAAAGAAAAGAAAATCTTTGAAGATTATTTTAATGCACTTGAGAAAAATAAATATACCATTAATGTGAATAATATAAAAAATATTCTTACCTTCTCATTCTGTCTAACTTTTGATACTCCTTTAGCTCTTGAGTTTCTTCTTCGAGTGTCTTCAAACGTTCTTCTATATATTTCAGTACTTCGATAATTTTTTCAACTCTAGCTTCTAAGAATAAAAATAATTTTGCAGTTCAACAATAATATAAACCTGACATCACAAGTTACTGCTGTCCCGTAACAATACATTGCTTTCTTCTTTGCGTTCGTCGTAAACTCGCGTACCTGCCACTTCTCTTAGTAATTTTAGTCTGTATGAATCAGGAGCAGTTGCCAATTCATTAATCTGTAAATATATAAATTTTTATTTTTTATTTTTTTGTGCTGTCTAAAGCAACAAGTTTATGACAAAACAAAGAAGATTCATACTTTTCCTTGTTTTACGATATAATAAGGATTGCTTTTTGAAAAGCCAGCACTTTCTAGCAAACTTTGCACTTCTTGTTTGGGTATCATTTTCCCTTCGAGAAAATACTGATCTTTTTTTGGACCGATAAGGCGTCGCAATCGAACTTCATCTTTTTCAAACTTAAATGTTCATATAAACAATTAACACACAAACCAATGTATTTTGTTCCTTTCAACTAAATTATAACGGTTCTAATATCGAACATTTCAAAAAAAAACATCCCTTCAGTTTACATTCTAATTAAAACTTTTTTTTATTTATTTAATATTTGAATATGTGCATATTATTTAAAAATAAAGAAATCAATGCTTACGGGAAGTCTACTATCTGAATTGTCAAAGACAATTTCAACAAACGCTTGTAAAACTCGAGGACCTGTGCCTTCGTGTAAAAGTGACTGGCGTTGTTCCACACGTAAGTGAGAAAATTCGTCGGAAAGCACGAATTGAATGGCTGTAAAATGACAAAACGTAAGCTTCATTTAAATATATAATGTACTGTAAAAGTTTACCGTAAAAAAAGTTGCTTTTTCCAGATCCATTTCGGCCAACTTAAAATGCATGTGTCAATTAAAATATAACATTCATATTTCATTTATACCTATAACGTTGTGTTTGGAACTGAAAGGCTCTACTATTGTCTGGTCACGATAACTACGAAATCCTTGTAAAACAATCTAAAATATTATTAATGATAAATGTGCATATATGTTCGATTGATGTATTTAAAATTGTTTTACAAATGGATTAATCATATACAGTGAATGATCTCTATTTCAATATAAAGCTGAGCTGTCATGCTTCATAGAGTAAGGAAGTGTAAATTATTCTTACGGGAAAAAGAAAGGAAATAAAAAATAATTTATGCAAAAGTAATTAACGAAAATATGAATATTATTGTTTGTAAGTTATAATATGTAATAGTAAAATAATAACACACCTGTTTTATAAACATTGGAATTTGTTTTTATCACAACTGCGGGAAAACACTGCATACACTGAAATAAACAGGTTCAAAATTTGAATTTAGTCATACTGTAAATAGCAAAAGTAATGTCTGGGAAAATGGCTGTTTTATTTATTTGTTGTGCTTAAAATTCTTTTGAAGTTTTATAATTTTTTGTAATTTTGTGTTTAGAAGTTTTAGATAACTTATAGAAAATAAAGATGGGTTTGGCTTATGTGGTCAGGATTTTGGCTGCGTGTTTTCCTATTGGTTTTTGGAAATCGTATTCTCATTGGATGATAATGGCATAGCTTCTCATTGTATACTAATGGCGTCATAAGATTGGTTCTCTCATCTAACTTTTCATTGACTCAAATTATTCTGTTTTGATTAGCTACAATATTTTTTATTTCATTGGTCCAATGTTTTTGATTACGTAACATTAGTACATTCGATATCACTTTTATCAAATACAGTTGTTTCCTCATTCGTATAATAGCTGTTTTTCTTTAAATGTTTATTTTTCTATTTGACAGTTTTTGTAATCAGTATTTGTAATACTATTAAAATTTTTTTTTCTATATTTTATTATTATGGTAACTAAATGAAGTTTAATGAAATGAAATGAAATAGCAGTAGGTCAACAAATACAGCAAAATAATTCTTTATTTTTTAACGCGTACATATGTGGAACCAAATTGATTTTTGAAATACATACATGAAACCAAGATACAATTTTTGATTTTCTGCATAGTCTTTGCAATGAGCTCCTTTCAGACTAAGATTTTGCGTGCAACACTTTATATTACTACAAACAAGTGTCTCAAGAACTGGAGAATTCATGATCTCGTCAACACAACCGAAAGGCGACTGTTTCGATCTCATATCCAACATACAGAAAATGATGCCCACCGCCACAAGCCGCCACGGTGAGCAAACGCCATTTATTCATAAAGATTTGATGAACAACACGCACGTGTTCATTCGGAAAGGAACACTGAAAAAACCCCTTAACGCCACCGTATGATGGACCTTATCGCATCATAGAAAGAAATGCAAAATTCTTCACTTTGGACACAAATGAAGATCGACGTGTGATTGGTGTGGACCGACTGAAATCAGCATTTCTACCTGCGAACGACAGTTCCCAGACAATGTCTGAATCCCCAGAATCAAAAAATTCCTCACCTAAGAGAACACGTTTATGGCCGTGTCATTCGAATCCCAAATCGTTTTTCCTAATATCGTTGACACGAGGTGGGCAGTACATGTAGTGACATACGGTCACGGTACACACCGTTTTCTGTATGATTAACCAAATTTACGTATTTAGAGCACGAGGTCAGGCCATTGACCCGACGGATATATATTGAATCCTAATCTTTTCGAATATATTCATTCTTGTACATAGCGCACGCTTACAAATGCATTCACAAAAAATTTTAATTCACAGCTTTCACAGTTTAAATGCAAAACATATTACAAATTATTCAAAGTAAACTAATGTAAATTATTAAAAGCTCACTGCCTAGAGCAGTGTAAGCAAGAAACATTATCGATCCACTTCACCGAAAACCACATCTAAAGTTCCAAGAATTGCCACCAAATCGGCGATAAAATGATATTTAGATATCGACTCGATCATAGAAAGATGAGCAAAACCGGGAGCTCGAATATAGCACCGATACGGTTTACTCGACCCATCCGAAACTATATAAACACCAAATTCCCCTTTAGGAGCTTCTGTTGGTACATATGTACAACCAGGTGGCACTGCATATCCTTCGGTAAAAAATTTGAAATGATGAATCAGTGATTCCATGCTGCGTTTCATTTCGGAGCGCTTTGGCGGAACCAATTTATGATCGTCAACTTTAACTTCTCCAGCAGGCATGCGATTTAAACACTGATCAATTATACGTAAACTTTGCCTCATCTCCTCCATCCTCACTAAATATCTATCATAGCAGTCGCCTTTAGTACCGATCGGCACGTCAAATTCTATTTGATCGTAGACTTCGTATGGCTCAGTTTTCCGTATATCCCATTTGATTCCCGAACCGCGTAACATCACCCCACTGAAGCCCCAATTCAATGCATTTTCTGCAGTCACGATACCGATATCGATCGTTCGTTGTTTCCACATTCTACTTTCGGTTAAAACATCCTCCACTTCATCAAGTCGAACAGAAAATTCACTTGCCCACCTATGGATATCATCGAGCAAACCGAGAGGGATATCCACTGCCACGCCTCCGGGTCGGATGTAATTGGCATGCATCCGGGCGCCACTAGATCGTTCATAAAATTCCATTAATTTCTCACGCTCTTCAAACAGCCAAAACAGAGGTGTCATCGCGCCTATGTCCAACGCATGCGTAGTAATGCCGAGAATATGATTAAGAATACGCGTCAGTTCTGCAAAAAGGACTCGAATCCATTTTGCCCGTGGAGGCACTTCAACAGCAAGCAGTTTTTCCACGGCTAGAGAAAATGCATGCTCATTGCACATCATTGAAACATAATCAAGACGATCAAAATATGGCAATGCTTGTGTATACGTTTTGTACTCGATCAGCTTTTCCGTTGCACGATGTAGCAAACCGATGTGAGGTACTGCTCTCAGTATAATCTCCGCGTCCAATTCTAGCATCAGACGTAGTACGCCGTGTGCAGCGGGATGCTGCGGACCAAAGTTCAAAATCATGTTTTCCACCTTACGTTCAATAAGGTCAGGCATCAAGTTCGGTCGGCGGTCATCATCCAACACCCGAGCACGAGCTAGATCCGCCTCTGAAGGACGAAAACTGTCGGATACAGTTTCCGGTTCGAAATAAACTTTATTAAACCGTTTATAGAATTTACCATCAGGGTACCACACTGGGCCAGCATATGACCGACGTTGTTCACAGTTCACCGGGCAGAGGATGCGCATCACTCTTTGCATTTGTCTAGTTGAAATGTTTTTGCAAAAACGTGAAACACTCATCTTCTATATTATCTTCAACTATTTCTATATTCTATAAACTTTTCCGTCACAAATCATCACTTTGCACAGTAATTGATAATTAAGTGTGTTACAGTAAGGATGACGTTAATTAAAAAAAAACTTTTTGAAAACTTAATTGAAGTACCTCCTAATAATTAATTAAAATGTCAAATAATTTTTTTAAAACTGATTATCCAAAAAAAAGATTCGTATATTATTGATTAATCTTTTTTACAAAACTGGATCAAACTGAAGTTGCAATTTTCTTATTACCTACATATTAAATAATTATACATTACAATTCCTCTTGATTTTAATAAGTGTCATACTTCAGTTTCTCAGATTTTAATAACAACAGTCAAAGCGGACATAAAAATGTTCACTTAAAATAATATTCGCTGAAACTTAAAATCACACTACAAATATAAAACATGAAAAAACAGTAAAGGCCAAATGATTACAGTTCATTCAGCAAGCAAATAAAAACAGTTGCATGATCAACTGAAAATTTTGCAGTATAAATAACTAACTACTTTTCCTTTTCACTCGAAATTTTCAAATCTGTACTTTCAAAAATCACTTTCCGAAGAACTGAGTTTTCCAAACGCAGTCGTGCTAATTCTTCCAAATCTGCCGCACTTGCCTTTTCACCATCCCGAATACACGAATCAAAAGCAACCAAATAATTTATCAATTTTTCAAAATCACGCAAATTACGTGACTGTCTAACAGCGAATATTTGTGAAGCAATTGCCATTTCTGCCTCCTTATTGCGTCGAAGTTCTCTAATTTGTTCCCTGTAACGCTGCATTATCAAATCCAACGCTGCCCGGTGCTCATTCAACATCTGCAACAGTTGACGATTGTCTTCTTCAAGAAATCGGATCTGTCGATTCTCTTGTTTCAAATTATCAATAAGAGCGAATCGATTGCTAGCCGCTGAAGCTGAGTCAAGCTCGGAAACGCAATCCTTGTACTCTTTCAAACCAACCACAGTGCTGTACAACCGTCTCATCGATGCGATCATGTGATTCAGACCATTTTCTTTATCTTGTAAGCTGGTAGCCAACAGCCGCGAACTGTTCAACATCTGATTATAATCCATGAATAAAAGCTAATTTCTAAAATATTTAAAAATAAATTAAATGGAATCACTATTAATATAAAATAACTATAATATCATAATAATACGCAAATGTAATCATAATTCCAATAAAATTATTAAAATATAAAGCACAAATAAAAATTCAACAAATTAATCTACCTTTCACTAACCACTACTGTGTGAAGTAATCAAGTACAAACAATATTCCTTTACAGTATATAATGCTTAAGTTTAAGTTAAAAATTTTTTTAATAAAAAATTTTCATTTACATTAAGTATCAAGTATCATTAATTTACATTTCATGTTTTATTTGGGATATTTTTTATTTAAAAAAATGAACTGCCTTTTTATAAGTAAAATTTTTCAGTTTTTGCGGACTTAGATGCATTTTACATAGTCCTTAAATAAAATTACCTAATGGTAAGTTATTAGAAAAAATTTTATTTATAAATGTTAATGACATGTATATTAAATATGAAATTTTATTGAAATAAAATTATGTTTTCTCATAAGCACAACTGATGAACTGATCAAAAAAGCATTTTTTAATATTTACATTATTTACTTGGTAATTAAAATTTAGCTTTACAAAATGTCTGAATAAAATCATAACTTGGGAGTGAAATTTAAACCAAAAAAATAAAGTAATAAATCAGTAAATTTAAATCCAAAAACGAAGTTCTTTTAATTTGAAGTTATATCACTGTTACAGTCCTAGAGTCAAGTTATTTTCTGAACTGCCATTGTTTTATTCGAAGATGAATTTTTTCTTGTAACTTCAACCGTTAGTCACGTTATAAATTTTTTTAAATATCGACAAATCATCTGTAGCACTGTTCATTTGCACATTTTTTTATCATTTTGCAAAGTGTTAATAATGTGTATTGTTAAAAACACACTGCATATTTATATTTGAAACGTTTTATTCGTATTCAGCACATATGAAATAATAATAAATGATAAACTTCAACATTAAAATAAATTTAAATATTTTATAAATTTTTTAGTATTTAGATGATAATAATTTTGCAACGACTGATGATAACTGTTGATGAAAATAGTTCCACCAATATTAATCGGCTGAATATCAGTCGTTGTCCATTGATTGAATAAGCAACGATGCAACCAAATAAATGCACAGAAGAAAGGATGAGCGTAAAGCAGGCTAAAAATTCGCGCCTGTTATGCTGCAGCTGTCATCTCATACGATTAGCATATGTAGCAGTGAGATAAAAAAGATAAGTGCTTGTATGATGATACTCACAAATAGTAGTCAGTGTCAAAATAGGAAAGTATAAAAACAGCATGCAGAATAAACATTTACAGAAGAGATTAGACAAAGGCAACTTTAAAGGAAGGTCGTCTGAAAGCAATGTGCCTAAATAAAGTGTTTTAAGTAGACTGATAATGGTTGGAAAGCTTATAAGTTCCCGTAGATTGTAAGATTTGTGCAATCCACGAGTGAATGAGTGGCAAAAAGCATCTGCAGAAAGACTTATCTAGTTTTATTTGTGAGAAATCATACTGTTTTTTAAAAAATTCATAATTTAATATAACAGGCTTCATTTTTGTAAACTGATGAAAATTCTGGGAAGCTAAATGGCATTACAAAAATATCGCACACTGATATGAATATTCTGTTAGATCAAATAACGAGCGATTAGTTGTCTAGACAATTTATGTCATCCAGCAATGCTAATTAGGTATTGATTTATTTGTATTTTATGTAAATGAGTGCCATAAAAGAAGAATTTTAAGCACTGATAAAAGTAATAATATAGATGAAACAAAAATTAAATGAAATTAATTACTAAAGAGCAAAAGTAAATGCTATTAGTAAAAGTAAAAATTTGAGAAGCTTTAGTTTTTGCGCGTTATAAATTTCCCTGAATACTTCTTGAAAAGTTCACTCTAGCTTTTTTTATTTTGTTTGTTATTCATTAAAAAATATTTTATTCATACCATTTAACTATGCTCATTTTTTCTATTCTTCGGCGCTTTGACTCTGTTGAAAAATTTTTTACCACTTGATTAACTTTTGTTGAGGAATATTTTATATTTTATTTAATTAGGAAATAAATTCTATAAAACATCTTATTTAAATATGATTTTTGTGTAAAAAGTGAGACACATAAAGATACATAAGATAAAGAGAGCGAAGCACTACACTGAAATGTGATGACCGCATAAAGCTACTGATAATCATAGTGTTGTGTATTAAGTCGCATAACTTCGAAAGTAATTAGCAGAACCATCTTACATTTATACAATATAGACAGCAGTTCTTCAGTATATGTCACGAGTGTGCTCGTTGCAGTCAGTGTGTTAATTATTGCTGTTGCACGGGTGTCAAATAAACGTTTGTTTCCATAACTGATATTCTCAATGGCGGGAACACAACACATAGCATAATGATAATTGATATTCAGAATCTGAGGAAAAAATAATTAGCGCAATGCAACTGTTCATCAAAATGTAAATTTTTCATTATGCTTATGTTCCGAGTAATTCAACTTAATTAATCATATGACAAGATTTTTTATCCCTGAGGCATTTGCAGTTTTTAACTCTATTTATTTATTAAATAAATCATAATTGTGATGAAAATAATAATTAAGTAATATTGATAAAAATTTGAAACATCATTCATAAAAGTGTTTTAACGTATTTATGAGTTGAAATAAAACTTTGAATATTTAATGATTAGAATTATTAAATTCATTTCCTTGAATTTCAGTTTCAAATTTTTTCTATAAAATTTTCATGTATTATAGCAATAACAGAACTTTTTCATACTTTAAAGTTTTTCTTATATTAAATGTGCATTTTTATAAAATTATTCATAACCATATTCTTAATCCATGATAAAAGTTGTTTTAAAAATTTAGGAATTAAAACAGTAGTGATAGAAAAAAATAGATTTTAGTTTGCCAGGACAATACTGACTGCATTACATCAAGAAACATGATATCATATTAGTTTTCTATATTATTCTTTCAATTTCATTTTCTTGAAAAAATATATTGATCGTTAATCTCTAGCTGGTGATTATGAATAATCTGCAACGCCCTGATTTAAGAAGTTAAAATATTAAAATATGACGTGTACTGAAAACTTTTAAAACTGATTTTTATTTCATATAATCTTCAAGATTTTTTAAATATATTATTATAATGTATCATGGTAACAATAATGAAAATGTGATCTTTGGATAAAGAAAGTATTTTTTCTTGTGAAATTTTTATTTGAAAAAAAGTTAACGTAAATACTTGCTTTGCTGATAGCATTGGACGTTAATAACAGGTTGGATGAGTAATAACTGTGTATATTATCGATAAATCTGAATCGGCATTATTGTACTGAAGTTTGAAAGCAAGCAGATAGATTTCAAATGCCGCTTGACACTGTTGTTCATTACAATGCAAGCTGCGGCATAAATAGTACAGCTTATATTTTGCATAAGCCAAAAATAATCAGGCAAAAAGCTCAACAAATCTGGAGTCAACAGTACCATTTTGAGATTTAACATTGCGGGAATGTTTTGGAAAAAAAGTGTAAGCACTACAGCAACAAGGATTCGCTTCATGATGATCGTTTCTCGTTTCAGCTGCAGTTGACGAATACCTCTACATGTGCTTCTGTTCCTCTTCAGCAAAATTGCAGTTAATAGAAAGAGAATAACAGTTGCAAAGCCCAAAATACTGATACAAAAGAAATGCATTGTATACAGTTCTTTTGGTAAAACTTCTCGTTCTATGCATGTTATTGAAACATGAATTTGTTGCTTATGAAAAGTGCAATACCAACATAAAATTAAATCAATTAACGATAATATTGCTGTAATCAATTGCAGCATTAAAACAACTTTCGATCTGAGTTTGTGATGGACTGTTGTCTCTGAAACGGCAATCAACCTTTCTACAGAAGAAGAAAAAACTGAAATTGCTAAAATAGTATCCCCAAGCACGTAAAACGTAATCTGAGGAGATTGTATGAAACACTGCTTCGGTTCTAAAGTCTCCGTTAAATCTGTGATCAGCATTATCCGCAAATAAAATGAAATATAGCCTGCACCAAGCAAAGCACTACCAAGAGCCGATCCTGAAATAATAAACAAACAAACAAATTAATTAATTATTAGATTTGAACGATAAACAATGTTCATAACGCACCAGCAATGAAGCGTTGTGATTGTCGCAGCTTTTTTTCAGATAATATGACAAAAAATAAAAGTAAATTTGAAGCGATGCAAAGGAAACCAAACACAATTTGAGAAATGCAAAATGCGCTCGTTTTTGTGCTCATTGAAACATAAATTGTACTTTTGTTTGACATTTTTTATAAATCAAGAATTTTTTTTTTTGGATTGCCACAGTGGAGTTCAAATCACATTCTAGCTTAGCCTATAACAATAGTTTTAAAAAGTTGATGAATTTACTAAAATAAGAATTATAAAAATGTAAATTCTGAAAATTTGTCATTAAAAAAATTAATTATCAATCATTCGAATGCGAAATGTTTAATAAAATCAACCAATAGCAAAAGTTGCATTTCTCTTCCTTTGTGCTTTCAGATAGTTTATTTGATAATAATATATAAATACAAAAATCAATACACTGATTGATGTGAACATTATTAAATTTTAACCAATTCTGTTTTATTCATCATTGCTATTCCTTGATGAATTTTCTAATAGCATGCTTAAAATGTTCAATTCAATTCAATTCAATTCAATTCAATTCTGAATATCTGTCATATTTTTCAAAATCTTAACAGCATATATGCTTTTCTTTCCTTTTCACTGTCTTATGAAGTAGTATAATGTTTGAAAAAATTTAATAAGTTGCTTTTCATTTTTATCGAAAGTTTTTTACTATTTCTTTTTTAATGGGTCAGTTTATTAATCCAATTATATTTTAAATTGGCATTTTTAAAGCCATAAGGAAATTGCTTGAAAAAAAATTCTTATGAACTCATTAAAAAGACAAGCATTATAATTAAATGTAAAAAATACTTTTCCGTCTCTAATATTTACCGTCGAATCTTGATTTCACAAAGAATGAGTGACATTTGAAATTTCGTATAAATTTTGCAATACGAACGATATATATCGTTTAATAAATAAATCTGAATACTTTATGTAATGTATTGCGATTTTATGCGATCAAAAATATCTACAAATAGAATGCGTAGGAACATATTACAGAAGTTTCCCACGTCACCAGGTGTGTTTCCGCGTTCTCTCGGTGTGCATTGTCTCTCTGTGTATGCGTTGTCTGTGTGTGTAATCTCGTGTGCGTTATACATTAGCTTGGTATTGTGTTGTCATTACAAGTAAAATCTCTGCCTATATCAATCAGTTCACATCCACAACACTTTATAAATATGATAAGTTGAAATTTTACACAAAGGGAACAGAAATTTTATTTTTTACATTATAATTATTGCTTTACAAAATTATGGAACTTTTCATCTTCAGCCACTTCTTGAATCGACGCTTATGAAATTCCTTGAAGATATTAATTAAAATTCATTCTCTTCCATTCAAATTGAACGATTGCGTGCATTTCCTTTTTCATTTCATCACTTATTAAGAATTAACACGTATGAAAATTTTAAATGTCATAAAATGAACATTTATTTGCCTGTATTTTACATTTTACCATTTTTGTTAATTACAACATTCAGTGATTCAACTTAATTGTTCAGAACACTTTGAAATGCTCAAAAAAATTTTTCCATGTTTTGATCTTTCTTTTGAGAAAAACATTTTACATCATTTACATATTTTCAACATGTTTACAAACTAAGATATAATTAGTTATTTTTTTACATTAGTTGTTTCATAAATTTTGCTTAGAAAATGTCAAACCATATTAAATACATTACGTATAAATGGCTATATTGAAAATAATCGGTCGGAAAATTTTATAATTCGTTAATTAAGCAATACAGCTCGTTTTATGATGATCACTAATCTGTGTTTTATAGCATATGCATGAAATAATTAAATTCATGCTTGTCATTAAGTTTGTTCATTCATGGCACTAACTTACTATTATTAAAAGTGGGAATGTATTAAAAAAATCAAATATCCAAATTAAAATAATTCATCATGCATTGTTCTAATGGTTATTTGTATTATCATTGTTATACAATTATTAGTTGAAAAGATTGATTTTAACCCGTTTACATTAAAATTCGTTATTATTTTAATTTTAATTTTATTGAACTTTTTCATTTTACTATATTTTCTTAATTTAAAAAGATTGTTTCAAATTTAATAAATCAGATATAATAGATACCTTATTAAATAGCAACTTATTTAAATGAATTTAAATGGAATAAAATAAATTTTTCACAACAAAAATTTGATGAAGCATGCGTTTATTGTATGCATGACAGGCCTATCAAGCAATAAATGTTCTGAAAATGAATTGTGCTATTAATATGAGAAAAATAATTAAATTAAATAGTTCAGCATTTTAAACTTTTTTAAATGGACATACGATGCAACATTCTATTTTTTTTAATTTATATGATAATCATTTTTCAAATTTTTTCAAAGTAAAATTTTTGTCACAAATAAATAAAGATAATATTTTCTAAATAAAAATATATTGCTTTAAATCAAATACAATGTTGGTTGTAAATATATTCTAATTTTTAAAAATCAAGCAAATTGTTATCATTACACTTCTTTGATTTCCCTACTGATAAACTTTTGCGCAAATACAATAATCCCATCAATTTTATTTCAGTCAAGCAACTCACATAAAATTTATGCTTGGATTCTCAATTTAAAAGTTAGATAAAAAATTAAATATATCTAATTATGAATTTCTGGATAGTATATTAATAAAAAAGAATTACAGATATATTATATTATTTTAATAATTTGATTTCGTATGAAATTTTCTAAAATGAAGTATACATTTAAATATATGAAAATAATTGAAAATTTTAATTTTAAATTAAATATTTTCTCAAAAATCTATCATCACAAAGAATTTATGAGATGTCATTTTAAAAAAATTAAAAATTTGCATGGTAGCAATTTATTAACATGAAAAATGGATGAATGCAAATTTATAACGCAGTGTAATTGTATCACTTTATAGCAGTACGATATGATAATTAGTAATATTTAATTTATAAAATGATAATTATAATAAAAGAAAAAAGAATTATAACGGATAAAAGTAAAAAGCAGATAATCTACCGTTGATAAGGAGTCACTTTCAACAAAACTTCTTCACTTTTTTGTTTGGACTTTTCCAGATCACAGAAAGTTTTCTCTGATTTTCCACAGGTAGAGTGAACAATAATTATTTTATTATTTGCAGCGTGAATTGAATTCAATTTGAACGGTGAACAAATGCTGAAGTGGAAAAATATACGGCTGAATATGTTCCTGATGCTGATGGTCATTAGTATGTGCATTGCAGCATGAGCAGATGCACTAATATTTTGTGCAATCCAAAGGTACTGTGAGTTCAAAAATTCCAAATCAGGATTGTAAACGACAATAAGATGAAGCGTCGCGGGTAAGTTTTGAAAGCAAAATGTGAACGCCAAAGTTACAACAATTCGTTTCATCACTCTCATTTCACGTTTCAATTGCATCTGCCTCACATTGCAGCAGATGCTTTTTTTCTTCTTGAGAAGAAGTGCAGTTATTATGCATAGAATCAAACTCGAATAACCTAGCACATTGATGAAGATAAAATGCATCACGAATAACGTCTCAGATGCTATTTCCATGTGAATGCAATAATGCACTTTTGGGCGTGAAGTGGACAATACCAAAATCCAAAATATTGCACAATCCAACAATGTTGCCAGAATTGTAAAACGAATCAAAAAGTACGAGGTTTTCTTTTTGAACAGTTGATCCAATGTTAACGTAGAAACTGCGATGCATCTTTCGACAGCCAAAGAAAAAACGCTCACAGCTAGTAGTGTATCTCCGAGCTGGAAAAGCGTGATATCCGGAGCTCGTAACAAGCACAGCTTTTGGTCGATTGTTTTATTTGTAAGTTCAATCACTTCAATTCGAGTGTTGTATGCTACAAACCCGGCTCCAAGAAATGCATTGCCAAGGGCGGAACCTAAATAATAAAATCAACATTTATCTTTAAGCAATTATCAAAATTGTAACTCCAATCAAGAAAAAAACTTTTATTTTATGCACAAAATAAAAAACATGCTAGTTGTATATACACTTCTACTGCGTACACAGCAGTAATGTTTTACATAATTCTTACCGTAAATGATGCGAAAACATGGAAAATTTTTTTCAAAAAAACCTTTACTTTTTAAATTAATAAATTATTCCACGTATAATTTTCAACTTTTTAAAATTGTTTAAATATACAAGTTTTAAAAAATTCTGTAAATTGTAATAATAACCGTTTTTTTGCAATTGATTTGCTTAATATTACAGGCAATAAATCTTTGTGATTTTTTCAGCGATTTTTCTGAAAAAATTATTGCCGCAAGAAGAATATTTGTCACAATTGAGCTGAAGCCGAATACAATTTGGATCGCTTGAACAGTTGTTGCTTCTTTATTCATAATTTTTCTACTTTAATTTTCTGAAATAATTTACATATATGAAATAATATGAAAACGACATTAATCAATTGTCTACTTTTTAGTACTTATGAATTTTGTAATTTTAACAAAAAACTTACACAAAACAATAAAGTTGAAACATGAAATCAAACATATTATAAATGAAAATGAATAAATAAGAACGTAAACAATTGAAATGAATGAACAAAACTTCTTTTTAATTCGTAAAACAAATTTCTTTCCTGCAACGTACAAAATTGTCAAAAGCAAAGTTTTCAATAATAGCATTCATCTTGAATGAATAATAAACATTTATGATACAACTGCATTTGTAAAATTTATTATTTTATTTTAATAAAATAATTTTGAATGTACATTTTTAATAACAAAAAAATCATACTTTCAATGGAAATGTAAAACTTCTAGCAGTTCACATGTAATGTTTAATGCACATTAAAGGAAGCGCGACATCATTAAGAAATGAAGAATAATTATATGGATAATAAGCAACATTGCTTAATTAATATAAAATCATAAACATCCGGGTGTAATTATAATGTGAAAGTCAACATTTTCAAATTAAGTAAAATTATTACAGTTTTCAAATTCCCTGCGTCAAATAGTTATATAATTGCATGCATAAGTTGTTGGTTTTTTTTATTTTGTGTTAATTTGAAGTGTTTTAAATATAGAAAGTATTTTCTCTTTTCTCAATTACATATTTGTATATGCAATTACATTTGCATATACATGTTTATTATATTCATATGAAAAATTTATCAATTACCAAAAATACTGAAATTCACATTTTTATACTTCATTGAATTTGATATGATATGACCAATTTGAATTTGAATTTGAATCAAGCATAATCAAATGATGCATTTTAAAAATATTTCATAGCTTTTAACATAATTAAGTAAATATGATGCAGATTACTTAATTTCATTAAGAAATTAATCTTGTAGCGATATGAGAAAAGGAAAAAATATATATTTTGTAAATAATACGTATTATTTTTAAATTTGTCAAAAGCGAATAATAAAAATAAAAATAATGATAATAAGTGATTTAGAAAGAGATGTGCGTAAAATTACGATGTTCAACATGTTTACTTATTAACTGAAGAGGGCAATTCATATAATTAAACTTCATTGCTTGACGTAATTTATTGTATTTGAATATTATAAATCAATTATAATTAAAATTTGATTATATAATTAGCGTATATGGTAAAAGGCTTTTCTATTAAGCATGTTTAATAATACATATAACAACAACAATAATACTATATTAATTGCTGCCTATTAGTTAAAAAAATCAAAATTTGGTTTTTATATATAGCATTTATATATATAGTCATGAATTGAAATTTGATTCTATAATAGCTTACCGTAAACATTGTGCTAAACTTTAAAAAAAAACAACTGCATATGAACAAAAAAAATGCTTACAAAATGAAATATGCTGTAAAAAACAAATTTGTAGCTACAGTACTATATATATATATATATCGTGCATATTTATTATCAGTAACGGAAATTAGAAAGGCCTCAATTAATCAAAATTAAAAAAGTATATCTACGCTATGACAGATATTAGTGACTCAATTAATGCTAAGAACAATACAACAACATTCAGTTTAAAGTATACTTGCTGCTGAAGAAAGATGAAAGCATTCTTCGGTGTTGTTCAGATGGCTTCAACAATATGTAGCTTTTTGCTTCAGTTAACAAAAACCAATAAGAATCATCAGCTTTCAATCGTTATTTATGATTTTATTTTTTTAGAGTGTTTCCAAACAGAAAAAGCAGTAAATCACAATAGTGATCAAAACACTAGAAAATTTAATTTATGATAAATCAATAACATACTGATTAAGTGATTCAACTAATTTGAGTTTGTTAGATATGTTAATAATGACATTAAGATTGTATTATTTTTGTAAATAATAAATTTTTAATTGGTAATTTATTCTCTTTTACAATTCTTATGCTCAGTAATAATGCAAACTAAAAGTTGAAAAACATTTTAATAAGTACCTACAGATTTTACAAGCACAATGCCGAACATGGAATGCTTTCGTAATTAACAGGCACTGATTTTTTTATAAGCTTCCACTGACAGCTTACGCTGCTGCAAAAAAAATTAATTATGAATTATACAATAACACGATGTACAACATAATAACTGAAAATTGTTTAAAATTTAACATTTACTGTTATATGACGTTTTTAAGTAAATTGCACACAGTTAAACGAACTTTTAAAATTAAGACGTAAATTTAATTTTACAAACGATTTTACAAAAATTATTAGAGCATAATCAGAAAACAGTTGATATGGAATATAAATTGTTAACATCAAACATCATATGGTGGCAAATTAATGGAAATTAAGAAAATGTAAAAGTTAAAGTCAACATTTTATTGCAAAAAAAAATAAATTATAAATAACAGATAAATGAAAAATGCAAACTTGAAAGCAACTCAATAATAAAACAGTTAATAAATGCTAAAATGTTTACTGTGAGTAAAGCTAAAAAAGGAATGTCTTGCTTAGAATTCGAATATGCGTTGTCGTACACATCTAATAAAGTTATACAGAAAATACATGTCAGCTTGGGCTGATTGGCGCTGTTAACAGATGTTGACTTATATAAAGTAATAAAATCAAAATTTCCTTTTTCTCATAAATATAATGCACTGATTTTTTCAATTGCATATATTTACGGTCACTATCGACAACTTTGTAATTTAGTTGTCTATTGCATTATTCTCATAATCAGCGTTTTCCGCTCAGCCAATAAGGTTTGGATGAAGTGAGAGAAAGGTAGCCATAGAATTAAAGCTAATTTTGAAATTTCACTTTATTGTTTGTTTTGTCAAGTAAACAATTTACAAGTCGCTCTTTACCATTCTCCCCGTTTGCCACAGCGCGGACGATTGGCAGCAGAACATCAGGTATGCAGATAGTCACAGGTAAATGGGCGCCAACCAGAGTTGGTACCGTCGCCATTGCATCCTCCTGTTCTGAGCTCTGGCTCACTGGCGATGACCGTGTCTCCTCAGCACTGCTCTGGCTCCTCCTGCTCCATGCTCGCCGTCTTACGATGGTGGGGGGGGGCGGGTCTGAGGCACAAGCAACGGATTATGATCCAGCCTCACATTCCTCCCCGGATAGTTTCCTTCTCGATGCCTCTTCCCCAAGCAGGCAACACGATGATTGCCATCGCTCTGTCAAGGAGTAGCTCGAGAACCGCAGGCACTTCTCAATCGAATGACTACCAGCGCACATTACATTGTTTTTCTCAGGGTCCTCACGTACTGTCGCAGTCATGAAACGCTTTCCAGTGTGTTCCCTTTTCTCGGACTTACGGTCATATTTTCGTAATGTTGGTCTCGTATGGGCACTGGTCACCGGTCCCTTAATACAAGTCTGGTTAAACAAGAAGAAAAAAAGCGCTGTCAATGTAATTTCATCATCCTTCTTGTACTGAACGAAGGCGCTCCAATCTGCCAGCGTATCAGGTGTTATCTTACTTGCCTTTATCGTGTTTGTGAGAAGTTTAGAATAAAAATAATTAGTATTATACTTTTAAATTTTAATTTTAGAATTTTATTATGTTTACCATTAAAAAAAGTTAAATTATGCAATTAAATTTTACAAATTAATTTCTAGTAAACCCAAATAGGCATTCATCTCTATGAAATGCTCTTTCAATAGTACATTTGTAAACAATACCGTCAGTGGTCCGACAGTACTGGTTAACTCACCATGATTCACCCAGTGCTATACCTTGACCACGTTATTTTTCACGATATATTACATTGGTGTGATGGAACATTCATTGCTTTTCACTGCATTTTGCTGGTAACTTCCTCTTGATCGTGGAGAGAAGAGCATGAAAGCCATTTAGACCGCTGTCCGCATCCTTCCCCACAGTGCTAGGAAGTGCCTATTCAGCTCGTCGTGGGGTCTTGTTAACTCGGCAGCTCCCCTATCCGAGCACTCCTTCAGCAAGTGATTCTCCACGACGTCCTCAACACAATGGAATTTGTCCTTCAACGTTTGGATGATCCCTGCATAATTTTCAGTATCCACCGCTACGCTTTTGATTGCCTTCAACACTGCATCAGACAAGGACGATCTGAGGTGAACGAACTTGGTGATGTCATTCAGATCCCTGCGTGAATTGACACTAGCCTCAAATTGGCCCCAGAATGACTTGAACTGCAAAATGTCGCCGTCGAATTGTGGCGTACTCAAGGGCTGCAGTTTTCCTGGATTTGATAGATACCTCGCTTCATTGACGTCTTTGGTCTTTACCACTTCCTTCTTTATGGAGAATGACTGAGCGGCGACACGAGCGGTGCGCACCTTTCGTTCCACCAATGATCATTCATTGACGAACGCGATCACAGTTTCCTTATCGGTGGATACTAGTAACTGATTTTTTCAATTGCATATATTTACTGTTACTTCTGGCAACTTTATAATTTATTTGTCTACTGCATTATTCTCATAATCAGCGTTTTCCGCTCAGCCAATAAGGTTTAGATGAAGTGAGAGAAGGGTAGCCATAGAATTAAATCGAACTTTGAAATTTCACTTTATTGTTTGTCTTGTTAGCTCCTCATTTAAGATTAAGATGATTATCTTCCATAAAATCTTTATTTAGCAAAGTTTTAGAATAGACAAAAATGTAGCACAAATTAATAAAAGTCACTTACCAAACAACCACTAAGCCTATTATTAACATTTATTTGCAAAAAATAACAAACAGAACCTCAGATAATTCTAATTTGACAGAAAAATGCAGTGAAAAGCAATGAATGTTCCATCACACCAATGTAATATATTGTGAAAAACAACGTGGTCAAGGTATAGCACTGGGTGAATCGTAGTGAGTTAACCAGTACTGTCGGACCACTGATTGTATTTTTTCCAAATGTACTATTGAAAGAACATTTCATAGAGATGAATGTCTATTTGGGTTTCGAAGAAATTAATTTATAGAATTTAATTGCATAATTAAACTTCTTTAAAAATAGTCAACATAATAAAATTCTAAAATTAAAATTTAAAAGTATAATACTAATTATTTTTATGATAAACTTCTTACAAACAAGACAAAAGTTTTCAAAAAATCATTGCAACGATGAAATAAATCTTTAATAAAAACCAAATAAAATTTTCATAGAACATAAAAATTTCTACAAAAAGATAAGATAATACGATTTTTTATCTTTTCAGCTATGCTTAGCTGATAGTGCTTGTCATTTTTTATGACTAACGTACTAGCACTACTTGATATGAATAATGTTTTTGGTATTTAGGAAACTTCAACAGCATTCAAATAATAGCCAATAGCGTCAAAAGTTTTTTTATTTTTAGGCATTTTATTAATTTTTATGTTTTACTGAAGATTTTAATTAATCAACAATATGAACCTTGATTATATTTATGTTTTTAAAGTGAAATCATTTAAATACATAGCTGCTTTAGTTACATTGAAATTTTAAATTTTCAAAACAGTTTTGATTTCCATATTCAAAAAGCAGATGTCTTGTATGTATAGATGGAGGTAAAGTATCCGGTCAACGTAATGAAAAGTGCAAATTCTTTTCCGATCTGATCTTCAAGTTCTTTCCACAGTACTCGATATAGCGGGCGATTTAAACTGAATGATGCTGGTCTTTACCATGCAAGATAATTCTTTTCGCACAATTAGCAAACGAAACACTGAGAATGGAATTTTATTTAACGATTGAAGTCAATAAGGAATAGACCATACTGCATTCAAATCAGATAGTTCAGATAGTAATACGCAACTCTGCAGTACGCTTATTAACAGCTACCACACGACTCTTTCAATACACACACTCAATGCTCTCTTTTCTCGAATTCGGGCTTGCTTTTATAGAGCTCGGAAGAGTCTCTGTTAGTCGTAAATCCATTTCTAGTGTTCTCCTGTCAGCTGATATAGGTGTGGCCAATTCGGCATCACGGCCCCAACTCTACATATCGCCGACACGTGTTCCCAGTCAACTGTCAGGTCTTGATGGATATAAATAAACCAACTGCAACGCTTATTGCTTCATCTTCTATCTCACGCCCATGAATAAAATGATGCAACTGTAACACCTTTTGCATAATTATATTATATAAAACACAATAATTTTACATAATAATGTTTTAACTGACAAAATTGCTTTCATAAAAATTCACAACACTCTTGCATTGTTTTCGACAAAGTTGCTCAAACTCAAATTTACTCTGGACTGCTCTGCTTTGCACTCTTGACTAGTATTATTGTAAATGTTTGTAAAGCTTTCAATTTTCTTTCATATGTTATTCTTCAGCAATAACAATTTAATTTCAGAAAAAATTAAAAACTGAAATTTCATCTACTTGAAAAATAAAATTTAATGTAAACTGCAAAATTTAGTTTAAGATCAATCCAAGCCGACTACTGTGTTTATATGTCTCTGTCAACAGGCTGTTTTACAGATAAAAATAAGTGATTCGCTGACGTCTGTAATCACACCCTACCCTCGGAAAAAGCGACTGTTGAAAGTAATCCACGAGCAACGGACAGCGATTGCACGTCTCATTTGACAGTCAACTAGCAACTTTTACTTCATAAATTGTATTATTATGCATTCTACATAAAATAATTGGAGAAAATATTCACAGATACTAAATTCAAAATGTTTCCACTGATCAGTAATAATATAATATAATGTATTATGCAACATTAAATCAAAAGTAATTTATAAGAGATTACCAGAGGAAACAATACAGTAGGGATGATAACTTGCATTTCATGACAGTATATATCTGAAACGAAAAAACCAAAGTTTTAAGTGGTAAGAAATTCGATACAAATGTATTGATAGAACTGATATTTTTGTGCAAATCATAGGATAATTTTTTTACTTTTTATTTATTCACGAATTTACATTTAGTGAATCCTGATATAACATTATATTAGGTATACTAAATATGTTTGTTCTATTCACGGGTATATTTTATTTTTAATTAAACAGTTACTGTTGACATATTATTTATTGAGTAATTTTTTATTTACTTCAAAATACTTATAAAGTTTGTGAGTTGTTTAATTCTTTTAATGATTTAGTTTATCTTTTACAATGGAAGAAGAAGAGCAAGTTACTTCAAGAAAACGTAAAACGAAAAGACGAACTGAAAGCTGGGAACTTTCGTATCGAACTAAACCTGATGCAGCAGCTGATCGTGAAAAAAATCGTCGTTACAGATATCTAGCTACAAAAGGTGTAGTCACCCTGTTCAACGCCATTCGTGAACGTCAGCGGAAAACTTCTAAAAAGTTGGAAGAAGCGAAAACAATTAGATCAATGGAAAAAATTATTAACGAATTAAAGAAAGATGAATTCCTCGAATCGTTACAAAATTCTGACTTTGTGAATCCTGTCAAAGTTGCAGGAAAACAAAAAGACAAGGCTGAAATGGCGTCAAAATGGGAAGTGCTGCGTGATGATTTTCTCGTTAATGGTAACTATAACAATTTGAAAGATTGGGATAAAAAGAAATGATCAGTTTACATTTTACCGATATGTTGTTTACTGTTGCTGAGAATATTATTAAATGCTTTTTTTCATATTTATTTCATAAACTGTGTCATTTGTTATTTATTTAAAAAACGTATAAAATCAAGTTTTTTAGTGTTTTATACAAAAACTAATTAATATGTTAATTATTCGTTGTTAATCATGTGGAAAATTTATGATAAAACTGAAAATATTTGGATGAATGACATTTGATTTGATTTTAAAAGTTTTACGTGCAAAGTTGCACTACAGATATTTAAGTACAGTATGAATAAATGATGTTTAAGTATGTATTGTTGATATTACGTAAATTTAGTTTAAAAATTTGTTGTAAGCTGAAAAAAACTTATAATTTCATTAAAGTTAATATCTGGTGAATTTTTACTTTATTATATTTTAAAGTACAATAGTTTACAATACATTGATGTGTAAATGAAATTACGAAAACGTAATACTTTTCTTTACTGTTATTCTCAATCAGTAGAATAGATGTTAGAAAAACAATATCGCATGTTATAATTCATAACCATGCAGTCTTTTTGATAAACGGTGATGAACGTTTGGCAACTGCCGGTGCATGAGATGCGCTGATCAAATTCAACGTTACATCCCATTTACGCAAAGACCGGTAGAAATTTTCTGAAATGTGTATATTTGGACATTTTTCTCTGAGCAGCTGGACCGCACGATCGCAGCTCAATCCTTTCACTTTCATGATGTATTGTGCAACGAAAACCGCGCATCGATTTCGACCATTGAAACTGTATATCAGTACTGCTTTGCCGCAAGCTCTAGCAGAGTCGATGAAGCGGTTGGCGTCTTCGAAATACGGCGTCAAATCTAAGGTACTTTGCTCGTCCACGGTGATGGTCATGCGAGCCCGGCTGTGGGCAGTTTCACGTGGACAAACGCAAGGCACATCGCTCTTTTTATGTCTGGGCACTTGGCACGGTTCCACGTTGGTTAGATCGATCAAGAATTCAATGTTGTACTTGCAGAGCAAATGCGCGTTGAAAGCCGCCTCGACACCGCCCATGAACAAATAGTCGTATACTTGACAGGCGGCCTTTTCCAAGCAGCTGCCCCGTCTTGGCGCTGGAACTGTTTGACCAGAGTAGGAGATGGATCCGTGAGAAGCAGACCGGGAATGTGGAACTGAAGAACACGGGCGTTGGATGAATTCAGAGCTAGTTGGTCCGTTGCTGCATTGAGAGAAGAACACAGAACCATCGGCCGAAGCACTTTCATCAGCTTCACTGTGCGATGACGGACAATCGATTTCTACGCTCTGGCGTGCATGCGGACCATTGCTGTTCGCGCAGCTCAGGTAGATGTGAACATGGCTAAATATTTAAAATATGATAATTTTTTTCAAATTCAAATTGTATTCTAAAAATTCGAAATTAAAATAATTAACAATTCATTTTGTTTACTTTTGGCTTTATTATTTTTATTATTCAACTAACTAATAATTTCAAACTACCTATGGTTTAATTAATGTATTCCACTAAAAATCAGCAATCATTTGATCAGCGTTTGTTTAGTCACCTTATCCTGCATAAGTAATTTTATTTATTAATCTCTTTTCTATATAACTACTACTTCCCTTTTTTTCACTTAATTTTATTTTACATTTTTGTTCGATTATTCATTTCGGGCAATTTGAAAAATTAAAAAATCAAATCAAAACTAACAAATCAAATGATATCAATACATTTATTTTAGAATGGTAATCATAAAAGCTGCTTTTTTAATTTATATATTTTAAAATGTATTTAATGTGCACATTTAATTTTTCATACAAAATATAAAATCATAAACTGAATTCAATTTCTTTCCTAAAAGTATGCCTCAGGAATGAAAAATGTAAAATAAAATTTTTATTATTGAAAACGTAAAAATGTAGTGTTAAAGCAAATGAATAAAAAAATACAGTTAAAGTATAGTAAGACAAGCAAGAAGTGGATAAAGCATGAAAATTGAATTTTTCTGATCACAGCAATAATTGAATATAAATTTAATTTAAAATTTCAACTTAAAAAGCAATACCAAATTTATCCATGCATTTTGGTTAAAATTGAAACTTTTAATCATTTAACATTTGAACAAGGAACAAATTTCTTCCTTGTATATATATATGTATATGTATAGGTTAGATTTTGATATAATTTTATTAATAGCAAAATTGAAATTTTCAAATAAAATTGCAATTCTAATTTTTCTTCACTTATTGTACAAGTAGAAATCAATTTAAAGTAATTGAAATACTTCTTACCATAAATTAACAGCTCCATGTATAATAAATGACGTATCCATTGCAGTTATTTGAATATCATAATTTCATGAAATTATTGTAATTAATATTTTATGCGCTTATTTAAGATTCATTAAAAAGTAATACGTTGAAAAACCAGCAGAAGTGCAAGTTGCTGTAAGCTGTTCAACAATTCATTTCATATCTCAACATAACAGTATATCTCATAAAACTGGAAAAAAAAATTAAAGTTTTCATCATAAATCAATAGGAAATGGATGAATAAAAATAAAAGGATAATTTATAAGAAATATGAATACATGTGATAACTTTAAAAAATATAATGTAAGTAAAGTATTTTTATTCTTAATGTGAAACAACTTTTTGTATATTTTGAAGGTAAATTCATTTATTTATTATAAATTATTGTTTATAAGATGATTTTCATAATTTAATTCCAATTTAAAATTTAACTTTCAGTTTTAACAGACTTAAAACCAAGCCCATATTCAGAAATTAAATAATTCCATGCTATAAAATCAATGATGAATTATATTATTTGATTTATACATTATTCTATTGAGACGAAAGGTTTCATCTTTTTAAATCCCATGAAACACTATGACACGCACAATCATGGCAACCAATTGTGCATAGTAATAATATGCAAAGTCATTTTCTGAAATTTAATAAAGTAGATTAAAAGTTGCTTATTTTATAGCTTTTTCAATCGCAACTAAATATTTTATTTTATTGCCTTGCATAGTCACACTTCACTGGCAAGTCAACAGCATGATCGATGACTACATATCTTGCTTACGTAATGAAAATCAGTTTTCAAACAAAGTTAGTCTGCTTGACCAGCCAGCAGTGAATACTACCTGTCCTTATTTTCAGATTTTTATTTTGAACAGTAATGCATTCTTCCCTCACAATGGTCACATGACAAATCCAAAAATTACAAAAAAATTACCTATTTGTAAAACATGTTTCTAAAATGTATTTCATAAAATATGCAATATTAAATGATATTTTAAAAAAAAACGTGATTATTAATTGAGAAGCTTGTGTTAATTTTCAGTTTTAGTGACTTATTTATCTAATAAAATTTCAAACTGGATTACTATTTATATGTATTGGTTTGAAAAATCAATATTTTTCTAAATTTACCGTGCTATAATATTATAAAACTTAAAAAGTAGTTATGCTCGCATATTTGACTTTTTATTTTAGCAGCACTGAACCATAATCACGGTTAGGAGAAAATGGAATTTGAGAAATGCCTATATTCAATTTCTCTAACCGCATACTGTTCCGTTTGACGTCAACATTTGAAATTCGCCATTGTGAACAGATATGTGCATTATTTACTTATTTTACAATAATAAAAGGCTTTGTGTAAGATATTTTCTCAAAAAAAATTAACGCAGAAACTTGTAATGGGCTTTCTTTAGATGGAAGAATTGTGTGCTTTGCAATTAAGTAACAAATCAAGTGGAAAAAAGATTTTAAAGTTTTTAAAATTGATCATAAATTTCATCTATTCACATCATGCTAAACATTTGTTCAAGTCAACACGATCTGTTTACATGCAATAATACGGTTCACGTTATTGTTTATCGCCATGTTCATTTTAAAAGCATGCAGAAATAAATGAGAAAATAAACTATAATAAAAAAGAAAATCATGCAAAAAATGTTAAAATATATTGAACAACAAATTTCTATCTACGAAAAACAGCATTCAGATAAATATTGTACCTGAAAATCATATATCTATACAATTATAAAATTGTAATTCGTTCAAGTTGAAATGTATGTTAAAATGATGAAAATAATTGTTAGAACTTAGTTAAAACCAGAATATATCCATCTGTAGCAACAGAAATTCAACACAAGAAAGTTGAGTGTAAAAATAAAAAACAACGTTTGTAGCATAATGTGTTGAGAAAAAAACTTTTTTGAACGTACACTAATCCACGCTATTGTATTGATTCATTGTCATATTATTAAAATGTTTATTATATTCTCCGTTGGATGAATAATTTTCTTGCTAAATTTTATTATTTTTATTTCTTGTTACAGTTTATGCTTGTTAATTAATAGTGAATGTTAGTAATATTAAGTAATAGTGTTTTCATGTTAATAATTTTCTATTTTCTCAAATACAATAAAAAAATGACGTTTTTAAATAAAAAATAAATGTGAAATAATAGAAATAAATATCATACTTTGTATCAACAGCCGGCGGTGATTTAGTCGACATGGATTTGATGTCTGGATCGTTGAAAGTGCGACTCAAGGTGACTTTGAAATTTTTCATATTTCTGTTCATCGTTTCAGCAGCTAATTGCAGCTAGGAGCAGTGTAGTTGGTGAAAAGCAATTTGCTTTTCTTCTTTTTTTTTGTTGTTGAACTTAATTTAAAATTTAAAAGAAAAAAATTACCATGTTTAAAGCACAGCAAAGTGAAGCAAATTTACCAAGGAAGCAGCTCTGTTGTAGAAGATGAAGAAGCAGTTGCGCTGTGGAAATCAGACGTCGTGAAAAAGCCTCACCTGCTGATGATATTGGTGGACTATGGGGTTGGTGAAAAGACGACTAGCCGGCCATTGATCGCGTTGGTGCAGCGGCTAATTGCACCGCGTCACTTTTCATCGTTATGGTAACTGAAACGGAATTGTTCCATTGATTAGCATTGGCGGAAGAGGTGGCAAGCTGTCCGGATTTGATGGATTTAAAAATTGGAAGATAGAAATTTGAAAATTTTATTTTATTTTATTTTTTAATTCTTTTATCATATTTCTTTCCTATATGCTTTGGAAATGTTCGTCAGCCAACACACAACAGGCTAGGATTCAAGTGGCATCTTGGCTGGCTTAAGTGAAAAATCAATCTTTGATCAAGTGATAAATTATTCACCAGATTTGTTCGATCAGACTGAAGATTAGAGGTGAAGAGATTCAGAAAAAAAAAGAATTATCATTTTTTCAAGCAAAAAAATTCTTTTGAAAAGAATGTGATGAAAAAATTTAAAAAGATGATTATACGGTTACAGACGGAGACGGTAAAACGTGGCTGGCAGGCAGGAATTACAGATGGTGGTGGTGTTGAATTTGCGTTAATTAATTGAAAAATGAAAAATATTATGAAAATTGTTTTGTATAAAACAGGTAAACAGAAGTTCGCGTTTTGCTCCTATCGGAAGTTGTCGTGAGCGTGATGCTTTTCCTGAATTTGTGTTATTGAATAATAAATTATGCTCAATTCAGAACAAAAATATCACACTTGTATGAATTTAATATTAATAATATTTTTGAATATTTAAAAATGTCATTATAAAAAGAGAAAGAGACTTTTTTTTAAGTTTGATCAAGGTTGTTTGATTTGCTTGAAATTGGAAAATGGTAATTTTATAAAATCAAATTTATCATTAGACTGATTTTATTTTATAACAACAGAAGAAATAAACAAGTTGAATGAACGTGCGTGTTATTCGGAACAGTTGTATCGTAAAATGGATAATTTTTAGCATAATTGATAATAATCGCGGAAGAAAATGCTAACATTTCCCTTACAATTAGTTTAAATTCATATTGCTTTTTTTAAACATATTTTTTTTTTGTAAATTTTCTTATTCATTATTTTGAGCCGTCAATTGAACATCATTATTATTATTACTGGTGATGATTTGATTTGTTTTCTTTTCAGTTTTCACAGCAAATGATGTAAATTATACAATAATTAAAATGCCGCCAACATCAATCTGTCCGTACTTATCAGAAGAAAAAAGGGCAAGCAGCTTGTTGTTCATTTCATTGCAAAAATGAAATAATTATTGTACAAAAATTGTGAAATTAATAATAAATTGGTATTGTATGAATGTGGGTGGCAGAGTGATTGAATTGAAAAAGTTGTAAGCACCAAATTTCATTTTTTTTCTAAATTTTCCAATGCTGCTCCGCTGCTTTCGGTTAAAATTACCAACCAACCAACCAACCAAAATCAAATGCTCATCATCATGATTTAGCACAGAAACAAAATAAATTCAAATTGCAATGCTAGTTGATGTATCTTTCCAGTTTGCAGTACCCAGATTTAAATGACCCATTTTGTAAAATAGTACACTTCCTGTGAAGTGGAAATGTAGTTTATCATGCAGTCGAAATGCTACAATGCATAAGCATCAATTCAACGCAACTGTTGACGTTGAATAAAATTGTGTACATTTTATTTATTCATTGACTAACTGAAACGACAATAATAATAACAAATATACATGCATACGTATAATAATTAACCTCCGTGTAATGTGGAAATGAATGTGACTTTGTCATTCGGCTTCAACACATATTGCAAGCCGTCACAAAGTTCCCAGTCGACTTCGTTGATGAGAACCAAAATTCCTGGACGTACGGAATTTCCAGCAATCAACATGCTGCAATTGTTGACGAGCAACATATTCTGCTTTATCCATTGAAACAACGAGGCCAATGTCCACGCTTGTCCATCGTCGTCGGTATTTTTCAATTCAATTTCGTGCATCCGTTCTGGACATTTCAACAAGCGTTCAGAACCGCCAACAAATTCCAACGTCAACTGCATATTGTTGCTGCTTTGCTCTTGTTTTTGCTTTTCACTTCAAAAAACATTCATCAAATCTAAATCCAATTAATTCAATAATAACAAGAAAAATATACGCAAAAAAATATCTAACCGGCCATTTTCAATCGGGATATTGTATGAAAAGTTGTAAAAGATTATTCACTACATGAGAACAAGAGAGAGTGAATGAGAGAGAAAAAATTTTTTCTTTAATTAAACACAACGCTATATTGGCAATCAAATCACATCAATCACTTGTTTTTCCGAGTCAATCGAAAAGTCCAAATTGAACAAAAGCACTTTCATTCATTAATTCATTCATTCATTCAATCAGTCATTCATCCATCCATCCATCCAATTCATTCACATATATCACACCTTGTTCGCATACACGATAATTCAATACCAACAATCAACAAGCAGCATCAGCAAAAATGCTTGCTTTGGAAATTATCGCTCAAATAAATAATCAAAACCATATTTTTCTACATTTTCACATCAGTGCAAAACGAAACAATCGATTGATAGACAAATTTCACAAATTAAAAAAAAAAATTATAGAATCATAATCACTGATGAATAATTAATTTTCAATCTAAAAATTTTCTGTTCGGATTTCTTCCAAATACAGTCACTCGAATATCCGGAATCAGCTAAAAAGAACAGTATTTTCTTAATTTAAAAAAGAAAAAAACAGAATTAATTTTTGTTGTTTAAATTTATCCCCACTTGATCACTTATTATTTCCAGACGACTTTCCAAAGTGGAGGCGACGCGTATTTTGCCACCAAGCGTGTACACTTCAACCCCACCGGCTGAATCGTCAGCAAGAAAATTTTCTCTATCAATGGAAACGCGACAATCAATGGAACTCGCTTTGCGTGCTTCATCCACGCAGGACGGTATAAGCTGTGTCAAAAGTGCTAAATCTTTCTGTCGACAACGCAAAGTGACTTCAGGTTCGAGCAGTTGCAAAAGTGCCTTGAAAGAGGCAAATTATTGTTATTTTTTTTCCAATATATACTGCTTTGTTGTTGTTGTTGTTCAGTATTAAAATTAATAAGTAGAAAATTATTCTTACTTGAATAATTAAATTTTTCAAAATTGGAGGATAAGCGGTTGGATCGTTGGAAATTTGCAACAATCTGGACCGTGTTTCGTTCAAAACATTGCTGATGTGATCTTCTTGAGCCTGAATGTTTTTTTGAATGAACAACAATGAACAATTTACACACAACTAACAACTGATCACTTTTAAAATTCGAAGACGCGCTTGATTGAACATTGCTGAATTTTGAATTTTTCTTTGCAACTCCACTTGTTTCTCTTTTCGTTCGTAATAATCCATAATTTTCGATCGATGTTGTTGCACCAAACGTCCCTTTGAAAATCATTAAACATTAGCCAAATAAGCAATCATAGATACTACACAACAAATTTGGGTTTTACCACATTAGTTAGTTAGTTGTATGAGAATAAGGAAAATAAAAACAGACAAATAGATAGATAGATACCTTCTCAATGTTGAACTCTTCCTCTGCTTTAGCGTCAATTTCTTCGGCTTTTTCATTGGCTTCTTGTTCAATGAAAGCGATCATCTGCCGCAGTTGCTTCTTCACATCGTCATCCGACAAGCCCATCTCTTGCTTGTTCAACAACTGCAATATGAGATGTAAACAACAACAACAATCAAAAAATAATAATAAGAAACTTTTTCTAACGAAAAAGAGCGGACTATTTTTTTTTGTTTTTTGTTTGTCAACGCTTTCAGATTTTTTTTAAAACAACAACAACAACAACAAGGATTGTAAATTTTTACACATCTTTTATGCAATGGGATTGTGTTTTCAATGAGAAAAGAAAAAAGTGAAAAAAAAATACACGCATATGATTGTTGTATACAATTGTAGTAGCAATAGCTGGTGTTATTGATGTTGTTTTCAAAATAACAACAATAACAACAACAACAACAACATCTGCTGCTGCTTGCTGCTGCTCTAGATCATCTCGCGAGGCTAACAGTGCGCGTCGGTTCGATGAACAATTTCGGCGCGTGTTTGATCAAAAATTGCAAAGCGCAAAGTTCAAATTGAGGCACAAGCGGAGGGGCGGGGTCAATTCTCTGCTGTTCGACGGTGCCGCTGCTGGTCATCAACGTCAGCACCAAAATCCGAGCCAAGTTGTCATCGGTCATGCGATTCTTGTGACTGAGCTCGGCAACGCGGTGCAGGTGGCGCGCGAACAACGCCAGCACCGCCTGGTGAGCGGCCGGCAACGTCTCGCGCAACACCCTGCCGACGAGTTTGAGCTTGTCCGGGTCGGCGTCGAGCCGGCCGCCGACGGTTCGAACCAGCTCGCGCCGCGCGGCGTACGTCACCAGCGGGATCGGCAATAGCCGGAAGTAGAGTTTCAACAGGCCGGTCAACGCGTGCACGTCGTCGACCTCGGCCGGACAGAGGCGAGCCGAGCACGGGTCGGCGTCGAACTGCAGACGAAGTTTTTCGATCTGCTCGTGCGAGCCGGACACCCGGTACAAGCCTTCAGTGTCCAGACCGCGACGTTCGATCTCGTCGACGCAGCACTCGACCACGTGCGGCACCGGCATCCGGTGTGCCATGCTGAACGTGGTCAAGTCGACGCCGAACGTCCGCTTGACGTATTTCAAATCCGGCCGACAATCCTGAGGTGCTTTTTCCGCGCAGCGCCGGTGCGCGCCGAAGCCGCACTCTTCGCACTTCAAGCCCTGACCCACAAGACCCCAAATATAATTGCCGCAGTAGTCGCACCAGTGGGGTGTCAAGAATGTCTGCACTTTGAACGTGTGACTTTTCACCGGACGTTGGTGCTGTTCAACGTCGAACACATCTTCGACAACCACGACGCCAACAGGAGAAGAACGACAACGACAACTCGGCGACAACGCACAGACGCCTGTTGTTAGTGAAAAATGTACAATATACAAAAAAAACAAACAAACAAACAAACAAACTATACCAGATATGTGGTGCTCTTTCAGTCGTTGACGCATCCGTTGAAATTGACTGTACGGCGAGTGTTCGTAGATTGTCTGCTCGGCCATACGGCGCACATAGTCGGCGGCGTGCTTTTCGATGTGCATTGAGATCAAGCCGTCCGCGACGAGCTGTTCGACACTGTCGAAACGCTTCTCGCCGACGAAATGTTGGCCATCGTAGAAGAGTTTGTAATTTTTCGTCTGACCGTCGAAACGGATGCACAACGTGTACGAATATTCGGCCCGCCGACTCTGGCGCACCAAATAGCTGCCTTCGCCGGCACTGGCCAACAGACGGTCCGACTCGTCACGACCAATCAGACCGTGGAATTCGGCGCCGAAAAACGCCGGCCTCTCTTTCACCGGCTTTTCACAAGTGACCATTGTCGGCTTGACCGCGCTCTCTTGCAACAGTAACAATTGATTTTTCCAATAAGCCGAGCCGAGTCGACTCTCCTCGTCCTCGCGATGATCGCTCATCACCGCACACTTTGCGTAAAAAACCAATCACCAAACCAACTCATCTCAACAATATCGTAATACTGATATGCAAGTTGCATTTTTGTTATTCACACTTACAGTATACTTGATTTGACCTCGTTTGAAATTATTTAAAAAAATCAAAACTATCTTTCTGGCATTGCAATTTTATCCAAATTAACCAAAAACATTCAATTTGTCAATTCATCACTTTCATCTGAATCGTAATCAGAATAAGACGGTGGCAAAGTACGATCAACCGTGGTCGGTTGATCTTGTTTAGTGAGAAATTCGCTTTGCACTTTGATCACTTCTGCCGCTGTTCTGCACTGACTGTACTTTTCCAAAAGATCACCGTTGAGCTTGAAAAAGCCATGACCCCATTTGAATTTCGACATCACTGTTTTGGATTGCTCTTTGAAACCTGACACCGATCATCAGTCACAATACCCGAACACTTTTGCAAAAAAAAAAAAATAAAATAAAATACTTATACTTACCGACAATGAAAAGTGCAGCCGCGAACGCTTCTGCACAGGACAACTGGCACGATTTGCCATAATTTATCGGATTGCTCGCTACTAGAAATGGTAAAAGTCTGGCATGCTTGCATTTCAATTTACCCAACGCTGTACTTTCAATATTATGCCAGGAACAGTCCACTGCTGCGATGCCATATTTCAATATTATTTCTCTGCAAAAAAAAAAGTTTAGTGAAAAATTAAATGCAACAACAACGTACCTGTCTTCTGGTTTTAAACAACAACTGGCCGTAGGAGTGAGAGATATTCCACTCCAAAAGCTACCCAATCGTAGAGTTTTCACAAACCCCATTCTGAAACAAAATTAGTACTTTTAGCAGGAAAATTGATTTTTTTGCTTCCACTCTAACCTGACTAATTTACGACCAGTGCATTTTTTCACATCACACTGATTGAAATCCCACATTGCCAGTGGAATAGCTGTACGTGCACTCTCTGCATCTTCGTCACTTGAAGTATCTTCTGACGATTGACGATGTTCAGCATTGTCTTTGCACTTTTCAAAACTCGTTCCTACTTGACAAAAACCGGAATTCAATTTTAAACAATTCAACTAAAATTTAAAACTAATATAATACCTTCCATTTTCAATAATTGAAAAATTTGTTCTTACAGTATCTCCATGACACCCACAACTCTACATGCAAGAACAAATAATTTATTTATAATTTTTTGTGCTCGAATATTATTTTTCACACCTGCTGTGCGTAAAATCAAAATATCAACATTTGTATAATTGCATTCTGAAGCTATTAAACAATAAAAAATAACTCCACATTCATTCACTGTTTACAAGAAAATATTTTATCATAAATACAAACAATTCAGTATTTTAATTCAATTTCAACAATTTTGGCCTCATTTTCTGCAACACTTTGAATAAAATTACAGTAATTCAAATTATTTGAACATGATTTTCCTACAAAAGTTTTTCCTTGTCAATTGTTTCCAATTATTGAAAGTTATTTTTTTGTCCATACATTAGCATAATTTTATAACTTTTCCTTACTTTACTGAATTTATTTTAAGAATCGCAATGTCACAACTTCCAGGACAAGTGTTCATGGATGTTCCACCGACAAATTTTCCGGTCAGCAGTGTTACTTTTTATTATTGACATTGTTAATTTAATTTATTAATTTATTGATTTTCGTGTGCTGTTGCTTTTAGGCAGGTGGATCGCCTGCTCAGATGGGCGTTCGTATGAATCTTCCACAGGGCGCGCGTTATTTTCCTCCAGGACCTGCGCCTGTGCATTTGCAAGCAAGCGGTATAATGAACAGTCCTATACGTGGACACCTCAGTCAAGCAGTTCAGAACACTTCTGTACAACGTCGCGTGCCCTCTTCACAGCTAATAAATCTGCAGACAAAAGTGCTTCCCAAAAAGCCGAAAAGAGTTGCAGACCGAGAAATTCCTGTCGCGGTAAATTTTGTTTCACATGCGCTTTTTTTTTGTTTTATTGTATTCTTTTTATTTAGTCACTGGTTAAATTTGTGCCAGAAGCGAAAGCTTATGCAGATTTGTTAGCCTTTGAGCAGAAATTGGACATGGTCATAAGTCGAAAACGTGCAAATATTCAAGAAGCACTAAAACGACCGTTGAAAATAAAGCGAAAATTGAGAATTTTTGTTTCGCACACGTTTATTAGTGGCAAAGCAATGGAAGTAAAATGAAAATTTTAATTATATATATATTTTTTTTTTGAAAATATAATTAATGTATTAATAAAAGTGTAAAATTTTTCCTCTTACGTTGAGATTGTTCTTATTATTGCTATTTTGTCATTTAGAATGAGGAAGAATCATCGTGCTTTTCACAGTGGGAATTGCGCGTTGAAGGGCGCCTTTTGGAAGATTTAATGCCCACTGGATCTTTGGCACAAACGCCGGAAGCAAATCGCCATTCGAAACGAAAGTTTTCATCATTTTTTAAAACTTTAATAATTGAATTGGATAAAGAGTTGTACGGTCCTGATAGTCATCTGGTAGAGGTAAGAATGCTGTTGTATTTTGATGATAGAGTCACTTTATAAGTTATTTTTATCTTAGTGGCATCGAACTGCTCAGACAACTGAAACGGATGGATTTCAAGTCAAACGGCCCGGTGATCAGAACGTAAAATGTACAATTCTTTTGCTTTTAGATTATCAGGTTTGATTTATTTAAAATTAATTTGATCTTGTTTGTAAAAGTCTCTTCTATAGCCGATGAAGTATAAATTGGATCCACGATTGGGCCGACTTTTGGGTGTACATACAGATACACGAATAGGTATTTTGGAAGCTCTATGGCAATACATTGTTCAGCATAAATTGCAAGATCATCATGAACGAGATTTAATTAACTTTGATCGCTATTTGGAGCAGGTGAAAACTTTTTTTAAAAAAATATTTATTTGAAATATCTTTAACTGTATGCTTTAAAACTGTATTTTTTTCAATTTGAATTATTATTTGTTTGCGAGATTTCATTTAATAATTTTATTATTACATTAAGCGACATAAAATACGTGTTTGATATGTGAGAAGTGCTTTGCTAAGAATTCATTCAATTATCAATTTTAGATATTTCAATGTCAAAGGTTACGATTTATGGAAATCCCTCAACGATTGAATCCTTTACTCCAACCTCCTGATCCTATAATCATACATCACATAATTACGTAAGATTACTTTGATTAAATGTGCAATAGTTGAACACTTATCTAGCATTGATTGATGTGCTTATATTTATTTAGTGTGGATGGTAATGAATCTCAACGCTGCAAATGTTACGACGTGGATGTAGAAATTGTACAATTTTCAAAGACTTTTTTCTCATATGCTGTTTTATATTGTTTTCTGTTTGTCTTATAGGATGATCCTTGCCGAGCAGTGATGATGCAGTTTTTACAATCGCAACAAAGTCAACAGGAAATTTGCGCTTTTGATGCTAAAGTGAATGAAAATTTCTCAAACTGTGTAACTTGGATTATTTTTTACAGAGAATATTTTAGATTTTCGAGACGGTTGATCAAATTAAACAACTTAAACTTCAGCGTGACTTTTTTCTTCGTTTTGCTGAAGATCCACAGGGATTTCTGCAACACTGGCTTTTGTCTGAATGCAAAGATTTGAAAGTGAGTAAAAGTTTCAGATTTAGGTTTCTCCTGTTCTTTATCAGTTTCTTTTTTTTTTTTTTTTGAGAACATGCACAACCATGTAAGCCAACCTGAAGCTGATCGCAGAAGTGAATTTTACGATCAAATATGGATGAAAGAAGCAGTGAAACGTTTTTTGCATACTGCGGTACCTCTCTTGAAGATCATAAGTTTTTAAATTAATTTAATTTTCAACTTTTTTTCAGGTTTTGCAAAAGAAACAGGAGCAAGTTGATTCTAGCATAGCTTCTTCCTCTTCTAATACAATACAATGACAAAATTGAGCACTGTTTCGCTGGTCACATATTTCATATACGAATAATAATAATAATGTATGTTTAGCTAAAAGAAATTGAAAATTGAATCACACTCATACTCAGAAAGAAATATTCTTTTAATTTACTATGACAAATATAGTAACAAATTATATCAAGAACCATTCCCCTGTTTACTACTGTCAAACATCCGATGCCATCGTTGCCTCAATTGGGCGCTGTACCAGCCAGTTTGGGGCTGATGTTTTTCGCATATGGCAGTTGGTTTGCGAAAATCGATCAATTCTTCTTGTTGTTGAGCATTGTCTAAGCTCGATTCGGCGACGAATGTCTTATTGTACGTTAACAGTTGTTGTTTTATTTTTGTCATCTTTTGCCGAACATTTTCATAACAGAATCCTACAAAAACCAATTTATCAATGATTTGCTGAATGTTTGAATGCATACAGCATCTAAAATACCGTGGAAAAATACATCTTGAACATTATGCATGCATTGTACTTTTATATAAAAATCCATATTGAATACACAATAAAGTTCACCTCGTGTGTATTTAAAACTATTGTACGGAAAGAATGAATGAATGGTTTAATGTTAAACATTTTGAAGTGTTTCTCTAATTTATGATGTTACTAACAGAAAAATTACTGATTGAATAAGTTTCGGTATTAAAATTGTCAATTAACAATTAGCTTCTTTACCGCATATGGTGCTAATTTTATGCATAGCACCGCATCTTGGACACGGCATCAAATCGTTGTGCAACTTCAACAATTTGTTGTGGCTGAACATGCGCGTTCTTTTACGAGCTGAAATTCTCACAACAGTATTAAAAAAAACAATACACATGCATATTGAAGGTAAAAGTGTTGTTCTTTTACGTCTGCATGTTTTCGACACCGGGGTACCCCAAAGTATGCTCCAGTCGGCCACGTCGACCGTATTCCAATGTCGGATATGTGCATTTAAAGATTGCAGTTCGAGAAATAATGGTGTTCGAACAATACCTGCAAAATGTAAATTCCACCATTGAGATGGGAAAAGCAAAAATTTGAAAATAATTTTACCATAATCTAAACGAAAAAAATCTGCTAGTTGACGCTGCAAAAAACGTACAAATTTTCCAATTGTCATATTTTCATTTTCAATGTGCACCTATATATATATATTAACAATGTACATCATCATTGGCCGTACAATTTATCACACAAGTAAAATTATTTTTTTCTGTTATTAATAGATCAAAAATAAAAATAGCAGCAAACCGGTAACTAGAAACCGAAGCAATTTCAACATATCAATATGAAAAGAAAAAACATCATTTCAATGAAGCCTAAGTTTAATTTCATCACAAATGTAAAAATGCAAAATACTGGCCGGGCAAATTATTCATACGAATGAAAATTAATTTTATGTGAATCAAAAAAAGAAAAAAAAAACTATTATTATTATTAATATTCATCTTCGTCATCTTCATCATCCTCTTCGGCTAATTCTTTCGCAAATTCCAGCTCTTGTTGTTCTCTTTCTCTCTTCTCCTGCAGAAGAGAACAAAAATAATAAATGCACATATAATACATAAAGCTCTGTGAGCGGTTAAATTGCAGGTAGTTAGCTGGTTCACAGTTTTCATCATACCTCAGCTGTTTCTATACTGTTGTACGATTTGGGCGGAAAGCGCATCGCCTTCATCGCCTGGTTGTACAATTCCAAGCAGAAATTAATGCGAGTGTGAAATTGGTTTTGCGGTTCAATTGTAGCATACAAGTCGTACACTTCCCTGGATTGCAAGAAACCTTTCTCGTGGTTCACCTCCGCATCAATCAGCCCTTCTTCTACAGCCTGTTGTTAAATGAATAAATATATAAATAATGAAAATACACCTGTAAAATTGCAAATAATAATAATAATAAATATATACCTTGGCCATGACATATTCCGCATCCAGTGCATTGCTCAAGCCTAGCATGTGTTCGATGTCAGTAAAATTGATACAACTGTAAGCAAGAGCAATTCGACGGACGGCTGTTTTCACAACATTCGGACGCAAACGAATTATTAACGCCAATGTCTGGTCTTTCGCAAACGTGCATTTATGCTTTTCCAATGTTTCGTCGAACATATCCAAACCGCCGATTCTAACCGCTTTTATTCAAAAGAAAAAAAATTATATATTTAATAATAATTATATTTTTCAAAAAAAAATTCACCAACTCCACACTACTACCTTGTGCCAAACCCTTGTAAGGCATGAGAGCTTTTTTAAAAATTTCTTGACGAAAAATTTGACGCTGAGGCGAATCTCCAAGAAGCAGTTCAACGGTGATCAAAAACTTTTGTACCTGCAATGAAGTAAATAAATTAGCATAAAATAAAATTTAAAAAAATTATTTATTCATAACACATACACTACGACGAAAACCGGCCGCTGTGTGCTGTGGACATTTGCGCAATGCCAGACGAAAATGATTCTCCGCCAAACAATAATCTGCTTCGATTGCTTTAACCCTACCTGAAAACAAGTGAAACAAGGAAATGAACCAACAAAAAAGAAGCACAACCAAACACCATCGAACACGTTGAATTTTACCCAAGTAATAAAAATATCTGGCCACTTCACTGGTACGAGCATCTTCAGGAAATGCTGTTTTGCTGTGAAGCTTTTCGGCCATGTCGTACATGTTTTGCAGAATATAAGCACGAAGTAAGCAGTTCGTTAGCACTGCTTGAGATTCGACTTCGTGGTGCAAAGTTGCCGACTGCAGACGTTTCATCAAAGGTCTACAGTGAGTGAAACAATGTTAATCTTATTTGAAGGGATATTTTTGTTTTTGTTTTTTTTACCCAATCAAATTAGGCAAATTGCCCTTGCGTTCGTTGATTAAACAATAATAATAATAAGCCTTGGCAGCAAATGGATCCAACGAACGACGACTGTGCTGTTGAACAAGCAGAACGAGATTCATGCTGCAGGTGAAAGCCTAAGAAACACGCTACTTTATACACACCGTGACAGACTGTATCTTTCTGCTGATAACAGAAATTTTATCACAAAGTTACATAACAGGAAATAAATAAATAAAACATGCTGTTTTTAAAATACCTCTTCGTGTTTATTTTCTTTCATCAAAAATACAAGAACCAACAAGTAGATGTATGCTTCGACCTGTGGCAAACTGCCAATTGATGACGGCATCATTCCAAATGTCT
Source organism: Trichinella papuae (assembly GCA_001447755.1). Classification (NCBI taxonomy): domain Eukaryota; kingdom Metazoa; phylum Nematoda; class Enoplea; order Trichinellida; family Trichinellidae; genus Trichinella; species Trichinella papuae. Next base: position 488,366 of record JYDO01000002.1, on the reverse strand, counting down.
TTTTCACTTTTAACGGTGATGCAATACTTCCAACTTCTGTCTAAAAAAAATATGAGCCCATGATTATCAATTCTTTTTTTTTCTCTTCACATCATACAACCTGTGGTTCGGATTCCACTTGAAGCAATCTCAATAAATCAATTCGAGTTTTCGCAGAACTCGGTGCAGTGAACACTTGATTAACAAGTCTGATCAGCACTGAAGCGCTCAATAATTTTTTTGTAGATCCCAACGCCCGCAACACGCGACCAACACTACGTGGCTCCTTCGATTGTTCACAACGTTCTATGAAACGGCAATGCTCTTTCAAATCTAAATTGGTAAATAATAATAACAATAATTATCGAATTATAAAATAACTTTATAAAAATTATGAATAAGAAACTAATTTCAATTGTTGTAAATTAATTGCATGAGCTGTAAAAGTAAACAATAATACCTGACATTTACAGTAAAGTAACACTGTAAATGCTTTTGAAAAAATTAGTTTATTTCAACACACACACACATATTCATAAATCAATAAATCAATCATTTAAGAAAATTTTAACTAGTCAAATCTCAATACAGACATTAAGAACACCATGCAAAAACAACTCTGCCGAACAGACAACAGCTTTCAGAAAGATGTACACGTCATACAGATAAAGTTCAAATAAGAAAAACATATAACATATACTTATACTTAAAGAGAAGTACTCACTCATATGCCATGTTATTACAATTGATTAAGAATACAAAAATTAAGCGTAATATTATTCAAAAATGTAGTTTCATTTTATTATAATAAAAATTTTCTAGTCAAAAATAAAAACAGATAAGATCATGTACCTTCCAAAGTTATTAAATCAGGGTCAGTGGGTGGAACGGCTTCTTTTTGATCTTCCGGATTCTCTTCAATTTCCATTGCCTCCTCTGTTTTAGCATGCATGATTCCAGACAATTGAAAATGTTAACTTGCAGAATCTGAAATTTTAACAACATAATGTATAAGAGTATTTTTTTAAGAAAGACTTTCATATTATAAATCAAATTATGTAAGAAAAAAGTAAAAAGCAGAAATAAAGCGCAACACAATCAAATGAAGTCGTAGCAACTTCTTCCACTATGCTAGTATGCCATTTACCAATTAAGAATACTCACTATCGGCTAAATTATCAAATTTCCCTTAATTCATAACTGCTTTTTACTGTTCAATATTAAAACAGTTAACAACTTGCTTGAAATATTTAACTGCCAAATTGCTGCTACATACGGTAAAATTAAGAAAAAAGCAAGTAACATTCATTTGTTCAACTGAAATGATTTTGAAATATGTTCTATAAATTGATTTTTACAATTATTTGAAGCATACCTAATGCATTTTTAAAAGAAAACTCTGTAATTTTTAGTAATTTTATATTCATTTAAACATTTCGTAATTTGTGTCCTGCATAAAAATCAGTTTTAATAAAACTGTTAGAACTCAAAACATGTAAACAAACCTTCGATTAATCGAAAAATTGTTTTGTTTTAAATAATTTTACTTTTTGAATTGATATGTTTTCTAATTTTTTTTTATTGCTTGATCTATCAATTTCGTATTGTAAAGCAGATACAATTGATCATTGTTCTGCTTTGCCTTATAACAAATTTTATATAATCAGAATGATTTCTACTTTTAAGAGTTCATTTAATTTATTATATCAATCATTTGTGAATGCGCTAACCTGATTGTACTTATACTTTTCAGTGTAAAAAACAATGATCTGCATTTAATTAGTAATTCAAGAGTTTATTCTTTTTTTACTTTACACAAACAGAATGTGGCTGTTTACCATACTGAAGTAAATTCTTGATAGTATATCAAAAATCAAGCTATAATGAATTTCAAAACAGTTTGTGACATTACTTATCAAGACTTTTTGTCATTACTATTTTGTCATATATGACATCTACTTAAATTTGAATTAATAATTTCTCTCTTATATCTTTGAAAAAAGTACAAAATAATCTTCACAGTTTTAATACTCTTCAATAATTTAATCCATAAGTATTTCAAGTTAATGTATTATTTACTGTTATTTAATTTAAAAATCATGTAAACATAATTTTTTCAAAGTAAATTTTTACATGAGCATGAAAAGATCTTTTCATTCAATTTGGTACCCGTTAATAACAAATTTTTTATCGGATTTTCTTACTGGTCGTTGAAAGCATTATCTTATTGAACGTCTCTGTCGTTGTCCTATTGGTTTTTCTCGTCTAATTGTTGATTGATTCAAAGTTTTCTATTGTGATTTGTTGCAACATTTTTCGCTTCATTGGTCAAAATATTTCCATTTACAACTTTTGTAACTTTAGCAGTGGAATTTTTAATATTTTCAAATTTTATTACATCACTTTTTATCACAATTTATGAAGTTTTATCATTCACAGAAATATTATTTTTTAAATATATTGTTGTGGATTTTATACTTTTTAATGATCAGTATTTTCAAAAACAATTTTTTTCATTGTTCTATATTTTACTGTATTACAATAAAGTTACACGAAATATGACAGTAATACCTCTGCAAAAGCAACACCAAAAATAGTAAGTAAAACAATGATTTTTATTTTATTTTTATTATTCAACAGCAATAACAATAAACAAGACATATCAGTGAACAATATTAGTAAAGTGACAAAGATGAAAAATGAAAAAAGGAAACAACACAGATGTAACACAAAACCACCATTTAGAAGGCCGCATTAAATTGGTTCTGGCGTTTTTACAACAAATTTTGCACGGTTTAGATACATTGCGGACTTTACACGTTTAAAAATCGGGAACTGACCTGAGGTAGCTGAATCAGCGGATGCAGCTGAAGCTTCTTGATCATAAATGGTGGAGATGGGTGTTGTTTCTTCAGCGCTTCGTTTTTTCAAAATCGCCTTCTTTTCCATTTTGTATGCTAAATGCTGATCCACCGGACAGTTTTCCATGTGATCTTTCTGACTGATAACGGTCGTCACTTCCAAATTTGTCCACATTGCACCCTTGCAGCCTTGTTTGTCCTATAAACTAATCATTAATAACAAGGGACAGACGCTGTACATTCACTAAATACTTTCGAACATCCCCAATATTTCTTCTGTTTACCGGTATGTTTCAATTTGTACGCCCTGCCTTCATAAACAAGAGACAAACCACCGTAGCGATTTTTCACAAGATGCAATTCAGAAACATCTGTCATTATGAGGACTATGAATAAAATAGATAATGGAAATCTTCTTCTACCACATTTTCAATTTCAAAGCCACTTTTAAGTGCAAATGAACGATTATGGAAAAAATATGTTCCCAAATCCATCGAAGGTGAAATTGCCCAGCTATGAGCTGCGCAGTCTGTCAGGCTCTTCAAGAGACGAAATATAGTGGGTCGAACACGTCAGGTAAAATAGGCAGTTGTCGTCTCGTGTGCAAAAAGTGATTTTGGGTCAAGGGCTCAGAATCTTCTGGTTCCGTACTCATAAATGATCCACGCATGCACTTGATGGCGTCAAAGAGCATAGAAAATGACTTTTTCTAGAATCTACATTTTTCGATGAAAACATAATTTATTTTTTTAATATTTTGTTAAGGTCTGAAGTATGTTGGATGACAAGTAGAATGGAAACCTCATCCTATGAAACTGCGAAAGTGCCTGTGGATTTTGACTCAGAGCGCATCTTTAACCTTCATCACATGACTGCCTTATGGAGCTGACTACTCACTGACTTATGTTCATGTAAAGATCCACGTATTCACTTGATGACGCCAAAAAGCATTCAGGACAACTTTTTTTTAGAATCTTCACTTGTCGATAAAAACAATATAATACAGGTTACTGGACTTCGAAGTACGTTGGATTACGGATATAATGGAATCCTGGAAACGTGAGCACAAGCCAGTGGATTTTGACTCAGAGCGCATCTTTAACCGTTATCACTTGGCTGCCTTATGAGCCTGATTGCTTACTGACTTTCGTTCATGTAAAGAAACCATGAGTTAGAAGCAGATTATTTAGGCTTTCTAACATAGATTCTTCGGACCAAGTCGTAAGCGAGATTCTCTGAACTCAAGACGAACTGCTTTTGCTCATGAGATGACACTTCGAGAATTTCTAAAATTCGACAATGACTATGCGAGATTGGCATGATTTTAAACCAGAATGCTGTCGACTGTGATCACAGGGAATCCATCAAGGGGAGAAAGTCCTCCAGCTGAAGAGGACCAATTGTTACGGTGTGACTAAGGTTTAGGGCAGGGATAGGCAAACTTTTTGTACCATCGACCCCCTATGGTTTTCCTTGATGCCTCATCGACCCCCAAGCTTATAAAATAAATATTATTAATAATAAATTTCTTTATTATAAGGTATCCTTTACCCTTTTCACCCTTACTGATTCTCGATCAGATGCATTTCACCTTTACGTTTAATCATCCCGCGCGGCCGTTGTCACGCAGACGTCCACCCCAAGCAGCTTTGCACAATTTATCATTTAGCTTTGTACTAAAATCACCTTTACCAATTCATCTGATGTGACGAAAGACGCGAAAAATATCTGACAAAGGCCTATGCAACACATTTATCAAACTCATAGAACAAAGCCGTATTTTGTCTAACTGGAGGAAACAAGCATTAAACGACCTGTAACAAAAGGCGGTGAAAATTTAGCCTGAAGTCGAAAATTCTCTTAGCATCGCGCAGTTCGGTCCCGCAAAATTAATTTCTTGTGGTGTCTGTTGATAGTTCAGAAAAGTATAAATTATTGTTACAAAATAGTTCTCCAGGAAATAAATTCCTCAGATGGGATTTCAAAGTTCATATTCGATCCCAGAGTTCATCGACCCCCATTCGACCCCTAAGCCTCTGTCGACCCTTTAGATAGTCCCATCGACACCAAGGGGTCGATATCGACCACTTTGGCTACCCCTGGTTTAGGGTGATGTCAAAGCAAAACGGAACAAACGCTAACGAGACACTAAAGTTTAGTTTCCGATAGAAGCTATTATTTATTGCTATAAAACAAGCACGCCATAGCAACACCCACACTTTTCTCATGCTCACATCAAAGAAAAAAACAATAATAAAGCATACTGTTACCGTAATATGTAATTAGGTTTAAATTAACAAAATCATTAACGCAAATAGTATGAATGACAATTTTTGCTTATGTGACGTACCAGTTGTCAGAAACATCATAAAGTAATTTTCACTACAAATATGCATCAATAAATATAATAATAATAATAATAACAGAATAATAACAGAATTATGAATTACAGTATAAATACCTACATATCAGATATACGGTTGATGTCGTGGTCAATAGCTGTGTGATGTGTCGGTAAGACTGTATGTACTGATAAAACTAGTTATTCTGTACGCGCGCTATTACATATTGTTGACTGTAATCGCTACGATGGCGAAGCGTGACAAATTGGTGCAACAGATAGGATGCACGGTGTTGGAATTAGCGTCGAACAGAGGTAAAACTGCAGCAACACCGGCGAGACGACCGTTAGTTACGTCAGTCAATTTTGACGGACAACAGTCCTTGGAGGATTGGATTGTTCATTTTGAAGTGTGGACAGAGTTGAATGAATGGTCTGATGAGGAAAAGTTGAAGTGGATTACAAACGGAGGAAGCTGCAAGGGCATTCGAGAATCTGACGAATGAAGAGAAAGCGTTTTACATAAAAACTACGAATCGACTTATGGAAAGGTATCAATCTCTTTATCACGAAATATTATATAACATCCAGTTTGATATGATAAAAGAAAGCTGACATTTTAGCTAATTTTAGCGAAGATTTTTTAAAATAAGCTGAAAAAGCTTTTCCTGAGTTATCTGGGGTGGCGGCCGATCGATTGGCGTTGCAGAAGTTTTTGTCGTCGGTTCAGGATAAAAACGTTCGGATGACTGTTCTCTATGGACAACTTGAAATATCTAGGAGAAGTGGTATGCGAAATTATCTTCCATGACGGTCATCTTGAACGCCGCTTTACTGGTCCGAAACCACCGCGCAAGGAGCGCATAATCGGGAACAGCATGAGCATCCCAACGATTCAAGTGGGGATGAAGACGATGCTTCCGTCAATGCCAAAAGAAAGTCTTACATCTGGTGTCGACGACCTTTCAAGCCTGAAACATCAGCACTGTTTGGTAAATAATCCTAGTTATTATCTTGCATTGTAGTTAGTTTATGGAACTTTTCAGGCTTTGCTGGGCAAATATTACCAGTTCTTAGGCCAATCGACTACTTTTCCAGGTATTTTACCCCAGAGCTTCTTTCTCATATTACATTGGAGACAAATCATAAGGCAAATCAGTGCTTGTATGTCAGCTTGGCGGCAACTGAAGCTGAGATGGAAGTTTTGACTGGGATGTTGATAAAGATAGGCATTATTTCAATGCCACGGTATTGCATGTATTGGTCGAATCAAACGCGTGTTGACGCTGTGGCAAACTGCATGAGTCGCAATAGATTCGAAGCACTACTGTGATTTCTTCATTTTAACGATAACGACAAAGTTATTATGGACAGAAACCGTCTTAATTACGATTGATTCTATAAAGTCCGGCCGCTTCTGGAAAACATCCGTCAGATTTATTTAGAAGAAAGCCTGAAGAGCTGAAAAGTGAAGATGAACACATTATACCATACAAAGGTCGTTGCAAGATGAAATACTACAACCTGAGAAAACTAGATAAATGGGGATTAAAACTGCCTTCTAGATGTTGAAAAGTGGATTCGTCCATGACTTTTGCCTTTGTGAAAGGATGGCGCCAAAAGTAGAAAACCCTGTTAGGTTCTTCAGAGCTGACGTTGTTCTGAAAGTGTGTGAAACTTTTCCGAAGCATAAGGAATACAAAGTGTTCTTTGATAACTGCTTTGCATTCCTTGAACTTCAGGAAGCATCAACTCAGTTGTGACTATGTGGTCTAATAGACTTCGCGGCTGCCCTGTGATTTCTTTCACTGATTTAAAACGAAGAGACTGAGGTGTCACCGACAGCAAATAAAGAAAGGTATGTGTGGTGAAGTGGTTTTTGACAGTCGTGAAGTAATAATGCCATCCACATATGATTTATCGTACCGATCGCACGTACACAGTTAGACGTTGGGATAAAAGGCAAGGTCAGTTTATCGAAGTTCTTTGTCCAGAATTTTTATTGAAAAAAAAAACAGCAAGTTCATGGGAGGCGTGGATTTGACTCGCATGTGGATTTCCGTGTACAGAATAGGCCATAGATGCTGAAAATGGCACAGATGAGTATTGTTATGGACGATCCACGTATCATTGACCAACAGTTGGTTGAAATATAAGGATGATTGTACTAAGAATGGTATAGCGACCAGAAATGTGATGGACTTGATTGAATTAATGTTATCTATTAGTGGAAGTCTAATTAAATTAGAAAAAACGTATTTGACCCGTAAGCGCGACCGGCCGCATCAGAACATACGGCTGAAGAGGAAGTGAGTCCATCAAGACCCGTTAGACGAACGACACAACTACTGGATATCGCTTGTAGTAACCAGACTGGTCATTGGCCCGAGAAGATGGCATCCAAGAAACGCTGTCGTGTTTGTCAAAAAACATGACAAATGTGATACATGAAATGTGATGTTACATCATGCAGAAAGAGTTTTTCCGCTGTGATCTTGTATTTATTGCCTTCAGTTTTGCAAATTTCGTAGAAGCCATCACTTTTCTTGAGAAACGTAGCGAAACACTAGTGGATAAGTTGCAAGTTTTTGACAAAGTAATCGATGATATTCATAAAAATTCCAGGAAAAGCAAGTGAAGGCATACAAAGAAAATGCGATAAACTGGTTTCAGCTAACAAAGATCTTAAAGAAATACAAAGCATAGCAGAAATCTTCAAAGAAAAATCCAATGCACAACTTATTGGCATGAATATTGAGTTTGCAGTTTATGCAATATATGTACCATTTCCACCATATTTAGGCAATACAAATATTTGACTTTTCTGCCTTTTTTTAAAAATAAATGCCTTTTTTACTGCTTTTTTGTAATTTTATTTTGCTTTTTTGCCTGCCTATTTCCGAGTGTTTTAGTGCCTAAAAATCCGGGCTCTAGTGATGTACATTTGTGTATTACTAACACACGAAACTGTTCTTTTAGTTATCAACGACCATGATGATCTACCAACGCCCTTTTGTTGATGTCATAAATTATTATGAAATAGAAGTACATAAGTAAATGAATATGCGCGAAAAGTTGTCTAAAAAATGCTTTGTCTTGAAAATATTCATCCCGTTAATCTTAAAAAAATAATTGTAATTAGCTATCAAACATTACAGAAAACTCGTACGACTGATTTTGAAGATTCAAATAATGTTTTGAGATCGAAAGGAAATAACATTTGATATGAAACAACTAATTTTTACCATTAATGTCTGGTGGTACTTCAAAGCAACATTTCCAAAAATAGTAAAATAATTTCTCTTGAGACTTCAAGTTTGAAATGTGTTCTATTTAGGTGTATTTTAACAAAATGAAACAAAAAAAATAATAGTCGCATTGTCCGAAATAATTTGGGCATGAAAGGGTTAAGGGCATAACAACTAGATCCCTTGTGTGAAACTTATACTAAAAATAGAGAGCGGAGCAATAGAACCACCACAGTAGTTAATACACGGTGACAGCTCAAAGAGCTCTAAGTTTGAATTGAGCAATGCTTACTGTGATTAATGGCGTTTTATACTGTCAGTGGTATCCGGCATATAGATCGCACGTAAGGCTATAAATGGTATTACCAAGCAGCAGGAAAACTGAAGTATTACGTAAACTATATGACAGCATAATATCAAGACATTTGGAGGAGGAGAAGACAATAGAAAAAGTTATGGAAAGATTCTGCTGGTCAGGTTATGCACGAAATGTAAATCTTGCTTGGTTGCAATAGAAGGAAACCCCCTACTCACAATCAGAGGGCTCATCTTTGAACACGAGGCGTGCGAAAGGCGGTTTCAAAAAATCGAGATGGACATTTTTGGTCTATTGCCACGAAGCGAGCATGGAAATAAATAGATCTTCTTGATAATCGATTGCTTCACTAAGTAAGCTGAATCTTTTCCAATACCAAACCAAGGAATGGTGAATATAGTAAAAAAAATTAATGGATGAATTTATCTGCAGATACGAAATGCCAGAAGCTATTCGTACAAATCAAGCTTTACAATTTGAATCCGCCTTGTTTCACTAAGTGCGTAAGACCTTAGGAATCAAAAACTGAGAACGACTGCGTACTATCCGCGGTCAGATGGGCAGTTTGGACGACTGAACCGTGATTTACTGGAAATGCTATCGCATTACTTGCAAGAAAATTCTAATAATTGAGATCACTATCTCCCAAAGATCACGTTCGCATACCAGACAGGTGTTTAGAGTTCAACTAAAGAAGTCCCCTTTTTCCTCTAGTTTGGTGTACCTTGCCAGTTACTCATCGACACTGGAGATCTTACCTGAATCAAAACCTCTCGGATGCCAGTAACCTCCATGACTAAGAACGACAATGCCTTGTGCGAAACTATGGCCACAGCTTATATGCAATCGTAAGAGAACGATTGAAGGAAGCGCATGAAAGGCAGAAAAAATATTTCGATCAGTGAAATTTGATAGTGTTCTTGATTTGAGAGGATCAAAAAAAGAAAGAACAAAAAATTCCACCAATCGTGGCGACTGATTTCAGACGCCGTTTTCCGGATTCAACAATAGAGCATTTCAACCAGCTAAAACCATGCAGACGATACATCAAAATTAAAATGAAAAATATAAGGAATGTAAGTGATCAAATGAATTGGATCAAAAATTGTTCAATTGGAGATTGGAAAAAATTGGAGATCAAAGAAAACAGATACATTATAGGCAGTACTGACATTTATGCCAATCGTCTGGATTGATAACGACGATGATGACGACCATTAACCGGTCAGAGAAAGCGTAATCACTACTGCTCAACATCCTGTTCGAGCGGCGAACGCGACGATTCCCCGCAAAGTATAGTGACTACATGATGCAGTGATGAGAAGAAACAAGATAAGAAATTGGCAATAGGATGTGCCTTAAAAATGCAAGAAGGGATGATGTAACAGAATTATGAATTATAATATAGATACCTACAAATCAGATATACGGTAGTTATTGTGGTTAAAACGTGCGATTAAACTAATAAAACTAATTATTTTGTACTCATGTTATTACATATTGTTGACTGTAATCGCTACGATGAGGGAGCGTGTCAATAGCAATAAGCTAAATAGTTCATTCTCAAACTTAGCTAAATGCAGACTTAAAATTAATTTCCTGAAAAAGAATACATCACTGAGTTAGGTAAAATTCAGTTTGATATAATTATTACTGTTTATCAGAAATATAACTTTTCTAAAAGGGTTTTACCAAAAATAAAAATTATTTCAATACAAATGAAGCTTTTATTTAAAAAAAAAGTTGCCGGAAATTATCTCTATAACCAAATATTGTGACCACAACTGAAAAATTATTGACACAGTACTAGCAAGACATTAATGAAGTTGTGAATATTGTTTATAACTCCAGCTAAATTTCAATCATTAAAATCAAGTGGACTTGGTCTTCTTGATTTTCTACAATACACAGTATTTTATTTTCATCATTATAATGAAATAATGGCACTATGAAATTATCACTGCAATATATGCTGTACAAATATGTTTCATATCAAAAAGCAGTCTTTGGGGGCTATGAAATATAAAGTGTACAAAGAAAAAATAACTCTGATAATCAGATTTATCTCATACTAATTCTATGTAAATTTGATGTTAAGCGCAGAAACATTTTTAAGCCCAATCTGCTGAATTATTTTGAAATTGGTATATTCAAAAATATAATCATATGAAATGCAGCTAGAAAGCTGCTTAAAATAGGGTTAATTAATGAAATTATGATAAACAATACTGCTGATTAAAATTTAGAGGCACATAAAAACTGTTTTTCTGTCTCACTTATATCAAATTCACGAACAGAAAAATATTTTGCAAATTGTTTTATTTAACTTAATTATGCCTGATTTTATGTTTTCGTTGTTTGTCATACTGTATTCTTTGATTTAAATTTTGTTTTTCTATTGCATAAGCTAGTCTTTTTGTTTTTTCTTGTATTTTATCTTTCGCGGTATTTATATTTCATTAATAAATATGTGTTCATACAAATATGTTGCTACATTATTTTTATTTTTTTTTGAATTAATATTATTTTTCAAAGCTTATTTTTTTTAATCGATGGATAGGTTATTATTAATATTTTTTTTTGATAATTTTAATTCTTTAAAACTTATTCTTATTCATAGAAATTGTCAATATTATGTATATTTTTATCATATGTGTGAAAAATATTATTGATATATTTCCTATAAAATATTGTTTGTAATTTATTTTATTTAAATTTTAGAATCTGCTAGAATAGTAAAGTATGTCTTCACCTCTGAAAAATATGCCCAAAATTAAAAGTATGGCATAAAGGTTTTATTTACTTTTTATTAAATTTAATTATATGTTTTTTTTTAATTTTTTAGACATTAAAGTAACAAATAAAAGTACAGAGAAGAAAAATAATAAGGTTTGTAAAGATTTGGTTTTAGCCTAGTTTGATATAAACATTTTACAGAAAAAAAAGGCAGAGAAAAAACCGTCCGAAAAAAATGAAGAGCTGTTTCCGGTATTTACCTCTGCTTGTGACGGTAATGTCAATGTAGCAGATAAATTTCACATTGGATATTTCATTTGTGAATGTTTTCTGTTTACAATACATATATGCTTTTATCTTTTCTAGAGAAATACAATTTGGACACTGGGTTTGTAGATTTGAGCTACTTAAATATGTCAAAATTGCTTCAAGCTCATGCCGTATACAACACTACTCCGTCATCTGTCCTCACCTCTTCGGAGAGGCTGAAAAAAGTAAAAGAACATTTTCAAATTTACGAATCTTTTATCGTTGATCACTTTAAAGAGTTACCTTTACCAAGTATGTTCAACTGTTTTACAAAATTCCTGGTGACACATTTGCATTTAGATGGTCTTAAATGTGAAAGAGGTGAGAAACTCTTTCAATATTTAGAAGAAGCACTGAAAATACAAGCGGAAGCATCCAGTGAAAATGATGAATTTATTAAAAATTTTACTCAGAAAAGCCGCAGAATTGAGCTGCCAGATTTACCCTTTGATAGTTACTGAAGTCCATTTTTCACTTGTTATTCAGATAAAATATGCATTTTTTAGAATATCAGAATGAATTTTCAAAAGTAAATTTAAATTGAAAATAAATTGTTATTTTTTTCAGTGCAATGCGTTATCTTGCTTTGTCCAGATGCGAGACGCTTAAAACTATCCAATTTTAGTAAATTTAAACCACATGAAATATTACTTTCCGATATCATTATTTCAGGTTGTAATAAGAAATAATAAGTATATACTTTAATTATATAAATAAAATGTGATTTAAGAATTCAAAAAATAAATTTATGTTCACATGAACTTTTATTGCTTTAAATAAAATCTCATCTGAATATAAATCTGTTTTTTTATAAGTTTAGTTGTGTGATAAGCATAAATTCTAAAAATATAAAATTTGCATTTATTCTTTTATGACGAATATCCATAAGTCGCCATCTAATTAAGATAGCAAAAGCTACTTGCAAATAGCAACAGTTCAGAGCTGTCGAGAAATCAATCAAAAATTTTACAGTCAGATAGCCGCAAACAATTCATGTTTTTAATAGCAAACAGAACTATGCTTGCTAATCAAAAATATGATTAATGTTTTTTTGTAATGCTAAATTAGCAATGTTTTTTTGTAATGTGGGGCATATTTTTATATAAGACAATGTGCTATCTATCAACGATCTTGTGACAACGAATTTGAACTTCATTGTTGCGCAAACAGCAACTAGTATTCATCAATTTCCGTGATTGGAAAGAAAGCAGAACGCATCTTATAATGCAACAACAACAGATGTTTACTTTTGCATCTCTGAATAACCGCCCAAACCTGGATAACAATGAGCAAATGAATCATTAGCAAATAATCACAATTTCTGAGGAAGTTCAAAAGTTGTAATACATATAAAGAAGTTCACTGAAGCATTTTTGCATTATTTATCAAATTCTTATTCACCATTTGAGCACTTGACTGCTTGAAAAAAATACTTATTTTTTAACTTTGCAAGAAGCTTACAAAGCACTTATTTTTCTATTGATAAAATTTAATAAGCAATGCTCAAGATTTTATGTTTCAGTCTTTTGTATATTCTTGCTTCGTTACCTGCAGGTAATTAAAGAAAAATACAATTTTGTCGTTAATTTCTTTTCAATGTTTGTGCATGCTGCACAATTTCTGAAAATTAATTTTTTAAATGTATCTTACTTTAAAATATTAATTTTTTCCTTGTTTTTGTCATGTTTTGTTAAAAATTCTTTTTGTAAAATTTAGCACAGTCGATCGCTTGCTATCAGTGCAACAATGATCCAGATCCGTACTGTCATCAGAGAACATGCTACCACGGCTTATACGGTTGTTTCAAAACTGTAACTTACACGGGCGGCTTGGATCCCTGTAATAAATTACTTTTGATTAAACTTTCTTAACTCATAATGTGTGTTTAATCGTATTTGCATTTTTGCCTTTGTAGCCGGTGCACAGAGCGAGTACAGCAAAAACAAAGTGATTAATTTGAAAGGTTGCCAATTTTTGCCTTTCACCGGACTGGAAGGATGCCATGAGTCAACTTTGTTTGGTGATATTCGTCAAGTTACTTGCTTTTGTCATCACGATTTTTGCAACTCTGCCAACAGTCACAGGGCAAGAATGTATTCAATCTTGACCATTTTGCTTCTTTCAATTTCTTTCTCCATCTACAGTATAGTCTTATAAATTAATTTCTCACTCAAGCACATCTAAATGCTAGTGAATAATTTCCGTGTGTTTAATTACTTATTTTATATATTCATTTACATGTTTCAGCTGTTTTATTGTGAATAATTTCTTTTCTGATTACAATACAGTTCTGTCCTATTTGGCATGTCAGATAATAACACATATAAATTATATGCCAAAATAAGCAGTTGAAACAATATTTTATTGATAAAATTTTTAAATAATAAAATTAATTAATAACATTTTCGGTGTACGCGTCTTCTTATCGAAAAACTTGCTTAATTAATAATATTTCAAAAAGTGCTGTACTGAATATAATTCATCATTATCAATAGAAAAAAAGAACAAAACATTTATATCAAATTTCTTTAAACAAAAATTCAGTTATATATAACACAGATTTGTCTGATGTTGTAATAATGCAAACTGCTTGTTTAAAGCATTTAAACAATTAAGGATAGAAGAGATTGCTGCATTTGAAGAAAGAAAATTCCTAATGAACTTTAAAAGGAAAATATTTCATTTTGAATTTCAAAAATTGATTCAAAATCACATAATGAGTAATCATAATGAAGTTTCAAATAATAACATCGCAAACAGTCTATGAAAGTAATTTGTTCTAGAAAAAAGCATCAATTCATTTTTCAGATTGGTAAACGTAATACTAATGACTACTGTGCAACAGTAAACATGTAAACAAATGGCACAATAATATAAGTGTATATGTTTTTTGAAAATATAAATGTGAGGCTGTAATTCATTATTCTTACAATATGAAAATTTCAATAGCTTCTATTTACATCACTTAGGTGCAATCTTCAGTTAATTTTTGTAATATTTTGTTTTTAAATAATTAATTAATTATAAAAATGTTGAGATACGTTATTTTACTTTGAAAAATCATTGCACAAAATGAAACTAAAAAGAACATCATTTTTATAAAATGTTTTACAGTACGGTCAGTAAACTTTATTATCACTTGCAACAGTGTAAAATTTCAGATCAAGTAAAAATAGTTTCCTGCAGTTATGAAATTTAATAGATTTTACAATAAATGTTTTATATTTACTTGCTTATTAGGCTTAATAATATCAATATATGCATTATTTTTGGAAACAATCAAAGAAGCTAAACCTTCTTATGTTCCATTTTGTGATGTTAGCGAAACAATTAGCTGTTCGAAAGCTTTAATGTCTCGGTAATTTTTTGCAGTTTATGCAAATAATTCTCTTTAAAAATGTTAAAGTTTTTAAGGATATAATTTTTTTACTGAATAAATTTATGATTCAACAGTTACAATTTTAAAGTTTTACTTGAATTTCATTTTGTTTTCACATTTACTATCAAGCGAAGAATCGATAAAAATTTAGTTTTTTTTTTTAAATTATTTTTTGCAGTCGAAGTTTTACCCAAAACAATATCCAGTTGTCAGTGAAATGAATTTATTGTTGTCTTTAGATGGAGTCGTGGATTTGGAATAGTCGGCACTTTATTAGGCGAAAAGCATTTTTTGAATTTAAGAAACCCAGTTTATGGAATATTTTTCTACATAACTCTAATTCTTCTAAGTATTGTTAACTTTATATCAAAATAAATATGACGAGAATTATTCTTTTTCAGAAATTACGAAAAAAAGAAGATGGACTAAGAAAGTGATTTTTTACCTTGTTGTTGTTAGTAATATTGGTTCGTTGTATTTAGCTTATTTGTTATATGCTGTCATTTATTCGCTATGTCTTGTTTGCATTTCTATATATGTAGTGAATTTTTGTTTGTTGATATTGCTTCGTGCATGCAAGTAAAATAGTTCGTTTAATGTTATTCAAAGATTTAAAATATTTTCACTTGTTATGCATCAATTTTTATAAATACCTTTAGGTGTTTTAAATCAACGAGATAAATGAAATGTTTTAATAAATTTTATAATTAAAAATTTAACAAAGTTGGTGATTTCTCATCGTTAACTGCAAAATGGATTACTTTTTTGAAAAGTTTGAAAGCAACAGATTCGTTTATAATATAAAGCGATATGTTTTGATGAGTGATTAATTTTCAGTATAAATAGAACTTTCATTCGTGCAGTACAAAGAAAACTTATTATAAAAGAATGAATTTTTGAATTATTTTGTCATTTTACGTTTCACATGTAACACTTTAATAACAAGTAAAATGTGAAATTTCAGTTTAAGTAAAGCAATTTCTTTAAAATTTAAAAGCAACACGGTTTTATTTTAATTATTTGTTCAGCTGTCAGTTTAGTGCAATCATAGCATAGTATCCTCAAATTTGTTTAAATCATCATGCAGTAATTTGTTTTTCTTCCCAGTGGGCAACAGTGGTTCGCTCTGCTCGGCCATTGAAGATTGATAATCTTCATCTTGCAACTGTTTCGCTTTTGGATACTTTTTTGAATATTGTTCAGCATTTGTTGACAGAAATTTCCACGAATTTTGCACCGTTGTCTCGTCCGCGACGGTAACATTAGCTTGCAGCGGAGTCGACGATTTTCGATCCGAATCCGCGTTCAAGGCGCCAATCAAGCATCGTTCCTGACTTTCACTTTTTCCTACTGTAATTTTTCGAGTGAAATAAATCGGCAGTTGGCTGATTCGTTTCAGCTTTGCTCGAATTTCGTTCCGCTCTTGTCGCTTTTCCGTGCTGAAAACTTCCGTTTCACTGCGGTCTCTTAAACGTTTCGACGACAAATTTGCTGCGGTCTTTCGACGAACATTGCTCAAATCCACGCTGAAGCCTTTCAACAGTCGTCGTTCGGCCATTGCATTTCGACGTTTGTTCAACACTAAATTTGTTGAATTCAACATCAGAAACAATATCAAATAGGTAAATAAATCACGACTGTTTTATTTAAGTACAATTACCACTTCGTCGACTACTGTTCGCCTGACCAGTATTGAACCCTGCTTGACCAAGTATAGACAACAGTTCATATCTAAATGAAGATATATCTTGCTTCAGTTCATTGATATCTTCTTCTGTAACTGTTTCTGCTTTCTGTTTGTTGTGTTGAACTTGTGATATGTAACGTTTTACCAAATTTCGCATCACAAACTGAAACCAACAACTATTTCTGCATAATGTGAGGTAATGGTCCATGTTTTGCAAGTAAAATTACCTGATAGTTATTCTCTGTTTGACTGACAGTCTTCAGTATTTTTTGCAACTAAAATTGGCTACCATTTTAACAACAGTTTATTAAATTGAAATTTGATTTCACACAAAATTTAAATAAATACTACGGTGAAATATATTTTTCAGATTAATATCAGTGCAATGAAATTCAATAAATTCAACCCCTGTATTTATTGATTTGATTACTTTTACTTACTCTCATGCTTTTCTTAGCTGATCTGTACTTTTTTAATGAATGTTGACGGCAGCAGAGTTCTTTCAACCATTGAAATACATAATAAATGGCTTTTGGAGATGGAATAATATTAAAAGGTGGAGGCAGAGTGGCTGACTCTTCAAAGTATTCAATCCATAATCGGCTTCGGGCAAATTTCCATTCAGTATCAGCTTGATTCTAAAATCAAGCAGAAGTTTGCGAAGTGAAATTTAACACAAAAAAAGGTGTTCTCTTTCTCTCGTTTATAATCATCACTTACGGATATATATTGGTAAGAATTGCTCATCATAGCAATGAGCATATTTAGCAATACAATGATGGAAATGACGCCATACGTGCCAAACATAGTTTTACCTGTCCATTCCGTGACAGCGTGATTTTCTTTCAAGCGAAAATTTTCCAAATCAATCATACCAAAAATAGACCAGAACAATGTTTCCAAGCTAACAAATAAGCTGAAAAGCAGAAAAATTTGCTAGTTTAATTAGCCGGATTATTTAATAAAACAAACAATAAGGCGTACTCAGAAAATGAAGAAAATTTTGGATTGCAACTGGTCTTGTAATCTTCACGCATTTCTTGACTGAGCAATATTTCGTCGGATTGGTCGCATTCATTTCTGCGCATCGATGCATAATACCAGAATAGCTGATTTAGTCCACATGCGAATGCAAACAAAACCAACGAATATACAAAAAAGAATTTTATAATATCAATCACCATTCTTCCTAAATTAAAGTTAATATCACAGATACACACAATTGATAGCATGAAGAAAAAATCTCATGTGAAAATTGTAATAATTTACCAAGAGAAATTTGAAGTGGACCCAAATGTGGATTAACAGTAAATAGATGTACCATCTTTAACGAAGAAAGTATATTGGCAGTTGCGAAGACGCATTCTGAAATCAATGTAGGATCCCAAGCATTCCAATACCTGCGTGGCAATAGACGACCTAGGTGGGCAGTTTCTGGATTTTTCAATTCATTTTCTACCTAAAAATGGCGGGACAAATAATTTTTAACAGCTTTTCAAAACAAAACTTACACCAATATAAGCAATAATTCGAAGCGTGATTGTAGAAATGTACAATGAATTGGTGATAAAGTCAAGTATGTTCCACATATTTTTCACATAGTCCGTCAAGCCGACATCCCAGAGTTGTTTGATTTCGACCCAAATTAGCCCAACAACCCAAGCAACAATGGCGCATTCTATAACACTTGGAGCCGGGCCTCGTTTCTCCTTTCGATCCGGATCTTCTCCGGAATCATCTTTGACACTGCTAATTGGAGTAGACCAAGCGGAAAGCAGATCATAGTTGATCCTTTGACTGGCCAATATCAGCAAAACTAAACGCAGACAAACAAAACGCAAAAAAGAAAAGTTGATGCCCAAAATAATAATACAGTATACGATACAAATAAAAGTGCAATACGATGCTCCGTGACAGAGAAATTTGATAAACGGCTTTCGAACAAACTGACCAATGCTAGATTTTGGCGCCAATAAGTAAGTCACTGATAAAATTGGAAAACCAATCGAAACACTCAATATTAAAAGCAACTGAAAAGAATATGGTTTTTCTTTTCATTTAAAATTGGCCAACAGAGTTAGTTATTGAATTACTTTAAAAATGATGTGCCTTCTACGATAGCCTGGCAAACCTTCATACCAAATCGACGCAAGCAGTTGTTGACAATTTGGGTGAGCTACAAACTAAATTATAACAATATTATTATTATTATTATTAACTTTTGTATTCAAATTTAGATGTATAATTTTAGCTAAACTGTTGCAAATTTTCCTACTTTCTTTTGACGAAATTGAATGGCAAGTTTAAGTCGGGATAATTCCATTCGTTTGCCAATATTGCGTTGCACCGGCCAACGGTCCGAAGAATCATAATTGAGAATAGTTGCCAGCTCGTTCGAACTGCGCGTCTGGTCAAGTAAATCGGCAGCAAATTTTTGGCACTTTTGACTGAGCTCCTTTAAAAAAAGCAACACATTAAAGTTATTCAAAATTTAAATATTTTTTCACAAAAAATATTTCCCACCAAGTAATCAAGTTTGAACTGGTGTTCAATTGTTGACAGACGACGCAATTCCCAACTCAATTCAAAAGAATAAAGAATAGGATCTCTTGCTGAAAGGCAAATCAAAGACGGAGACGTCAGTGCTCTGTAAGCATTAATTCTGGACTGTGTTAGTTGTAAAGAATCTTCATTATTTGCCTAAAATACAGCTAATTAATTAACTAGAATTTACAAGGCATGACTATTCATAGAGGTTATTTGAAATTGTGTTAAAACAATAAAATTTAATATTTGCTTAAAATTTTACCTCAACACAGTCTTTACACGAACAGTGCACATCATGAGGATGGGGAATGGATGCTCCGCGATCAAGGAACAGCTTTATAATTTCATAATTGTCTCTATGAGCAGCAAGAATAAGGGGGTTGATATCTGGTGAAAATGCTGAATACTCGTTGATTTCCACACCTTGTGTCTAAAATACACCTATAAATAAGTTTTCCACTATTTACTGAAAACGTACGCTTATTTATGCTCATTATCAAGAAAATAATGATGGAAATATTATCAACTTGCAAACTTTTAAACGTGTGCTTTCGTGCAGAATAGAATTACGTCGCTTAAATATTGTAACATTAAATTCAACAAACAAAATTTTTTCACTTTAGCAATTTTGCTTTTAGCTTTAGTTTTAAACTATTATAATTCAAACAACAAAAAGAAATATCCACCTCATGTGAGGTAATTAATTATATTAAAAAAAAATTTATTTCAATTATTACAACTTTTGAGTAAAAATAATGTGCATACTTCGATATTGAATTTGTCTAATTTTTCTAGATGATTTACAATAATTTCGACTGCTTCAACATTTTCCTCATTTATTGCATACAATAAGCAATCACCAGTTTCCACATTCGCTTCGAGCAGAACTTCAATCATTTCAATATTTTCATTTTCAATTGCAATACGTAGGCTGGTTCTGCCAAGCGGATCTACACAGCTGGGATCGAAGTCGGATGCTGGATCTGCATTTGAGCCTGCTAATGACAGAAATTCCCTAACTGTGGCTACGTCACCACGTTCACATGCCAATAAATATTGCTTTTCCATCAGCGATAATTCACGGTCACGATTCTTGGCATGTTTCCGTTCTGTTCCGTTTTCCATTTTGTTGTCTTTATCTAAAAGAAAATCAAAAAACAAAACCAACAAATAAAAAATTTTAATGTATTCTTCATAAATGAATAAGCAGCAGCTTTTTATAGAAAAAAAAAGAAATTAAACCATCATGCATGTATGTCTATAATTAAATGAACATATTTTTAATAAGTACAGGACGTATTGTTAATCAAAGATGAATTTTTAATTTTAAATAATTTCGAAATTTACGCATGTCACGGTTGAGAAAAATCAGATTGATGTTTCAAGTCAAGGAAGAAAATTTGGTCTAGGCAAAGAGCACTGCATTGAAGGATGACGAACAAATTCAAACAAGCCAACGAATGGCTTTTAAGCTGTGAAGCTGGCCAGCAATTAAGCGCGCCAACCGGATGAACATATGCTTGCCAGCTAACACGGAGGGAAGTTTGGGATTCTCGTAATTAAAAGTTCTGAAAATTGAAAGATATCAGAACCAACCAATTTCACTCAACCACGGCTGTTCTCATATATAGATAATTACTTATTATTCACTTTTTCTATCACTGAGAAACAAAAACAAAAATAATTATAAAAATATTTACAATTTTTTTTGTTATAATTTGTGTGAGGAATTGTAAATTTTATTTCAACTCAATCTTGTTACTTGAATTATTAATTTTTAATATAAATCAATTGTAAATCACAAATATAATGTTTTGCTGAAATTAGCAAAATTTTAAACTAGTAGTTTAAAAGATTAGAATAAAATTCTTAATCTAGTTGTATGAAGATAAAAATAATTTTTAAAGAATAAGAATTGAAAAGCATACTTTAAAGAGCTCTTGAAAATAAATACACTGATAAATTGGCAAATAATCTATTCAAAGTAGAAAACTAGATAAAAATAAATAAGTTGATCAGGAATTTGATGGAAAATATTTATAATTAAAATATGTTCATAATGGCAACGAAAGTTTTTCTGCTTTGTCACACTGGTCGAATGCAATCTTTCAACACAACAAACAAACGAGAAAAAACGTTACATCAAGAGGGAAAATTGTTTGTCTATTAAAACTAAAATTTGTTGAATAATTAATTAAACATTAAAAAAATATTTTTCTTCGTAATATCAGTAACATTTTATAATGTGTGATAAAAAGAACTCAGAAATAATCATTCAATATAATGAAGCGCAACACACAGCAAAGATATTTTTAAATACGATCATATTTACACCATGTATACAGATGAAAACTTTTTCCACATATTTTTTAATTAATAAAATAAGAAGTATTTAATAGCATTTAATAATATTTTTTTAAAAATGAATAAAACAAATGTAAAAAATAAAAATTAAGCAAAACATGCAGTGTCGCAGTAGATGAGGAAGTCGGATTTGACAAGTTTGCCGTAATTTAAAAACAATAAGTATGTAACATCTGAATGTGCATTTTCAACAATTAAAAAACATTTTACATTTTGCAGATTTCAATAAAACAACACTTGAAAAAGATTTATTTCAAATTTGTAAGAACATATTTCACTTTTTATAGCTTGGCATTCAGTGCAGTTACGTTTGAAACATTTGCAAATTGTTACGGTTTTACATTTTTACGCAAAATTTTACTTCTGAATTGAAGATGTGAAACGTAAAAAGTGAAACATGAAAGAGCAATATTTTATATATATATATCATAAATTCCAATTTAAATAATTTCATTCAAGAAAGCTTTAAGATTATTCTAAAATGTAAAAGAGAAACCATGTAATAATTCTATCACTTACTTTGAAACTTAAACAAAAATGCGAAAACTGAACATAAGCTGTCCATAAAAATTTAAGTAAAAACATCAAAATATAAATAACAGCTGTAATAAAATTAGAATTATTCATATATAACAATAACTTACTTTAATAATGCAGAGAAAGAGAAAAAAGGTAGTCAGAAAAGTAAACAATTCGACTTTTGCAGGAACATAATATTTGCGTGCATATTACTTTATCCGCTTGTATTAATGTTAAAAACCATTAAAAATTGTCGCGTTGCTTCGTTTGCTTTTTTACATTTCTGCAATTTTAGTAGTTCATAGGCTTTAGGGATAAAAAAATAATTGACTGGCTATGCCAATTTTGAGCTTGGTCTCATCAATGCTACAGAAGTAGCTATTTGGTTCTTTTCCAATTTTATAAAGTTAATCAACTTTAAATAAATTTCGCTTTCCCACATTCACGTTGGTGGAAAAAAATAGATTCTTACAAATTTTCAACTTTACTGTTGCTGCTTTCTCAGCATGTCAATGTCGAAAGCAAAGCTCCTGAATCGAGAGGTACAATTCGACCACGTCTTGTGGTTCTAATCTAATCCAACTATGATTGCCAAGTACGATTGATTTATTAAACGTTATGCATAGGCTAACAATGCACTTAATTGATGCACGCATCCGTTTTGACCCATTCACCATGCATGGATAATGCGTGAAACGGCTAGAATCCAATAAGCGGCTGAAGACGGTCGCCGAATTGCAGACTGAGGATGGAAATTTATTATTATTTTTTATGCACTAGTATTAAATGCAGAAATTACGGCCGCTTATTTATCATGCTTAGGTCATTTGATTTGGACTTGAGTGGATAAAAGAGGGCGTGTCAGTCGATCTAATCATGTCTGACCAGCTTTCGATTGCGCAATGCTAATTTGACAAGCATTTTCAACGCTTCAATTATGCAAACTGACCAAGTTGATTGGTCATCAGTTGGAATAGTTTGTTGTCATCTGGTGTCACTGAGTGTCGTCAAATTGGTGACTTTCAGACGATGGGAAAAGTGTAATTCAGAGAAAAAGTTTTACTTGTTCATAAAAAGATTTTAGCCAATTTTTTAGTAACAAGTATGAGTGTAGAATTTGTCATCAAGTTATAGTAAATCTTCATTGGCAATTTTACAAAACAAGCTTTATTGTGAGAAGTCATAGAGCTTGTTGCCCGAAGCATGTGATAATTATTTGATCCGCTTTGAGAAAGGCAAATAGTGTTGCATCATTGAATAGAAATCCCATGATATTGTCCACGTAGCAGTCAACTATAAAATCATTAAAGTAAAAATGGATTTCAGTTACGCCACTAAAATTTTCAACACATTTTCATCAGTAGTTTTTGCTTAATGCATTTAAGCTAGGCTTGTTGTTAAACAAATAAACACGAGTAATTTTTACGATTGAACGTGAAGCTTGAACAATTTGATACTTGTGCTTTCACAGCCTTATCTCATAATATGTGTCTCATTTCAGATGCAACTTGTTAAG
This sequence comes from Trichinella papuae, assembly GCA_001447755.1. NCBI lineage: Eukaryota > Metazoa > Nematoda > Enoplea > Trichinellida > Trichinellidae > Trichinella > Trichinella papuae. Next base: position 464,564 of record JYDO01000002.1, on the reverse strand, counting down.
TAGAAAATTTGATAAACTGTTTTTAATTTATGATACAAATAGCCCATTACAGCTACTAAAGTAATGCTCAACAAGCTATTGAAGATGAAAGTACTTTTTAAATTAATTTGTGTTTCCGGCATAGCAAAAATTTTACCATTAATTTGAAGCATTTTTCTTATTTTCATCATTTCTTAATTTGATTTTAATGCTTAAAGAGCACATCAGTCATTAAAATACATTATTTGTTTATTTTTATAATTTATTTGCATGTCACTGAAGTGCACTTTATCAGTGGACTGTTAATTTTGCATATTAATTTCAAATCACGATATTATATAACCAATTATCAGATTTAACGTATAATCATATACATTTTACTTGATTATAGCAGCATTTTTTCAGGTTTGTGTCTATATGTTGTTGCTGAGCAAAAATTTTTAATTTGCAATCTAATTCCAGATATTTTTCAGAAATTTTACATTTACAAACTTTACCCGGTACTGCTATAGATAATATGCTGAGCTATCTGGTACTTTAGAAGGCGTGTTTGTTCATTTGAAAGATATTTTAAATAAAAGTACAGATGTTGTACATTGTTTAATTCACTTGAAGTATTGCATAACTGTAATGAAAGACAATTGACAACTATTACTTATAAAATGACAAATAGCAAATTGTAGATTTTCTGCATATGCAACAACTATTCGATTCAATTCGAACTTGATCATATTTGCGCATGGCAAGATGCTATTTAACCATACTGTTGCTAGTTTTTGCATTTCTGCTTAATACATTTTGAAATACAAATTATTTCATTTTAACTTTTATAAATTCTATATTAATAGACTGGTATTAATATGTGAAACCATTTTGCAGCAAGTAAATTATTGAAAATTAAGTCTCAGCTTGTTGTAAGATAGACAAACTTATTAAGTCGAGTTTTAAAATAGTGAAATATTTCTACAACTTGAACAATTTTGTTTTTTTACAAACAAATGAATGGCATTTGTCATAATTTGATGAAAATGTCGACAATTCTGACAGCACCTGCTGCACCTGTGCTTCAAAAGCTTCATCTTGGTCTGTCATTTGTGAGCTGCCTGAAAAATCTATTCTTCTTCAGAAAACGACTTCCGCTTTAAAATCATACAACGCTGACGACACCACTCTGTTAGCTTTACGTACAATGTTTTTTTTTAAAAAATAATATTCTGCTATTATAAGAGTTAAATTAAATTTAATTTCAAAGTAATAAATATATCATTTTCATACATTTGCATGAAACTTATCATTCATATTGCTTGTGATAGTGCATTATCAAATTATAATGATTCATTTTTAACGTGATGATGAATTATTTATTAATAAAAGAAATATTAAATTTGAGTAAAATTAGCAAAAATAATTTGCGCTTGGTGTTACATTTTATAATTTTTTCAATTAAAGAACTCCCGCAATAAAAACATGATTATTCCGAATTTCATAACTATTGTATATTAACAGTGGAGATTTTGAAATAAGTATGCTATGGAAATATAATTCACTCTTTAAAAATCGCTTGATTTCACAATCTCACAAAATTTAGACAATTTCAATTGTATATAAATAAAAGAGAACAAATTAAACAGAACTCATTTTAATTTTATTTAATCAGCATATATTTGTAATTGATTGAAAAAGTGAAATGTTTTACATAATAAGAAAGCAGCAATTTAGATTTGAAATAATTTGAAATTTTATGAAATGAGACATTGGAATTGTTAAAGTGATAAATTTTTTATTACTGTTTAAAATTGCCAACTTGAGCATGATTGGTGATGAATTTTCGTGAATAAGAAAAGCCAAATCGAGGTTAAGCACTGGGAATTGTGGACAACTTTAAAGAATTGTGAAAGACCCAAAGTATTTTTGAAAAGCAGATCCTCTTGAAAAGCTACGGTACAGTGCAGCTCTTCTGACTGTTGATGCATTTTAATTTGTTCAATTTGAAACGGTTCAACAATTTTATTCACAATATAGAATAGTTAATTTCTTTTTTCTTTGAAAAAAAGTACTGTCTCACTTTCACCTTCAAATAAATGAAACACGTGAATATTATTTTCTGCTCTGTGCTCTGTGTCAAAAAAGACAACACTTCAATAAGATTATTTATAATAATTTTTTATTAATAACAAATTCACACTGTTCACGTGATTTTTTACGCTTATAATTTTTTAAGTGGAAAGTTTAAGGTTTAATTTCAGGTGGGGAGGGGGGGCTTGTAGTTGGAGTTTCAAATTTTTTAAGCAATGCTTTTTTCCACTTCAAACAGTGCATAAAAAGTATGCGATAAATCTTTATTTGAATAATTTCTTTATTAATTTTCTTCTTAATATATAAACACAGTTTGTTGTCAGAAATGGATTTTCAAATGTGCATGTTTATTGCATCCATTTAGCATTTTTATTGCAACAATAAATCATCAACAACTGGTCGTTGAACAATTTACCATGATAGAATACGAAATTATTAATTTTGTTTGCTTTTTTTGAAATAGTGCGTGAAATTACTTTGGAATCGCTTAATTTATTTAAACATTTCAAAGAATGAAATAAATTAAAAAGTTTGTCAAAAACTTTATTCATTAACAATGACAATGTCCATAATTTGTTGATAAATAATTGAATATTTTTACAAAATGTTCAAGTCCAATTTAGGTAAATTTGCTGTTTTCATAATTTTTAAATAATACAAGGCATCTCTTTATTTTGAAATTAAATTAAGTTTGTTGGTCAAAAAAGAATACAATTTTTTTTTGATAGCTACTCTACTGTAGCCAGATTAAAACGGTTTTTCTTTTAATGTTGTTTATTAGAAAAATTTGTATTTGTGTTTTCAAATTTCAAAATAAAATTAAAATTTGTCTTTTTCGTCGGAAAATAATTTTCTTTCCAATTCTGGTCTTCTTCTTCACCTCCTGGCTAAAAATTGTTGAATCATTTTTGATCATTTCAAATGAATTTTCTCTTTCCAGTTTACTGTCAAAATCAATTGAATTTCATTTAAATAATAAAGTATTCATTACATTGACACTTTAAAATTTTCTTTCAAAAATTCTTTCTCAATGAGAAAATTTCTAAATGTCTCCTTTGAAACATGTTAATCGAGTTGAGTTTCATTCTAAAATTGTATTCTATAAATAATACAAAATTTATTCCGAGGACAGTTAATTTGATTTAATATAGATAATTTTTTCATCCCAGAAAAATATTGCATTTCTATATAAAATTATTTCTTGAACAACATTTTCAATAAATTTATTATAAATTAAAAAAAAATATATATATTTGAATAGTTCCAACAAACGGATTAATTTGCATGTAATTGATGATCATGTACTAAAATTTGAAAATACTTCACTTTTTAGTAAAATTGGAAAGAAATTAAAATTAAAAAAAATTATTTGACATTTTTAATCATTCACTTTGTGCATCAGTATTATTTTAAGCAATTAAATATATATATGAATACTTTGTTGCAGCAGTTTATATAGTATATGCTTTTTCATTTATTTTTCAAATCTGATCAAAATATAAAAATTGACATTGTAATTGAAAGTATCAAGGTTTAATATTTTTGTGATTCATTTGTTTGTTGAAATATAATGTTGAAAACGTTTACATGTCATTCAACATTCAAGTAGATCTGGCTGGAATGTTTTGAAATGCACTGTATGCTTTTAATTTATTAATGTTTGTCTAAACAAGGACATCCTGCAAGTATGCCTGTTGTAAATTCGATCAGTCTTCTTCTCCATGGAATAGATTTGAAAACAGATAAAGAAACTGTGCCCAAAAAACTTGCCATTTTGCTGCAAACAAACAATACCAAATGCAAATTACAAAAATGCATTTGGAACAAAGTAAAAATGAAAGCTGGAAAAAGTGTACTGGTGAAAGCAGTTGACAAGCGGCAGAACTTGTTATCAAATTGTTCAAGAAAGCCTAGTTGGACAAAAATTGGCAGATTTCAATCTGATAACAAGCTGCTGCAGCACCATTTCAGTCAGATGTTGTGCAACATCAACAACATCAAATCGACCGAATACTGTATGCAACCTGCATAATTGTTTGCGATTACAAAAAGTAAATAAATAAATAAATAGAGAAGAAAATCAATTTCAATTTTTTGACATCAAATTCAATTGAAATATTTTCCACTTGTGTTCAAATTTCTTTTTTTTCGTTTTTTTCCCTAAAAGTTGTTTATTTCAATACTTGAGTTGATTGAAACACTTTATTTGCCAAATTAAATAATTAATTTAATCAAATTATCAAGAATTATTATTTCTATTAGCACTTGTGTATACTGAAAAAAAAACATAATAAAATCAAGTTTATATATTATTAAATAACATTAATTCAATAAAATCGTTGAATGAATTTATTTTTTGATTAAAATCTTTACATTTATTTTAAGAAAAATGTTTTCTCAATTGTAAATATTTCTTATATGAAAATTTATATTTTATCAATGTGAAAATCATTCTTTTCAAAATGGTTCACAACAGAACATATATCATTGACAAATTGTTCAAATATTGTTGCTAAAAGATATTGATCACCAATCAACAGTAACAATAATAAATTGAATGAAAAGCAAAAATATCAGCAACAATAAACAAATAATTGAACATAACTTTTGCATATCATCGTTTTATTCAAGTGTTAAAACTAAAATAATACAATAAAATCTTTTATTAAAATTTGCAATTGTTTTGATGAACTTGTTCATCTTGGGTGTACTATACTATATCAAAGTTTATCTTCAAGTTTGAACTGTAAATAGAGGAGGAAAAAAATTTTTTTTTTAATCAGATTATTTTTTTGAAATGTTCATCAATTTCCTTTTCATTTGTTTGTTTGTTTGTTTGTTTGTTCCATTTCAAAATTGATTATTTGTTTTTTGGAATTTGATGTTGTTTTTCTCAGTATAATCTTCGTTCCGTAGAGTGGATGAAAAATGAAAGTGACGCGCACAAAAGTCATAGGCGAACGAACGCCCGGCACGATGACAGACATCTGTGCTAGATCAGTATGATGAACAGTGCACTTCCCAACAGTGCAATAATAATAATAATTCTATACAGTAGGCGTGGTTCAGTGCAATGGTCGAAATTGCTCGACCAAAGAGAGAATATAGAAATGTTGAAGATGATGCTTGTTTATGAAGAAAAAAAAACGTTTCTCACGTTCGATGAAAATAATTGATAAATAATTGACCGCCCACGCGTAAATTGACAGTTTACCATAAAAAAGGCATACGGTAGGTGAAATGTGAAAAAGAAGAACAAGAATGAGAATAAGAACAAGAAGCAAAAAGGGAAATAAGAGAAAGGCTTCAGGGTGAGAGAGAGAGAGAGAGAAAAAAATTCACACGCCCCAGGCGTTGTTGAACGCGTTCAAGTCAAATCGGACAACCGGTTTACAGGTTAAACAGTGAACGTTTGCGTCGAGAGCGAGAAGCACTTAGCCGGCCGGGCTCGCCTTTATGGTCCGCTTTGTAACCCGCCAGTAAATGAAGAGCGCTTTCAACGCGCCACGCCCGCAATGCTTGCCGTGGCTCCTGTGCTTCTGCTGCTGTTTGCTTCTTGCCGCTTGGAGGGTCGACGCCAGACGCCGCAGTCGTTTGGAATCTCTCGCAGCGGCCAACAATCCCGGCATCATCCTCCGAATAACCAACGACGGCTTCATGTACTTGAAGGACACCATTGAGTCGGTGCTGCGCCAGCAGCTGAGCCGGGTGCGCATCGCCCACGTCCAGAACGGCACCTTCCTCAGGGTGCGGTTCGCCTTGCACGACTTCACCATCGTCCGGGTCTCGCCGGCGGCTGTGGCCAACGTCGAGCTTCGACCACAGCTTACGAGGCAGATTCGGCTTGTGGTCGACGATTTCGACTTCTCGTTCACAATTTCCGTCAGCACCTCGCTGAGGAACTGCCCAGTGGTGACGTTCCTGGTCCACCTGCTCCACTGCACCTTCTCGCAGAGTATCCAGCTCAAGTTGTCCACGTCGAAGCAGATCCAAGTTACAGCCGATCAGTGTTCGTTCAGATTTGCCAACAGTGACGTGGAAGTGGCCGAATACGATTGCAAGAAAGGCCTGACCAACATCATCAGGAACATCTTTGCCAAACGACTGCACCAATTGATGCAGGAGAACTTTTGCCAACGGCTGGCCTCGTTCACCGAGCAAACTTTGACTCGTGTGGTGCAGGACATTCCAGTCAAGCTTCCACTTTACAAGCAACAACCGCAAATCCGTCGTCCCGCCTTCAACAGAACATCCGCGGCTGACATGAAACGTTCCAACAATGTCAACAACAACAACAACAACAACAACCACCACAACGTCACTGTTGACGACATGTCGGCTTTGTTGCGCGATTTCTACGTCGATCTGGGTTTGACCAAAGAGCCAGCCGTGGTCAACGCCCCGCCAACGAAATATCTGATGATCGCTATGAAGGGTGAAATTGCGAAGCAAAACTCAGCAGAAGCGGCTCCTTTCCGTCCGAAACGGATCGGCAACACGCCCGGCAGACGTGGAGCCATGATGCATCTGATTTTCACCGACTTCCCGATCAACTCCATGCTCTACCACATGTACCGAGCCGGCATGCTCGACTACAAGCTCTCGTCTGAATCGTCGCCCAAAATGGCCAACTTCCTGCGCACCACATGCGACGACTTGATGTGCGTCGGCTTCGGCATACCAGAACTGGAGATGCGCTTCCCGAACCACGACGTCGAGGCCGACTTCCGGCTTCACAGCCCGCCCAGGGCGGTGTTCAGTTCCGACCAAGTGTCGGTGGAGTTCGACGGTCAGTTGGACTTGTACGTCACCAGAGGCTTGTACAAGCAGCTGGTGTTCAGCTACGACATCGCGGCCGAAATCGACCCTCAGCTCAGTTTGGACAACGACGGCCAGCTGAGGGGCAAGGCACGCTTCAAGCGGTTCGAGATGAAGCCCAAACGTTCGCCTGGCCAGTTGCAGCTAGTGAAGCTACAAAATGAGATCATCGGCGACGTGCTCAAATCGTTGGTTGAGGCGAAATTGAACGCCATATTGGAAAACGGCTTTGGCCTGCCCCAGTCCAAGGTGCTGAAGCTGGACAAGGCGGCCATGAACATGGAAAAAAACGCCCTCTGGCTCACGGCCGACTTGTCACTCGACGAGCAGGAGTTGCAACAACTAGCGGCAGATACGATCAAATAAAGTTAGCTTCACTTGTTTTATTATTATTATTATTATTATTTTCATCTCTGAGCGTCTTCATTATTGTACAAAGCACTTACTACTGCTCGATGAATGAAAAATGATACAATAAAAAAATATTTTATCCTCTAATTCAATTAATTGTTCATTTATTCAATATTTTTTAAACAATTTTTTAGCTTTTGTTTCACTTTCGTTCGTTATTGTTATGTACAATTGAATTTTTGCTTTCTCTCTTCTCACTTTTTTTCTTGCTTGAGAACTTATTTACCATTGTTTGTGTGTGTGTGTGTGTGTGGAACACAAGGCGACGACACAAAGCCGACGGCAGTGCAAGTTTTACCTTGTCGAGCCAAAGCAGACGATCACTAGCGCATCAACGTGACACTGAAACAATTTTGTAAAGCGAACAACAACAAGCCGACAAAATGTGCGAACAATTTGCGCAAAACAAAAAAAGTACTTGATTAATTTTTTCATCTACAGTATCTGTTTTTGAAATTCGCCGGTGGATAAATTATTGCAACAATTGAAACAGCAACAGAAATTTCAATTCACCGGTTCAGAATTGCATTATAGAAAATTTTTGCTGCAAGTATTCAATTTTATTGAACTTTCTAATTATGCAATTCTTTGCAAGCTCAAAAACTGTATTTGAAATGATGATCCAGTAGATTTGTGCACGCATGATGATTGATATTCAATTGTAAAATTTTTGCTTTGCTGCACGCAAGTTTCAGAATAATATTTTGTTGAGAATTAACAATAACTTAAGGTGATCAAGTTTTCCCAACTGAAAGCACAAATAATTTACCAGCTGGAACATTGGAATAATTAAACGACACTGACATCATTATTAATAGATTCTTTCAAGATGTGGTCAGTTGTGTGTTGTCGAATGTGTTTGGTTTTAATAACGATAATTTGTATGAAAACGAAACCGGACCGAAAATTTGACTTGAACACCAACGACAGGACACTTGAAATTGGAGCGCAAGTGTCACCGCAGAGAAAAAGCCACCGGAACGATGAGAATTTCACACGACAGCTGGTGCAGAAGACGACGCAATATATGCGAAATTTGCAATTTTCAAATGCTAATTTCTTCATCTGGCTTTATTATCCGGTCGTTTCAGATTTGCAATTGCTTTTCAAAAACTCACAATCCAACAACTTGTGCGATTATTTACTACCAAATGTGGAAAATAAACAATTGTTTACAAAACAACAACTGATTGTTTGTTTCGCGTTGCTGATGACTGACTGGTTTGCTGTCAAAAATAAGATCCCAACAGAAATCGAATTGAAAATTTTCAAATATGGAACTTTTCACTTTATTGGATGATTAATTGAAACGGACTTTGTTAATTTTACAATTTAAATTATGCATTTCATTCAAAATTAATACACATTTGTGTGCGCAAATTTATAAATAATCATCGATCAGTATAAAAATCAAAAAATAAACTTATGCAATAATTTATACATTTGATGATGTTAAACAAGAATACATTAAAAGGCTAATTTTCTTTGAACTTGTAATATACTAGAAAATGTATGCTCATTCAACTATTAATTAACTGCAACTGAAAGTAGATCAAATTTAAAAAACTGATAAATTGTTTTCGAAATATTTATGTAAACAAAATGAAATATTTTAAATTACTTTCTTTTGCAAATATCTGCAACAATGAATTAGAATGACTCCAATTTATTTTTTCATTTATTGTAATTAATATTAAAATTTCTTTCCATTCACAGAATTGTTGTGATATATTGTAAAATTTCTCAGTGGATTTTAATCATATCAACCAACTGGGACGCCATCAAATTCATATTCACTTTATTATGATTCAAGAACAAACTTCTCCAAGACACACTTTTCATTTTTACAAGCTTTATACTTTGACTCTTCAAATTAACTCAGTCATGTTTGTCTGAAATAATTACTAAGCATAAGAAAATATTACTTATTGATTTTTCAGAATAAGAATTCAGAATTTATGCATTGGTATACTGCATCATGTATCATACATAATAAGGAAAGTTGTGGAAAATGAAAAATGCAATTTTATGTTTTCATTGAATTTTTGTGTTTTATTTAACTTTTTCTAATGCTTAAAATTCTATTGCCTCACCGCTTTTAATCTTCGTACTCATATACATGTATCCTAAGATGTGCTAAATTAATACTTTTTAATTTTATCAAATCAAAAATTGAAACTAGTATTTTAAAATCATTTATAATAATATATCGTTTAATATTTTTATTGAATATTACTGTAATTACACTTGATTTTTTCATACTGTAGAGCAACAATTTTTGACAAACCATATAACGACAACAATTTATTCGATTTTTGAGAATGTCCCGAAGATATCCACGTCCTCCTGTTTATCCTTATCCGCTAGCTCACGGTGGCCATATACGTCAGGAAGCTTTCATGAAGAATACGGGGTTTTATGGTAGAGCTTTTGGTCCATATCCGCCTTTACTGCGTGGACCACTTGCAACAGGAAGACCTGAGGGTTCTTCATTCCAAGGTTCCATCTATTCCCACAATGATTTTCACAATCGTTCGTTTGATCCAAACTTAGCCAGCGATTCCTCAAATTATTTGCCTTATGAAGTATTTTTTTGTATATATTTACATTAATGAACTATGTTGACTCTTTTTTTTCAGCCGCCTGAATTTGACTATTATCAGTATCACGCACAATCACGACAACAGGGTCGACGGAACCATCAACGGGTTAATTATAACAGGAATGACGATCGACGGAACGGGTTTTTCGACGATTCTATGTTTGAAAATCCATGGGAAGATTTAGAAAGACAGTGGAACACGAAGCAATTGCAGTATGATTCTCAAAGTGAAAAGAGTGATTCAGATGATCCCTGCAAAAAAATTTGGTCAGAGGTTCAAAAGATTATAGAAAGTTGTCAGAAATAATTTACCTAAAGCTACTTCGTTGTTTTACTATTTATTAGTGAATATTATTATTGTTATCGGGACTATATTCTATTTATTATACTGAATTGTTTGATAAATGATTTGAATTGTCAAGTTAAGATTTTTTGTGCTTCATGTTTCAATAAAACTTATTTGATATGCATGTTTAATTTGAGAAACGATATTTCAAAATTAAATTAATGAAACCTAACAGTAGAAATAGTGGTATGGTGTAATACTGAATGTTGGGAAATGTCCTACAGTGGTGGTGGTATAGGGCTGATTTTGGACTGAGGGTGTAATCCGATATTGTTATCTATAATAAAAGATAAAACAGTATCCATAGATATAAGATTAATTGATCACTTCTAATGTCACGGTGACGATCGTCAGCTGTCTGAAAGAAGCTTAGCAGATGCCCTAGACCAGGGGTAGGCAGCCTTCTCCCAGACAGGAGCCAGGTGCCATGTAAGTGAGTGGACAGTGGACCGCATTCATCTAAAGTTTATAAATTGAGGTAGTAATAATAAAACAATGAACTGTCGATAATGTTTATTTTACTGAAACAATATTTATGCCATGAAATCACAAATGACACAACTTAGTGCGAGATTTGATGCTTTGCGCCTGCAATCAGGATGAGGCCAGATACAGAACGTCATTTAAATGGGCATCAGTCAGGTAGTTTCGTAACTTGTTCTTCGTATATTTCATTTTTGAAAGAGTTGTTCACATATATAAGTACTGTCGAACATCGATGCCATTTTTTGCCTGTCTTTCTGTTTATCATGTTACTCATTTTTAGTAAAACTGCGGGTCGGATCCTGCCCCGGAGCCGTAGGTGGCCGAGACCTGACCTAGACCACAAATATATTCTGTCTGAATGAATAAAAAAAGTTCTTAATCAGGTGGCTTGACCTCTGAATCTTGGCACAGCATCATCATAACGTGGAGGACGGGTCGGTGACGTCCGAACCCCGACCAAAGAGTACGGCAGCTATTGCTGATGGGAAACGTGATAGCTGACATGGAGTGACGTCTGCGATGTACAAATTCGGTGTGCTTAAATCCCCGCTAAGTGAGCTAAAAGTGTACCTGTCGGACGAAGTGCGGACCGGAAACGCGGAAAGAGGAGTGGCATTGCGTGAACAACCACGTGGCATAAAACGGCGGTGAAAGTGGAAGAGTATTCATTCGCTCCACAGTATGCTAAGAGAGCGCTGTAGAAGGAGAGAGATAGGTGAAAGTCACAAGAGATCAGCATGTGTCTCCTTTGGCAGAGACAGCAACTCTTTGACGACCATCATTCCGTGGTGATTGTCACTTTAGAGCTACACGGCGGCGACCGCAGTACTGCCATTACACGGGCTCAACTCGTCTCCCTTAGGAACGCCTGAATCACTTTTTCATCACCTCGACTGCTTGCGGGTAGTTTGCCGGTGTCGTAGGAATTCCAACGATCGCATTGGGGGCTTCGCCGTTCAGGCTAGAGCGAAGATAGACCCTGGGAACTGAACAACATTCCGCTGAAGTGCGAAAGCTGCTAAAGCGTCCCATTCTCATCCTTCACCGAGACACGAACAATGCCTGCTTCCACCTTAGGCTTCTGTTCCCAACCGAGTTTCAGCTTCCAACTCTATTAATTCAGATCTTACTGTAGTTTCTGAGAGTCAAGTTTGACCCAATAATAGAATGTCGGCGTTCTGTCGTCAACACTTTCTATGTACGTTGATTGATTAAAATTAATTTAAAAAACTTAGTGATCGCACATACCTCTACGAAAACTAACATCTTTTACTATAATGAGTTCATGAAAACAACCCCATAACTATTGTAACAGCCCTTGCTAGACAGCGGCGTTGCTCATTGCAAGTTCGGCTGAGGCAGACGCGGAGTCGCGGCAATAAAACCTCCCCCCTGCCGAGTTCTAAGACGCCGCTGGCGAGGACCGCGGGTGGCTTCTGGCGACCGGCCTTCATGACCCGACACGTCGGTAACCATTTAGCCATTGTACGGCGGGTCGTTCAGTCATTGATCTGAGGGCACGACGGTCGCTGATGATCCGTTGGGGCAGCGGATCAAAGCCCCCGCGTAATGAGCCGCTGATTTATAGAAGGGCCGAAAGCTGGGGGACGGTCAGCAAGACAATAGGGGATCAAATTTCAGTTGACCCACCCCGGTGCCCCCCCTGCGGCAAAAACCTTCTATATATTGGAGCGGCGAAGACCAAGAGGCATCTTTTTCCGGAGCGAGAGCGGTGACCGACGTGGAGACGAGTGGTACGTGTGTTCTGAGAATGTCGACGAGAAGACGAGACCGAGCGAGCAAGAAACAACAACCACAGAGCGACGGCGGACGAACTGGCGCGGACCTGGAGGCAGATCCGCCGGCCCCACCCGGCGGGTCGTTACAATGGAGGCCTGTCCGCGAACTAACACCATCGGTGTACCGGGGCGCCTACTATTGCCCGCCCCCGGCTTTTCGTCCGGAGATGGACTCCGTCGAGTGGCTGGAGAGGCTGGAAGACTTTTTCTGCGTCAGCAGAGTTCCGCCCTCTGACCAGGGCGTGGTCGCTCGCTACCTGCTGAGCGACTCAGTCCGCCGCGAGCTCTATCCGGCGGGCCAAACAAGGGAGAACTCCTTCGAGGAGTTCAAGACGCGATTGCTGGGCACCTACGGCCCAGAGGAGTCGACATGGCAGCTGATCGAGCGGTTTCACGCCCTGCATCAACGTGAAGGCCAAACCATCGAACAATACGCCCAGGAGGTGGCAGAGGTTGGACGCAAAGCCGGCGTGTCAGAACGTGACCTCGTGGCGCGTTTCGCCAGGGGAATAACCTCGAAGCAGGCGTATCTGGCGATGCGGTTGCAGGAACCGCCAACCCTTGCTGAAGCTCGGAAGCTGGTTAGTAAAGTCGTGCGGGCGGAGGAAGATTTCCACCAGAGCCAGCAGTCGCACACCAGTAATCCAAAGCCGGAGAAGACCGAAGTGGCCCAGTCCATCGAGGCCTTGATACGCGAGGTGGGCAAACTTTCCCTGAAGCTGGAAAGACAGGAACCGACGGCTGTACGACCCGCCGGAAGAAGAGACGGCTGCTTTAATTGCGGTGGCTTGGGCCACCTCCGACGCGACTGCCCCCACGAAAGACGCCGAACCCAACGACAGCCAACGGGCACGCAGAGTGGCGGACCTGGAAACTGCCGGGTGTTGGACATGGCCGGACTGCAAGCAGGCGACGCGCCATGTGTAAACGGTAAGCTGAACGGGACGAGGGTCTCCTTACTGCTAGACACTGGGGCGGTGGTCTCCGTGATACCTGAGTCTCTCTGGCATAACGCCTCCGGCGGAGAACCCTCGATGAGTGAGAAGAAGACGATACTGCTTGTGGACGGTCGACGAATGTGCATCAGCGGAGTGAGGGTGGTGCCGTTGCAACTGGGTCGTTGGAGGGGACGTGTGCCGCGAGAGGCATCTTTTTGGAGCGAGAGCGGTGACCGACGTGGAGACGAGTGGAATTGTGTTCAGAGAATGTCGATGAGACCGAACGAGAGAGAAAGAACAAGCACAGAGCGACGGCGGACGAACTGGCGCGGACCCGGAGGCAGATCCGCCGGCCCCACCCGGCGGGTCGTTACACTACGGACCACTTCTAAGTCACTCAAGATTTTCAAAATTTAGTTAAAATTCCCTTACATTGAATATGCCATGATAACTTAACTAATATTGGAAAAATATGTAAATATGAAATCAAATGAAATGAAAGACAAAATTTCAATTTTTCACCAAAGTCTTGCATAAAATTATATTTGTTGTTCATTATATTGATTGTGATGTGTCATAAATGTGATCAATATGCAATGCACAAACAGTAGTACACGCGTTTCTGTGATTCTATAATTTTGAGAATTTGAAATTTATTTTCGAAAAAAACATCGGACAAGTAATATTAAGTAATTTCTTGACATTTTGAGCATATGAAATATTTGTATAGCAGTATACAGTTGAACAATATTGTAAACAATTAAATTTACGTGTGTAATTTAGCCGCTGCACCGTCATTTCGCAACTTTTCGTAATACGCTTGAAATGCATCCCATTCTTCTGAAAATGATCATCAAAAAAAACTTCATAGAATAAGTCAAGTCAACGATTGGAAAATCATACTTGGAGAAACGGCTTGGAGTTGTTTCGAAAAATTGGAATCTTTTTCAAAAAACTGAAATACAGAATAAAACATCAACGGATTGTTCGACTTTTTCGCCGCTTCAATGAGCTTCAACGCAATCACTGGATCCACAGCATCCAAATGACGAGCATATCTAATTGAAAAGCAGAATGCAAAATGTCACATTAAGTGACGACAAAATCACAATACTTCAATGCTGAAATAATGTCCTTCTGTTCGAGCAAAATTTCGCATACTTCAATTGCAGAATTTTTCCGATGCTTAAAACAGAACATTCGCATTTCAGATGAACAAAACACATCAATTGAGCATTACCATGAGGATGTGCAAAGCTAAATGAAAGCAAGATTCGTTTTTCGCGGCAAAGGATACCAAAGCCAACGCCTAATGTGGAAATTGTGAACATTTTCAAAAAAATGAAAAATTTCCACATACCAGAGGTTTCAAATCAGGAAACACACGCTGGTAAAGCATCTCTTGCAAAAGTTGAAATTCATTAGCCTCAGCCAAAAGAACAACCAACAATTTCCATACTTCAGCATCGACCGTGATATCAAAATTAAGCAACGATTGTACATACTGCAACAAAACCTTTGCCAGCCAAAGTTGATCCGTTTCCTGAATGAAAAAAAAAGATTTTTTTGAAATATATTACTTGAAATAAAATAAGGACAAAATTTAATTGATAAACATAAAGCAATACATGCAATGATGAAATAAATAATTGCAAAGGCAAAAAAAAGAGACCTCTAAAGTGGAAAGAGGTTGAAAGATTTTTTCAATTGTCGCATTTTGAGTTAGTGGTGTTTTGTCAGTTTTTTCATCTTTCTAAAATTAAAATTAAAACAAAATTGATCGTTGAATTTTGTTCTCCATTTTCAAAATTGCATACATTTTTCGGTGAGATGACAAAGTTGATTCGATCAAAAATATCCCTCAATTCTTGAATATTCAACGCCCGCTGTCTGAGCCATCGCAGAAGCAATTTTTGAACAACATCGCCGGCATTGTTTCTCCGAATCAAAAATGCAATCAATTTCGTCTGCAAACACAAAATCACAAACCTTCAAAAAGTGAAATAATTCAACACTGGCTACTTTCGATGATATGACACTTTCCGCATATTGAAAATTGAATTCCAATTTCCACAAACAACCTATATACAACACAAAATTATGTATAAGATTTTTGAGGAACAAACAAACAAACAAACATACTACCCAGTTTTGGATCGACTATAATGTCCGGCTGGTAAAATATCCAATTTGGGCAATCTGGAAAGATGTTTCAATATTAAAAAAAGAAAAATCACACAAGTGTTAGCATTTGCTTACATAATTCAAATGAGAAATTGTCAAAATGCGACAACGACGATGACGATGATGATGATAATGATGATGTGGATAAAATTGGCGGTTGAAGTTTCACTTGAAAAAGCGGAAAGTGATACTTGATTCCATCTTTTATGGAAAAACAATCCGATGATAGATCAAAAACAAATGTAGCCTAAAATAAGTTTGAAAAAATCAAGAATCAGATTAAAAAAATACAGATATATATATGTGTGTGTTCAACATTAAACATCAAAATTGATGCAGCTTACACATGCTGTGTGCTTGGATTAATTATTGAAGTTGAACCAACGAAAGAAAAAAAAATTATAATTATAAATATTCATATAATTTGTCTACTTGAAGCTGCTGCTGGTGCATGAGGAGCAGATTGTCCACCACGTGCACGGCAAATTTGCCGACTTTATTCACGACAAGAATGTCAGTTAGTTTCGCCGTCGAAACGCTGGAACTAAGCCTAGACTGTGACGTTCTGGGAAAAAAACAAAAAAATTGAAATATAAAACTAATAAATCACAAGAAAATTTAAAAAAAAAATCAGCAAGCATGTACTTCTGTATAGGATAGAGTTGAACTTGAACACAACCGCTTGAATAGAGCATCAAATTTGTCAAAAGAACGCCAATGTACAAATTGTTGTATCTTAAAAATGATAAAATCATATAAAAAAATAATTTATGCAAATATTACAAATTTTATCAGACATTGAAAAGAAAAGAAAAAACTATACATTTCAGCAGCAATAACTTGACGTTCCATCAGCGGTTGGCTTTTAGCCACGTTGCAAACATGTTCCACTTCAAATTTGGCAAATTTCTGCAATACTGCAGAATTCTAAAACAAAATTGAAAAAAAATATATTTATTTAAAAATCAGGTGCAGCTAAAAATAAATAAATTATTAATAATAAAATATTCACCTTGATACGAAATACGGTAAATGTGGTGCTTCTGCCGTGGGTCCAGGTGACCAAGAGGTTCCAGTCAGGCGAGTAAACGTAAGCGTTGGTACAGATGCGCACCGACCTGAGCCGACGCAAACAATGCTTCTGTTCGACAAACTGTTGACGAAAAATTATTTCAAAAAATATTCATAAGAAATAACTAGAAAACAATATAAAATCAATGCTAACTTGGTAAACACTGATCTCACAGTAGGAGACGATCAAAATGTCGCCGGATTTAAGCCATTCGAAGCCGAGTATTTTCGACGCACCGGAACTATCCAAATCCGACACTAGAAACGATTGCTGACGTTCTCCAAAACTGACAAATTTCTGAAAAAATATTCATAATTTGAAATAAAACAAACAAACAAACAAACAGAACAAAAAAAAGAATTATTCAATTGACAATAATATTCTGCGATTGTTCGTAGGCGACGGCTTTACAGTTTGGGGAAATTTTCAACGACGAGATCATTTCACTGGATGGCAATCTTAAAATTAATAAAAATAAAATTTATTATAAAATTATCAAACCAATAAATAATTACTCAAAGTTGAATGTCTTGTTCGAACCTGCGGTGTGCATGACGCCTCTGAAATGACTGCTTCCAACATGCAACAAGCACATCTACGATGCAGGTAAGGGGTAGTAGGAAATAATGATTAAAAAGAAAATAATTACCCGTCTCTGAGCGTGATCGTGGAAAAATAATGTCTTCTCGTTTGTTGGCGGTGTGAAATTGGCCGAAGCTTTAACCAAATGAAGCATTTTGTTGTTTGTGAGAATATACAAATCAACTGCAACATTTTCATATACAACACATTCACAAATAGCATATCATTGTGAAAAGATAGTACTGCAAAGGACAGAATCAAAAACTTGCAAACGTAGAACAAGAGAAGAACATTTAAGTATTTATACAATTTGTTTTAATTTGTTATTATAAGCAAAAATTAATTATGAAATGTTGGGCATTATATAATAATAATAATAATAATAATCAAATCTATTTTCTTTTTTGTTCATGGTTCTTTCGGAACAAAGAATAAAGTATGCGGCAAAGGGGTACAATGTACTGAATCGATATCAATGACGTGCTGATTGAATAAATAATAACCAACAGACAGAAGTTCATCTCTGGTCAGTGTAGCCATTCTTTGGTCATTATTCACAAACTCAGTAGCCGATGTGGAACTGAAAACTTTTGCAGCCACATCTTCCAATTGGGCAAAATTGATAGCCCGTTCTGTTGGTGTATAGGAAAGCCATTCCAAAGCGACGTCATCTTTGAAAACTGACGGATAGCTGTAATTAAATAATAAATAAATGAAATCATCCAATCAACGCATAAATTATGATTCAAACAAACTCATTTTACCGATGCTTGAGAAATATATTGATCAAAAAATTCGTTCTGATGCTACGCATTTGTTCATTCAATGACGAATGATTGGTGGATAAAATTTCATCGCGGAATCTTCTCACAAAAGTCACCGGACCGTCGTACTGTTTCAACTGTTCTGCGACGTTCAAATTCATGTACGTTCTAACAGTAGACTTCACCAATGCCGACAATGAACTGGGAAAAATGCTCAGCGCAAGCGGCAATATGTCGTCAAAGGTTGCATCCAAAAACAGTCCCTAAAAATTACACTTTCTTGTTATTTTACAACAAAATTACAAATAACCATGAAAATAAAGACTAAATTTAAAACTAAATCTAAACGCTAAATTTAACACCATATCACAAATGTATCATCATATTTTTCAACTAAAATCATATTACCCTCATATTAGGATAATTCATTGCAGCCCAAGTGGCAGGATAGGCACCAATAGACCATGCATAAATGAAAATATCCTCTTCCTTAAAACCTGCACATAATGTCATTGAAATTCTACAAATAAAGATAAATAAGATAAACAAAAATTAAACCTTTTGACAGTGCAAACTGAATGACAACATCAATGGCATTCTGCTCATTTTTTGGCCAAGGCATGCCAGTGCTGGAGCCGAATCCAGGATGGTTCCATGCGAGAACGGAAAATTTCGCTTCAAGAGGACAACGGGGCAAGCCGATTTCATAAAAGCCAGCATTGCCTTCACAAGTAATTACCAAAATATTGCCATTGGAAAAACTTTTCGAATCTCGTCGATCAAACAGCATGCAATCTATATATTCGCCTGAAAATCTTCCTAATGAAATGCAAAACAAAACTAACATGACAACTGTAACTACTAATCATAATGTTAACAATGCTAAAATTAATAATCATACCAAGTAAAAGAACGAAACAAACAAGTGCTTTATAAAATGATAAATAAAAATAAATAATCACAATATAATAAACGTATAAATGTACAATTTATGAGATATACCAAATAAGAATAACAAAAAAATACCATCTTTATCCCGAATTTTGTATCGAATTCCATGAAATTCGTCAAACAGTTGCAATCTGCCTTGCCGTAAATGAAATTGCACAGAACTATGAAACCATGACATTGAAGCTGGATACAAAAGACGAATGCCTATTGTATTTGCCAACAGCCAAGATAATAAAGCAGTAAATCTAGTATTCAACGACGAGTCATTCTGCAACAATGGTTCACTTTCCAAAAAACGTCGCTGCTTTACTTTCTCCCCTGAAAAGTGATGATGATAGTTGTCAATGTTTATTGCAAAACTAAATCATACCGTCAAATAGATCATTCCAAGTATATTCCGTTGGAAAATGAGTAAAATCATACTCATACTGACGCAACAATTGATGACATTCAGAGTTATCAGAACTTATAGTAAAATAACACAGTGACAAATGTTCAGCAAACTGAACGTACTTTGCATTAAATCTTCGTCCAAAATAACGACTCACATAGACAAAGCTGCAAATGCTCATTGCGGAGAAGAAATATCTCGATATTGTTTGAAAGTCATATTCTGGAATGTAGCGCAATAAATGAAAGATCCAGATTGGACTTATATACTTGATCAAAGCATAAGAAAAGTGAAGCCACCAGCAGGACAAGTTTCCAAATCTTTCCAAAGCATTTTCATTATACTTTATGAAACTTGTCTCTGCTGAAGGTGAACGAATTCCATAAACATTAGGACCAAAAGCAATTAAGTAATTGGTTCGCAAAAAATTCATTATTATAGGAAACATCGAAACAACAAAAATAAAGTTATCACAAAGATGCGTTTAATAATAATTCGAGCAGTTGCTCCAAATTAATTGAAAAGTAAAATCAGATACAATAAAAGTTAATATCTCACGAACAATTGTTTAGTTTCAACCAAAACTAAATACTGAATTGCAAATTAACACTCATTAAATACTGTGAAAATTTTAATACTGTATATAAATCAAGTACAATTTTTATTCAACCAAAAATGCAGCTAAATACAATGTAGCAACAGCGCAAAATTTTTATAGAATATCGTTTATTTATTCAAAATATTATGCTAAAAATGTTTTTAACATCAGTTAAGATATAATAAAAATATATTAATCAAAACGCTTTTTATAAATCATTTATTTGCAAAAATTGATGTTTAGTTGAAGCTATTTTAGGTGTTTTACATTCTTGCTAGCAAAAGTAATTCACGAACTTTCTTTAGTTGATGCATATTTCCTAAAATAAAATAAATAAATATAAAATATAAATAAAATTATAAAATAATTTTAGAAGAATTATAAATAAAATCTTGTAAAATTGCAACATTTCATTGTTCAATGCTATTCAAAGAATCTTCTTTTTTACTGTGAACAAATAAAAGTATCCAGGTGCATGTTATGTATTGTTGCACTTTTTGAAAATCTAATTCAATGAAAATAATTATTGTAGATTGGCAATTACTAGCTTTTTATTATTCACTCACTGGCTCATTTACGTGATGATATATTAGAAAGAATCGATAAATAAATTGTTGAAGCTGTCGACCACATGATGAGATGATTTTAAAAAGATCAAAAAAAAAGCTATCCTTCCACCGGGGAAATTTTCATGTTACAGACCATAAATAGTTTTCTTTTTTATGCTGAAGATGCTTTACTTGTGTGACTAGCAAGAGTTCTAATCTGATCATAGATTGGATAATCAAGATTAACCAAAGATGAATAGTTAAAACGATTCATTTTAAGTTTATTATGACTGCTTGCTATGGAGAATCAGAATGATTATTCTCATCAAAAAGCACTAAAAATAATTGAAATAATGATCAATGGTCAAATAATGATAGTTAGACACGTTGATATGAAACTATAGGAAAAGATGAATGACAATATTGAAAGGCTGGTTAGAACATCAATGTATGCAAAATAACTCCGTCTTCCGCTATTCTTCGTAAACTATGGACCCTTGAAGACATTTTTTTCATACGATTTTGATTCTGCTGACTTCGATGCGCACTTTTCATTGTTTTTGCTTAGCTTAGCGCTGTTCGCACGCTGTAAAGCAATGCAATGCCAAAAATCAAGGGCAGCTTCCCTACAAGCGGCTATACAAGGAATTGCAGATTCTGTGAATTGGAATCTCTGTTTTGCAAAAAAATATTTATTTTGTCGTATTTGTCCCATGGAAAACGACGATAATCCATCCTAATAGAACTATAGTGAATCATGCGTGTTCCTATCTCTCATATGAACAGTCTGAGATGTTTGCTAATTCACGGCTTCAGAAAAACATTATAAATTTGAGCTTCTCAAACAAGATTCATCCTACAGAATGCATACGGATGCTCAGCAAGTTTGTTGTCGTTCCACTGATCAAATTAGAAAACATTACTGCTCTATTAATGTTAACTGACAATGTGATGACATAAAAGCAGTCTAAAAAAAACATCAAAAAGAAAGAGTATAAAGTAGATTTCTGATAAGTTTGTGCTAATAGCGCAAAAGCGAAAGCGAAATAAAAGATAAGCGTCGCAGTCATCTGAACGCCACACCTTATTTACTAGAGATTTACTGGAAAATGTTTACTAGAGAAGAAAAATGTTATGAGGGGTTTTATATGATCACGTTTTCTAGATGTATTTTTTTAAAATCCAAATGTTAAAGCAATATTTCTGCTTAAAAAAGAATTGAATGTTCTTTGAAATATAATTATATATAAAACTGCTTTCCTTATGTGGGAATGGAAATCAATGATGTACCAAGAAATCAGAGCAAAAATTCTTGTTGATGAACATGATGCAATACATGCTATATCAAACAACAATCTATACATGATGAATTGAAACAACAAACATATTGTGTGCCAGAAACCTCTTTTTATTTTTTTTGAATGAAAATGAAAGTAATTTGAATGGAATTTTTTTTCTTAATGAAGTAAAATAAGAAGTTCCACCTTCTACTACTAGTGATGCTAAAATTTAAATAAAAGTAATTTTAAAAAAGGAAAAGCAATTCTTATATATTTATATGAAATTTGTTTTATTATTATAATTATTATTATAATGAAGAAAAAATGATCTTTCAATCAATGAAATTAAATTGATGCAGATGTTGAACAGAGAGAAACATTTGGGTCGCTGGCATGTGTGTGTGTGTGTGTGTGTGTATGTGCGTGCTTGATCTTCATCAGCAGTGTGTTGGTTGCTTTCTTCAATAACGCCACTAGGACGTTGTCGTTGTCATCATATTGAAAATTTCAGAGCAAAATTGGGACAAACCTTTTGACACGCTTTTCTCCACAGAACTCTGCCAACTTTTGGACATTGTTTCGTTGTAAAAATTGTTCTTTGTTTCCAAAATCTCCAACAAGGCAGAGCTACAATTTTGCTATTAAGTTAAGCAAATTATGAAATTAACAAAAATGGCTCCAACAGTCATAAGATCTTGGATCATTGTTGTGATGCTGTGCCATTTGGCCGGTGGAAATTGGGAATTTCAACGTTATGATGGATGGTACAACAACCTGGCTCATCCTGAATGGGGAACAGCAGGTATTTTCAAATTTTTTACATTTTCTCTCTGTTTTGTCTGCTTATTTTAAATTTAATGATTAATAATATCTATTTTAAATAAATTTTGAATTTGATTTATACTACAAAAAAATATTGTAAATGTTTATTGAATTTAGTTATTCTATTTGCTAAATATGCTGTGAAGTCATGTTCACAACATGTAAAGAATATTGATAAAGAGAAAATGTGAATATGATATTATTTATTTATGCTTATAAATTTATAGACATGCATGCAACACAAAAAAATAATAAATAAATGTTATTTATGTTAATATGTTAATAATGCTCAGCATTCAATTTTAACATTGCAAACATTTTAAACTAAATGGCATGTGCTTCACAAATGCTACTTCATCAAACGGAAAACATATTTTCCGTTTTTATCATGTTTTTTTTCTTTACAAAATATTTGAAAAGATTTAAAAAAATATTCGAATATTTAAAAGTACTAATGCAAAAAAGTAACTATTTAAATATTATTTATGCAAAATTATTTATATTTTGTTTTACTTTGAAAAACAAATGTTATGCTTAAATGAACTGATGCTTAACAATGTATATAGCTTGAATATTGATTGTTCATTTGAAACAGTTTGCACATATTTCATAATTTTTATAAATTTTAAAGTTTAATTAATTTTTATTCATCTAATTGTGAATATTTCTCAGTTGAAATGTGGTATGATAGAAATATAAATTAAAAATATTCTTTTTAATATTAAAAAATTTCCAACACTACAAAACTTATTATCCATAGCATTGAATGAAATTATTAATAACGATAAATTTTTGAATGAAAACAAAATCGAAAATTTAAATTTCACACATGTAAGTTTTGTATACTGATGCAATGATATAAAATTGTGGATATCAGAGAATGTCATGCATGTAGGTCGCAATTTGGTAGGCCAGTTTCTATGTTGTAAAGTGAAAAATCATTGCTAATCAATTGCTGATTGACCTCGTAGAACAGACTTTTAGGTTTTTAGGTCATTTGTGATGATTTTTCCATAAAATTTAAAAGCAGTTTTCCAAAAAACAGAAAAAATAGACTTTTTACTATTACTAGAAAAAAAAGCAACTGCAAAATTTAGCTTATTGATTTGTTTGTTAGTTTGAATTGAAAATGTGTGTGAAAAAGAAAGAGAGAAAGAGAGAGAGATAGAAAAAATGGAGAATAATAATTTTAATACAAGTGATTAAATTTAAATTTCAAAGAATAATAATCGTTCGTGTAGAATTGTCTAGAATGTAAGATTTCGATACTTGCATTAAATTTTCATCCAGTTTCAGAGGGAAAAATTGAAATGTTGAGCTTGTCATTTTGAATTATTTAAAATCGAAAAAAAATTAAGAAAATAGGTTTTCAATGAACAATTTAACATTCTTCTCAGTATTGTATTTCTTTTTTTTTTGAAAATTTGTAAATTTAAAGCGTTTTACTCATTGTATCAATTGTAGCAATTAAGGCAGTTCAAGCATGCATGAACAATTCCAACAAAATGTGAAACTCGATTTCACATCGAGGTCAGCTGAGATTAATTTCATTCTTCACATTTTTTCATACCACTGTCAGAATTATCAGTTTTTTCTTTATTTTATTTTTATTTTTCAGTTATTTGAAAATACAAATAAACTCTTTTGTAAAATTTAATTTCAATTATAAAAAATTAAAAAATATTACTGTTTCATTTCATTTATTTGTTCACTACTTTAATTACCGAACACAAAATCACATTTAAATAGGCATTATTTAAAATCTTGCATGTAAATTTGTGAAATAATAATGAATTATTATTATTATTTATGCATATACATTTGCAGGAACTTTTATCATCCAATAAAATTTTGAAAACATTATTTTAAACAATATATATAATGTTTAGCATTTTGTTTTGTTTATACCGTGTTTATTCAGCACATGCACATCTTCAACTTCATGTTTATTTATTCTACAAGAAAATTTTTAATGTAAATATTATTGCAATCATTATGTTGTCAGTTGTCAAGCATGAAATTAAATTAATTATTAAACTTAAATGAATTTAATTTATGTAAACAAATTTATCATAATATTATTTAGTGAACATCTATATTATCATGTGAAGGTATTTTATAAAAAGAAAACGTAAAAATATGTTTTTTTTGAAATTAATTTTCCAGTGTACAATTTAGCTGAAAGTATTGCTGCATTCTGTATTACAAAACAAAAGTCATGTTAAATCAACTTTTACTAGCTGCCATGTTTGCAATATAAAAAATACCAATGGATACTGAATTTTTGATTTCAATTTATTTTAAAGTAATTAAAAATAAAAATTGTCAGTTTTTGTTTTCAAAACCAACAAAAATATCATGTCACAGTGTTTTGATTATAATGCTGATTACATGATACTATATGATATTAATATAATATTGATTAAGATATTATCAATATATTGATTAGAATATTTATACTATTATTTTTATATGTGATTTTGTATATTTTCAACACATGTTATCATTTTTTGTTAGAAATTTTAACATCATTTATATATTTGATCACATAATTATCACTTTGCTATTTAGTTTCTTAACATTATGCATTTTTCTATACCTTCATTTCAAATTAGGTAGCCGTTTGTATCGACAAACGCCAAATGCATATTTAGATGGAGTATATCAAATAAACGACTCTAGTCCAAATGTCAGAGCAATAAGCAATCTGGTATTCAAAGGACCAGATGGAATTCGAAATAGTCGTAATGTAACCACTATGTTTGCTTTTTTCAGTAAGTTTCTACGTGTAATGTAATTCAGATATTTAAATTTTGCATTTTTTCAAGGCCAAATGGTGGCATATGAAATTTTACAATCAACAGAAATTTCATGCCCAATGGAAATGCATCACATTGCTATTGAACGATGCGATCCAATTTTTGATGCTAAATGTACAGGTAAAATGGCAATGCCATATTTACGAGCCAAATATGATAAGAATACGGGTCTGGGAATTAACAATCCTAGAGAACAGGTAAAGATACTGAATGAAAATATTTGCTGAATATTGTATCTCCTTTATTACAGCTGAATGAAAGGACAAGTTGGATAGATGGAAGCATATTGTACAGTGTTAACGAACCTTGGTTAAATATAATGCGTTCATTTGAAAATGGTACACTCAGAGAAGGTCTGATGAAAGGTTACCCTCCACTGAATGCAGAAAGGCTTCCACTGATTAATCCACCTCCACCACAGTTGCATCGCCTGGTTGATCCAGAACGAATGTTCAGTAAATTTAACTGATTAAAACATTTTATTAGCAACTTTTCTTTTGTTTTTATTATTGATGTTTTCAGTGCTTGGAGATCCTAGGATGAATGAAAATCCTCCTTTATTAGCTTTTGGTTTAATGCTATATCGATGGCATAACAAACAAGCAGAAAAATTGCAACAAAAATATCCGCACTGGTCAGACGTCAAATTATTCGAACGAGCTCGTCGTTTTCTCATAGCACATTTGCAAGTAAGGCAATATAATGTAGAACAGAAATAATCAGCTTATTATTATTCATATTATAGAATATTATTATGTATGAGTTTTTGCCGGCTCTTTTGGATGAACCAACCAAACCGTATGAAAAGTATAATCCGCATCTGCCACCAGGCATAAGTCACGAGTTTGCCGTTGCAGCATTTCGTTACCCTCACACTATGGTTCCAGCTGGAACGTTTTTAAGGTTTTATTAAAATTTTCATTAACTTTCCTCTGACTAATCGTCGTTTAGGAATGGTCAGTGTCAGTTTGAAACAAATGTAGGCGGGTACCCTGCTCTGCGTCTATGTAACACTTGGTGGAATGCACAGGTAATAATAATAATCATACTTAGATGAAATTTATAAATTTGAAATGAAAAAATATAGTTTCTTAATTTTATCCCATAATGTAGGGTTGAATTTAATGCATTTTTCAAATTTCTTAAATATTTTTATTTTTAATAGGATGAATTGCAAAGGTATGGTATGGATGAATTTATTCTTGGCATGGCTTCACAAGTAGCTGAAGAAGAAGATCGTTTTATTGTCAGCGATTTGAAAGGTGAGTGATTGTTTTAGGCGAAAGTATTTTTCAAATGAAACCAAAATTAAGATTTCGTATTTGGACCAATGCATTTTTCTCGACGAGATCTACCTGCTTTGTCATTAATGCGCGGTCGAGATAATGGCTTGCCGGATTATAACACCATGCGTAAATCATTCGACCTCCCTGCTGTCGACTGGCATACTATAAACCCGGATCACTACAATGCTGATCCCCAGGTTGTGGCAATTGCTGCTTTATTTTTTTTATTCCAATTTAACTTATTATAGTGTTTTAGTTTTACGAAAAGCTGAAGTCGCTGTACGGAGGAAATATTACTAAAATGGACATGTATATTGGTGGAATTTTGGAATTCAACGCCGGAAAGGTTGGAGAACTATTCAAACGTATTATTCGTGATCAGTTTTATCGAATTCGTGATGCTGATAGATTTTGGTTTGAAAATCGTGATAACAAGTAAATATTTGCGTTTCCTTTTAAAATCTGCATATTCTCAGATGCAGAATGTAAAATGAGGTTTTGAAAATTACGTTTACAGTTTACAGAAAAAGTTTGCATTGTTTTATCATTTTAAGCTTCTTTCATAGCAGTACTAGTTAAAATTATAATTTTCTGTAAACAGTCTAATTAACGTTAAAAATATGTATGCACTTTAGGTTGTTTACTGAAGAAGAAATTCAGGAGATAAAAAATGTTCGATTGTATGATATGATTATACAAACCACAGGCATTAAACCTAATGAAATTCAGAAAGACGTTTTCTTTTGGAAAAACGGTATCAAGCAATTAATAAAAAGCTGCAATATTCAAGGAATTAAACGCATCATTTCAGGTGACCCCTGTCCTCAGCCATTTCAGCTTAATATTAGTTTCTTGGAACCTTGCATTCCGTTTATGCGACATGATCATTTTATGGGTAATGAAGTTTCCTTCATCTATTCTTGCATCGCATTGGGAATTGTTCCAGTAGGTACGCATCAAAAAATTGTATCAATTTTTATTGCTTTAAAAGTTGTGTTTTATTTCAAATAATTTTATGGTATGCAGTTAGTTAGAATTAAAAATGAATGAAGAAAATATTGAAGTATTTGTTTTAAAATTGTTTAGCATGCGTTGGTATTGCAATGTGGATGGTGAGACGGAGTAAAAAACGAAGAAATGCTGGATCGTTCAACATTAACAATGCGAACATTCGCAAGGAATTGAACAGCAATACTGATGAAAATCAGTGGAAAAAAGAAGAAAATAAAGTTTTTTCCGTTTTTCACGGTTAATTTTGTTAAAAAACTTCAATTATTTTTGCAAATGCTTGATCATAAAAGCATATCATAATTTTAATGAAATATATTCCATTTAGCTATCGAATGGTTGCATGAACATTATTGTCGTAGTGTTGTCATTTGTCTTGACAAAAAACCAGCCATTCGTTTGCTCAAGCGTAGAGGAGGTCTTTTACGTTCAGTTTGTCTTGAAGCAGTAAAGACATGTAAAATATTCGTTAGCGATCGAGCTTTTCTTCTTATGGTATTCCCAGACGACTATGATATGGTAATATTAATAATATTATTATTATTTATGCTAATCATATATTTTTCTTATAAACTTTACTTTGTTTTTTTTTGTTTAGGTTCTCCGTTTTGATTCTTATACTTCTTGCACAAAGCTGCTAAGAAGTTTAGAATTGTTGCTGCGATGGCATGGTAAAGACATAGAAATAAAACACGAAAATACTGAACGCTTGCTGGCAATGGCTGAAACTGTTGAAATTAGAAAGCAAAAACTTGAACACTTTTTCCGTGAAGCTTATGCTAAAGTGAGCTTATTTTTTATATGGAAGAGAAATAGCTTTATAATTTTCATTTTTATTTATAGGCTTTTAATGTCCCAGAAATGCGAAGCGAAGCTGTAAATATGGATGACGTTTCGCAGCCTGTTCTTCAGACCATGCTGACAAAGGCTGAATTTGCTGATGCCTTAGGAATGGATGAGAATGATCTCATAATACAGCGACTTTTTCGATGCGTGGCACGCCAACATCCAGATAAAATTTGTTTTCGTGATTTTCTTGATGTTGTTATAAAATTTGCAAATGGTACCATAAAAGAAAAGCTGCAAATATTGTTTAATATGTGTGATCGCAGAGCAGATGGACATGTAGATAAAAAAGAATTTGCTCACGTGATACAGTATATCTTTTTATTGTATTTTTGATTTTGAATTATTATATATACATATATTACCTATTTTATATGTAATATAATATTCCGAATTTAAAAATAATCTGAAATTATTTTATAAAATTAATATTATAAATTTAGATCAGCTATGAGCAACGCTGGTACTTGCTTACGGCCAGAAAAAGAAGTAGAAGCAATTGAAAACATTTTCCGTTCTTGCGGAATTGATCCTAAAAAAGAATTTCTTACTTTGGAAGATTTTGAAATAATTCACAGTGAATTTCAAGGCATTGGCTTGCATTTAAAAGGACGCAATCAGCATATTCTGAATAAAACATCTTTAGAGCGGTTAGTTATAAAATTGAACATTTCTTATTATTTTAATTTCTGTTAAAATTTTAGTACTGAAAGCATTTGTTTATCTGTACCAGTTACAAATAGAGAGTTCACAGTTAAAAATTTTGGCAACAACATTACTAGCTGGCTTGAAGATTATAGGCAGCACATCACTTGTCTCACTGTATTTTTTACACTTTGCTTTGCTGTGTTTTTTGAACGCTTTTGGCGTAAGCTTTTATTTATTTTCTTCAAACCAGAAAATTTAATTGATATGCTTAATTTTGGTATGTTAATTAATTAATTTATTTCAGATTTTTATTCCATGTCAGAACACGGTGATTTAAGACGCACTATGGGACTGGGTATTTCATTTAGTCGAGCCAGCGCAGCAGCAATTTCGTTGTGCATGGGTGTCATCTTGCTGACAGTATGCCGTAATATGATTACATGGCTTCGAGAAACCCCTCTTGGATATTACATTCCATTTGACGCCACATTATCATTTCACAAAATTGTTGGTATTACAACTGGAATATTTTCAGGTATATGATTTTCATGCCTTTTAATGCATTTAATATTTGTATTAAAAACGTTTGTATTTAGCAATACACACAGCTGGACACTGCATTAACTTCTATCACATCTCAACTCATGATCTAGAAGGATTAAAGTGTTTGTTTCAAGATGCTGTTTTTGAGTAAAGTATATATTCATGTATTTATCTTCATTTTAAATTAGTTTACTTTAGCTCTGACATGAAACCATCCATAAGTTATTGGTTGTACGGAACTGTGACCGGAGTTACCGGAATATTACTTGTGCTTGTTATGAGTGTAATGTACGTTTTCTCTCTTCCATCCATTATAAACAGCGCTTATCATGCTTTTCGAGTCACGCACTTGCTTAACTTCCTTCTTTATGCGTTGACTATAATTCACGGCATGCAAAAATTACTGACGGTTAGTGTACCATTTTTGTAAAAGCTTTTAATAGATGTACACGCATTTTTATTTTTAGCAACCAAGCTTTTGGTATTACATTACAATACCCGCTGTTCTGTTAGTGCTGGATCGAATGATCAGTCTTCGAAATGATTATAAGCAGCTGGAAATTTTATCTGCTGAATTATTACCTTCTGGTTTGTTTAACTTTTCCTTTTAAAGCAAATTGCTACCAATGTGTTGTTTTAGATATTACGTTTATTAAATTTAAAAGACCTAGAAATTTTCATTTTCGCAGTGGTCAGTGGGTGCGAATTCGATGCTCAGCTTTTAACTGCAAAGGGAATGAATGGCATGCATTTACTCTTGCTTCTACGCCAGATGATCGAACTTTAAAAATTTACGTCAAAGCACAAGGGCCGTGGACTTGGAAACTCAGAGAAAGTATTTTGGAAGCACAGCAATATGGCACCAGCTATCCTTTAGTAAAATCAGCTGATACGCTTATCCTGATAGAAATTATTTGAATTGTTTTCAGTTGCAAATGGAAGGTCCTAATGGTGCAGGTAATCAAGACTGGTATAATTATGAGGTCTGCATTATGATTGCTGCTGGCATTGGAGTCACTCCATATGCATCTGTTCTTATGGACGCAGTCAAAGCAAGAAACAGTTTTAAACATTCAGATTCTGTGTGCAGAAAAGTATAAAATAGTTTTTATTTATTTATTACATTTTAGTTAGCATAACATAAATATTGTAGATATACTTCTTTTGGATTTGCCCAACTTATAAAAATTACGACTGGTTCATTGAAATATTACGTAGAGCGGAGGAAGAAGATAAAGAAAGCATGGTAGAAACGCATATATTTGTAACTCAATTTTTTTACAAATATGATCTCCGCACTACAATGCTAGTATGTTGTTTGCTTATTCTGCTTTGCATATTTTATATTAAACTTTATTTTTATAGTACATATGTGAGAAACACTTTCGGATTGAAGAAGGTCGAAGTATGTTCACTAATTTGAAAGCAACAAATCACTTTGGACGACCAAACTTAGAAGCATTATTTGGCTATGTGCAGAGCAAACATCCAAAGGTATATTCTATTGATATGTAAAAATTACTGTCTAACTTATGCATTTCAAACTTAATTATATTTTTTAGCTAAACTGCATTGGTGTATTCAGTTGTGGGCTCCCAAGTGTAAATAAAAGTGTCCAAAATACATGTGAAATAATGAACAGACGACGAAAAACTCACTTTGTTCATAAATTCGAAGCTTTCTAAATGTGCTTGAGATATAAGATTTTCTACTAAAAAACATTTTCATTTCAACGAAATCCATAATTGCCAACAAAATTTTAGTACTGTTGAAAAAGTTTGCTGGCAAACTTACTGAAAACAATTATACTGCTTACTATCATTCTTTAGGGGTACTGTTTATCAAAAAATAAAATTTTAATTCTTAAAATACAGTTGTTTTCTTTAACCTATGTTAACTATGATTTGCCACATTTTTGTTAAGAGTGTTAATATAAGACGTTATGTAATTTAAATTTTCCTATATACAAAGTTGCATTTAAAATGTAAAGTCGCATGTGAAGCAAAAACAACAGCGCAATGAACACTAATTTTATTAAATTTCAATATCATCTGCATTGTCATTTTATTTTTATTGTTCTTAAATAGTAGGACGAAATCCTAAAGTAAATGAATTTTGTAAATGTAATTGTCTGAAATAAAACTAACCATAATGCTATAGATTTTTTCTAAAAAGAAATTATAGTTCAGTATAGCAAAAAATGCAACTGTTATGTGTTGGTTGATATGTTACCTTTTATGCTACTTGGTGCAAACAATTCTATTAAAATTTCTAAAACATTAATACTTTAAGTATTGTTATTTTTGACTAATTATTTTAATTTTTGCAGAAACTGAATTGCGTAAGCCTAATATTTGTTTCTAAATTATCATTATCATTATCGCAGAACTGGCAATATTTATATGATAAAGAAAAAATTTATAGAACCACAAAATTTTTTGAATAATTATTTTAGAGTTTACAGTCATGAAACTTAATTTTGTGTATAAGTTTATTAATTGAAAAAATTTCAATAAGCATATAGTACAAAAATAAAAACAAATTTTAGTTAAACGTTGTCATATTACAGAGCTTAAAGCTCACATGAAATACGTTGAGTAGGCAAAATTTCTTGTGGCTCAGTTTCAATACCTAAAGAAATTTCTTTTCCTGTATTTGATCGTTCATTACATGTGCAATTTTCACAATGAACTTGCAAATCAGATTTCCATTTTTCTAGTTGATTTTTATCTGCATCTGCTGGTCTGTGAAAATTACTAATTGTTGCATTCTTTGTAAAAGCACACTTTTGAACTGGATCAAGCTTTGCGAACAAAACTGGCGTATGAGGTGACGCGTTGGAAACGTCAGTATCGATAGTCGATATGGACATTTCTTCATAATCAAGCTGCAGAAATGTCTTGAATTTACAAGATGAAAAACGTTCTATGAGCCTTATAGAAACACCAATTGTGAGGCAACTTCCACCTGAAAATATTATTTAGCTAATAATAGAATAATAAAATAAATTAACTAAAATTTTAATATTTCATATACTATGCGCGTTACCGTCCTTTATGATGTTTATAATCATCAACATACCTGTGGCAAGAATAAGCCAAAAGCACCATCCAAAACGGAACATAAGGTGCGAATGCATTTCCAGTGTATTTGGAAAAGGGATAGTTAAATGTTTTGGGCAAGCCATGGCATAAACTGCATTCGAGATCAACAAGCAGCAACCGAGAAGTGATAAAATTCGAGAAAAGTATCTTGGTAACATGCACATCACCAACATTAAAACACACCACAATGAAAACGATATCCTAAATTAACACTGATAAATTGATTTACATAAGAAAATAATTTTTATTTATCAAAATTTATTTGATGATTAATTAATACATTTTAAGAATTTTAAAACAAAATTACCAGAGAATAAAATCTGTATAGTATCCGGCTAAACGGTAACCTCGGCCCCATATAAAGCCGGCTTTTTCCATTGCAAAATATTCAATTACAGTAATTATTGGATAAGGCAAGCCTTTATGCAGTGATTCCACCAAATTTTGCTGCATTGTTCGAACTGTTGAAAAAGTCATTTATTTTTAAAATGAAAACACTTTTTAGCAAACTGATTACCATCAGTAAAGTGAATACGTTCATTGTAATTCATATAATCTTGGCTCTTTTGGTCAGATTCACCTGAAAATGTTTCAATTTGATTGTAAATGCTAATGTGTAATTCAAAAAAAAATTTATGTAGCTAATGGCAAAATAGGACAAAAACACCATCGCAAACAATGTTTTTGCTTTTGTGGAAACTTTATTTATTGAATAATGTGTTCAGTCTTAACTCTGTGTATATGTGATTAAAAACTCTGATGATTACCAGCATAAAAACTGATGAATTGCCTCATTGAAGAAAGAGAAATTTTTAAATTTCTCAAAGGTAAAAATTCTGGCAAAATCAAATAAAATAAAATAAAGTGATTTTAAAAGCATTTCTCTATAAAAAACAAATATTCAATTAAATGCTTGTATAAAATGCGCAATAAGAATATAAATCTTATATAAACGATTGCAAATCTTTAAAATATCAGGGTTCCAGTAGTATTTAAATATTAAACAAATTTTTTGTATATTCTTACAAAAAATAATAGATAAAATGCTTTCTTCTGAATCCTTCCTGCATATCATAAAATAATAAACACACAATACAGCTTGCACGCATTAAATTTTAAAATAATCATAATTTTTCATTTTTAGATAATTTATGATGTTTCATAGGCTTGTAATTCAGTACTGATTACATTCACTACTTAAAATAAAACAGTTAAGCTGCATCAAAAACGTTAATTAAATTTTATCCCTGAATACCTTTAAAATTATTGGTTTTCATTAATTCAAGAAGCTTATTACTATAAAAATTAATCTGCGCTAAATTAGAACTTATCATAATAGAAAATTCTACATTTCGAAGTGGACGTTCAGCTCATGGTTCATAATAGAACTACGCACTGTTGGCTACGTCGATGATTTTTTTTAGTGCGCTCATTTATATTCCGCAAAAGCTAAAACATTGTTAACGAATTATCAAAAAGTAATTCTTGTAAAAAGAACAAACCTATAAGAGTAATATTAGCATGGGATAGGCCTATTTTTACGCCTAGGACGCCAAAAAATCGTTCCGCTGTGAAGGCACGGTAAGGAGAAAAGAGTGTTACCTCTGCTTTGTGCCAGCATGGGTAAAAGTGAACCACTTGAACAGAAACACAGCGTACATTACATTGCTGCGACTTACGTTAATAACACTTACGTAAAATTGAAGCGCCGACAAACAAAGTTAAAATCACAGAGAGAAAACTGGCCAATTTCTAAAATATTTCAAAAATATTTAAATATGTAAATGAGTATTTTTTTAATTTGAT
The DNA here is from genome assembly GCA_001447755.1 of Trichinella papuae. NCBI lineage: Eukaryota > Metazoa > Nematoda > Enoplea > Trichinellida > Trichinellidae > Trichinella > Trichinella papuae. Next base: position 429,857 of record JYDO01000002.1, on the reverse strand, counting down.
TTAAAAGTTTATAACAACGTTGCAAACAGTAAATTTCAAGTCTTTTTTGATTTGAGTGATAAATTCTTTTTAATTTAATTTAAATTAAACTTTATCACAAAATGCACAACTTAAAGCTGAAAGCATCATGATTTCGTTTAGAAACTTGTCAGTAATATTTTGTATGTTAACATCAAATTTATTTGTAACTATATGCTAATTACTGAATTTTATATTCAATATTAACGTATTAATGTTAAAATTAATTCTCAAATTATGATTTAATTCTGCACGATTCTCAAATTTTGCACGTATTAAAATTGTTCCTGAAACCCGAATTTCATTCATTGCACTAAAAACCTGCATAGTAAGAGCAAGAGCTGCAATTTAAAAAATCAGAAGCTACAAAGCAATATCAGCATTTATTGTGTCATTTTTCTGACAAATATACTATTCGTTAACCCAGAAAATATCTTTGAGAAAAAAAGGCAATAAAGTTATTCACCTATTACCGCACCCCTTGTTTGGCAAGAAAATAGATTTTTTTCTATTTAAAGATCTCTCTGTTTATGTCATCGTTGGGATGTTGAAATTGACAAAAATTGGAACAGCACAATGATTCAGACAAGGGCCTAACTGAAAATTCTGTCATTACATGTCAGGCATGAATATGTTTTTTTTCTTGTGGTTTAATTCATTGAAATTCAAGTACCTTTTTCAGTCAAACTGAAAAAGGTAAAGGTTAAAAAGGAATAATTTAAACCGAACTAAATATTAACCTTTTTCAAATGCTCGATTTTATTCAAGATTCAAAAACCAGAGAATTTTGTTTTCAGCCCTGTGTTCTCATTCTGCCATTTGAAAAATAGGTCTCTACTACCAGCATGCAACAGAGAAGCGCTTCTAAGCATCATCTAGTCATTATTACTATTACTATTACGATTATTATTATTATTATTATCATTTATGTCAGAATAATTTGCATTATAAAATTAAACAAAATCAAAACAAAACAGTTTGTAAATACATATATGCGGTAAGCAAACTGTAAATAGCTGTAAAATTTATGAATTGTCAAACTGCTTTGCTAGTATTAGCAAATCACTTTGCATTCTTACAATCGTTTAAACAGGACACACAATATTCTACAAGGAAAACGTTGCTTTGCACTGCTGAGTGAAGTAATAGCATACTGATACTATTGGTATAAAAAGGAAGTAAACCAGATATATAATGCAATTAAATAATGTATGTTTGCTTCCTCAGGCAATTGTATTATTCATAAAATCAATAAAGAAGGAAATTAATTCAATTAAAAGCTTCTTATAATCAATTATTAATAGATTACAACTTTTGGAAAATAATATAAAAGCATTTTGTTAGGGAAAATGGATTACTTCAATGATCAGTAACTTTGGAATGTTCCATGAATAAAGTGATTAGAACTGGTCATTTTACTTCCAGCTGTTGCTGTTGGTGTTGTTGTCGTTGTGACCAAGCAAAAGAAAGCCATTATTACTTCTGGATGAAAATAAAATTTCTTGTCATTCTTAACAGACATTATTTTCAACTGACACATGACAAAAAAATTTTTACTTGTAACAATAAGAAACCAGACTGAAACTGAAACTTGTCAATGTATTTCACTCAAAATGCTTCACAGCTAACTCACAAAATATAATCAAGTTCCATAAAAGAAGTAAAAGATAGAAAATTAAAAACTGTAAATGAAAAGCATTTATTCATTCTCTTTTATTCACCAAAATTACAATATTTAAGAAGTTTTCTTTTAAATAATTATTAATCAGTTTTCAAGAAATTTTATTACTAATTTTATGTGAAAATATTATTTAAATAAACTAAATTTAAAAAAGCATTGCGTGAATTGCATTCTTTAGACATTGAAAAGACTGGTAATACTTTTATTTTTTCTTATAATGAAACTCACTATCTAAAATTTTTAAGCTGAATCTAATCTAACTTTTAACTTTGTATCCGTAATAATTATTTTTCTTTTCATTCTCAGTTCATTGCGGATGATATACAACGGTTCTGTATTCAAAAAGTATTATTCAATAAAATGCTATTCATATAATGAAAGTGGTTTTATTCATTAGCCACAAAGTAAAATGAGAAAGCATAGCAAAACTATTAAGAAGACACATTTTCCAAAATTTAAGTCTAAATCCACATTGCTTTTTTGTCAACAATAATAATAAACTTTAAACTAGCTATCTGAAAGCAGCTACACTTATTCTAAATGGAAAGAGAAACAAATATTTACACAATTAATTTGTTCTTGATATAAAATAAAAGTGCAGCAGAATATGGGTAGAAATTTTAATAAGCTGATAAAAACCATGATTATGCTTATTTCTTCAGTTGTTTTTATTTTTACTTTTGATATGAATAACAAAGTATTGGATAAGGTAACTCGATACTGAATGTTATGATCATGATTGAAATGGCCGTTTAGTAGACGAACCTTTTTATAGTAAATAGGAATCTAATCTGTAATCTGGTACCAGATACTGCTGCAAGACACTGTAAATTTATTTTTAACTTTTAATCTCATCTATCGGCAATGCGATGAAGATGACAAAAATGAAAACTTGTTCACATAAAAATAAATACGTCATCTTTGATGTCACTTTCAACAAATTTATAGCTAACATCTAAACCACCCTGCAAGTATTAGTAGAGTGAATGAATAGATATAAGAACTTTTGAAATCTTAAACTTAAACTGAAATTTGAAAGTTTAAAAATTTAAATCCCCAAAAGCATACACGTTGCTAACATTATATTTCAAATAAGATTATAAATTAAGAATTGTTTATTACCATTTTTTAAATTGCATTTGCATGACAAGATTTAAATGTATCATTAAAAATAATTAACATAAAATGAAATTAAAATAATGCATTTTTCTTACACGCCTCCGAATACCGGGAAAGATGATCAGGAATGTGATGAAAAATATGGAAAACACTACTGCAATTTTAGCAGTAGTGAAATCGATGAGAACTGAGGTGCGATGGTCTCCATAAAAAGTTGGTCCGCCATTATCGCGGAATGCGTTGAACCAACCTTGAATCATTCGATCAATGTACAGTTGGTGAACAGCAAATCTAAAATTTTCACTGATTCAGTGGTCAAACAATAACAGCTGCTACAACTTGGTGTATGTGTGTGTGTGTGTAATGGTATGTGTGCAAAACTTGAATAAATTGTTTACAGCTTTGTAAAACTGGCCCTTCGCCTTAAACCTGACGCTTTTTACCTGTCGCTAATTTTTTTATATTGGCGTTGCTTGAAAAGATGAAGCAATGAAGGTACAGTGAACAGTTGGCGAGGCTATTTATTGTTTTTTAGATAACTCCAGCAAGGTGAAGGTCTGGTATGTGTGGAATGTAGTCCTAAGGACAATTTACGTCATGATAGGTAGCTTGCCATGAAGCAGTGAACTGGTATTTGGATGTTTAGAAAAAAAGAAAGGAATACAAAATTGCTTGCTCAAATAAGCTGTGAAATACTCATGCCAATTGTTCTTGCTGAATATAATTTCTGTAGTTTGTAATTTTAATGAACGCATATCACAGAAAAAGGTAATAGAAATTGCCACATCGGTGAACTGTAGTAAGCTTCAAGGCTACAGCATTATAAATCATCTTCCCACGTGTGTGGACGTACCGACTTCCGTTTGCACTTTCCCAAATGCTCGCTTTCGCTCAGCTTGCCTCCATCGCCGATGTCTAAAGCGACGATGCTGTTGACACGCCCTAAAAACCTATTTCTCTCATCAAGTAGGTCTTTTAAAAAAGCCTAAGGCAAAGTGTAGCAGTTTTGCATGGCCGTACAATAGCATATCAAACCTTAACCACCTCTGCTTTAGCATGAAACCTTGCGTGGATACATTCTTTGAAAATTTTGCTGAACTTTGACAAATCTTTCATTAGACTATAATCAACTTTAGATTTTACACACTGTTCCAACTATTTACTGATAAAGGAACTGAGAAATCAATGTTTAATGCATTTATACGGCAATATGGTTTAAGGTTTTTAAATTTAAATATTTTATTGTGCAAATGAATTTTAAAGTTTTGCTAATAAATGGCATTGATTATGGTGACTGTTTGACAAGATGAAAACAGATAATTTTGACAAACGCTAAAAGAATCACTACTTGCTCCTTTCTAATAATAAAATTCAGGCTACTGCGTTCAGTGTGCATGACTTGAAGCGCATCAAGTTCTCAATTGTTTCTTGTTGTTCCGCTCCATGCCTGCATGCTATGCTCTGAAACTGCATTCCTCTGGACATTGAACAATGCACGTGATGGCAATACAACGTACAAGTTAGTGAACTTGTGACAAAATGAATCAGCTGAGTAGATGTTGATTAAAAAAGAGAAAAGAAAAAAGAAAAAGATTATTTTGCAAAACTGGTCTATAACAAAAAGCTTTGCTTTTGGAAATTTTAGCAACAGAAAATTGCTTTGCATTTTATTAGTAGTTGATTTCAGTGCAGTTGTAGTTGGATCAACAACAAGAGGTTAAATTAAAACTAGAAATTGGTAATTTGCATTTAATTAAAAATCTCAAAAATTTATACAATGGAAAAAGAATACAATATAACTTTAAATAATAGTAATATTTTTTTTTAAATAAAATTTCAAATTCTCTCAGATACTTAACAGAAATGCGCAGAGGTTTCAAACAGTTTCAGCTCTGTCAGTGTTGTTCTAGTAGTAAATGATTGCACTGGCGTTAAAAGCATTTTTAAATTTCAACTTTCTTCATCACATATATTACCTAGGCAGCTAACAGCAACGCTTCAAGCAATCAAGCATTTCTAAACCTTGATGCATGTTATTTTGAACAATTCACTTTTGATAATAAACAATTTTGCTTTTATAAAATGCAAAATATTTTTCAATTACAACATGGAACTGCACTAATAAGCAAATAGTTGCGCAGTTTCATAAATTTTAAGTATATAAACAATAAAATCATCTTGAAACAGGCATTTGTTCATTGACAACTTACCCAATTTAGAGAGTTCTATTATTAACCAAAACTGCAATTATTGAACTCAGTAGCAGCGAATTGTAAAACAAAGAACAGTGTTGACGACGCTTGCAGTAATTGCTAAAATTGTCACAGCACTTTGTATCATTGTTGTTATCAAAGGTAAAAATTAACGTTAAGTGTTTAGCTTAGCGTTTTGATGTGCATCTAGCAATTATAATCTTCTCATGTTAGCAAGCATCATTTTTTGCAACATCAGTTTCAATATTCATGGTGTATTTTCATTAAATTTATTAAAATACAAGAACAAGAATATGTATATGAACAATAAAAGGTTTGTAAGAAATCATCATAAGGGTAACCCATTTCAGTAAAACTGACCATTTCAATGGAAAAGTGCAATCGTTCCATGCTTCAACTTTTCACTCTAGTTATCCTTCCCCATATGTTAAGTGGTGTGAATTGTTAAGCAATATAAATTAAAAACGCTCATTTTTAATTTAAATAAAATATATATATACTGAAGCAAATACCTGAAGTAAGAAAGTTTACAAATCAGTAAGAAAGCTTGACTCCGTGATGAAAATCAAATGATGAAATTGAATGCTTTGTTAATAAAAAACAAAAAAAACAATACCAATTTATTTTGTTGAGTCATTTTTAAAAGAAACAATGAGGCCAGATGTTTTGCAATGAATTCAGGAATTGAATGATTGTTTTACAAGCAACAATGACAAAGATTTATTTATTGCACAAAATAGCGCAAATCACAGCGAAAATTTAAAATACAAAAGTTTCGTAAACAAAAGGTAAATTACACTAAATAAATTATTTTATTTAAAATTAAAAAAATGATTTCTTTTATTGCTCAACGCATACGAAGGTGTTTCTAGGAAAAAATGTGCATTAGCATGTCAGCTTCGTATAAGCTTTGGGATTTTTCCCAAAAAGTATGTTGAAAATAAAACATACACTTTATGAACGCCAATTCTTCTAAAAGTTTGAAATTTATAAAGCAACTAATAGGATTTTAAAATACTATGCAAAATGAAATTATCAAAACAGACAAACAATAAAGTCCATTTGAATTGTAGGCTAATTTTATTAGATGAACGTATTGTGTTCATTATTATTATTATTATCATTATTTTATTCAAATGTAAAAGGCTGAAATCAAAAATAATCAAACCTGAAACTATAACTGTAACTAGTCCTTTTTACTTTCTTGTAAAAGTGCAAAATGTGGTCTATGCAAAATTCAGCTACTTGATGGTGGTATTTAAACTGAGAATATACGTGTGATTTTTGTGCATTTTTTATGCATCTCGCTGAAAACTAGTCATGTAGTCGTCAGTCTGCTTTAAAAGATAACATAAACAGATCTTGTATTGATGTCACTAATGAAAGCAAAAAATATACACTTCTAAATGTGTTTACAGTTGCTTTCTGATGAAAATTTATGCTTTGCTTTGCAAAATGAATGAAAAATGCTTCCAAAAGAACTTTCATTTCAAAAATTTTATAATTATCAAATGATATAAGTAAGCTGAAAAAGCAAGTTTTTAAAAGTATATATATATATATATATATAACTCTGATGTAAAAAATAACATGAATTTTTCAAAGAACAATAAGTATATTTTCCCACATGGTGCATATTTTATCCATATGGCTCTAGTGAATAAAAATGCTTTTTTCTTTGATTTAATCCAAAAAATTAAAAATGCATGCATGCAAGCAGTGCAAATGCCATTACATTATATTACCTCTAATTTTTCATCAACATCTATGTTTTATTTGTGATTAAGTCAGATGTTTTAAAATGCAGTAAATTTACTTTAAAATTTAAGCCTGAAATTTCAATAGAGCATCATGATGCATAATACACATTTAACTGAAAATAATGTGCAATTTCAACTTTCAGAGTATGAAAAATTTTACGACTAATTTAAAAAGACGTAAAGTTAGAAAACTTTAACTTAACTACTTTGAAATCTACTTTGAAATTTTTTTTTAAACACGTTTAAAATTGCATTTAAGATTATTGTTCAAGCATACGTTAAACTATACTGTTTTTTTTTACTTTAAAATTTGTTTTTTTTTGAATTTTTAAATGATAAATTAATCATGATCACTGAATTTTTTTTCAGTCAATGTAAAAACGCAGCAGCTGATTTAAATATGCACATTTTTCTTTCTAAGAAATTTTACTGTCAATTCTAAAAATCAAAAAATCTCTGTCATTGTCAAGAACTGCCAAACATCTTATCTATCTAATCAGTAAATTACTGAGCATAGGTGTTTTTCATATTTAACAAACAGAAATCTTTAAAAAACATTTTTGAAATTAAGAAAATATTTTTTATAATTTAACTTTAATATGTCTTATTACTTATTAAATTACAGTTTATTATTAAATTGTAAAATCTTTCAAATTAATTCAAATTTCAAATTATTAATGGAGTTAACTTTATAGTTTATATTGTAAATGAAGTATTTTTTGCAATCGTTTTATTGCTTCAATGTGATACTGTTTTGAAATTACGATCTTACCTGCAGATCAAGAATTTTTAAAAATGAAAAAAATGAACGTATTTGAAAGTTATGAAACATATTTAAATTTTATTATCCTTGTTTTATTTTTATTATTCCAAAAATTGTAAAAGAAGCAACAAAAACGTGACTGTGGCACAATTTTTGAAGAAATTCTCGTCTTGCATTTCAGGTCATGGCCTTCGAAAACTTTTCTGTTGCTGATATGGCCCCTGATGAAATTTCTAACGCTTTTTTAACGTCAGTTTAATCTTATAAAAATTTAATCAATCTGTATCAGAATAAAAATACTGCAAGTTTAAGCTTAAAAAAAATATATTTAAAAGTTCACCGTAATTTAATTTACCAATTTCAACTTCATTTACCAATTGAATTACACGTGATTGAAACAAATTTATTACTCTTCTCAGCAATTCAAAATTGTAATACTTACTCATGACGTGCTGCTGACTTATGAAAACTTTTTTAAAAGGTTATTTATGCTTTATAATTATGCTGTTGCTTTTATTTTTATTTAAAATTATTGAGATGCTAGGTTAATGTGAGTCCTCCCTGATAAACTTTTGAAATGATAGCATTATGCATTCTATAAACGATATTTCTTTTGAATTTTTTCCTGAACAATTTGCAATGAATTATGTATTTGTTTTTATCAGTTTGCATTTTGACAAATAAACTTATATCAAATGATTTTGTTTCGATTTTATATTAAAAAAGTTTTTTTCTATAACAATATACAAGTCAAAATTATAAAAAATATATTTAATTTCAGTTTAATTTTCTTAACCGTTTAGATGTTTGAAGATGATTTGCTTTGTTAAAAAATAAGCTGGATTTATTATTCCCTCAGCAGTGCACCAACTTTTTAAATTCTGCTTACTAAAAGTGAACTTAATGTAGACTTTCATTTTATTAATTTAAGCATTTCCATTTCAGCAAAGCAGTTTGTAATCTTTACTTTATATTTGATTTAAGCATATTATATTGCATTTGTTCCATTGTTATTGAAATAAGATAACCACTGATTAAACAGTTTTATTTCAAAAGATTACTTTTTATGATGAGATTTTAAAATAGCAAACTGTAGTGATACGACTATAAAATTATAATAATCATTTTTTAACATCATGCTTTATTTACAATTTTCACAATTGCTCATGTTTTGAATTTTTAAACACAAAATATGTATACATTTATATTTCTCTAGCATTACATTTTGTGGTTTCAAATGGATTTTAAATAATATATCTTAAAATGAAAAATGTACTACAATAAAACAAAACTTAAAATTAAACAACTTAGTCATTTTGAGATAACATACAACGAAGGAAAACAGTATAAAGTAAGTTTTATTTTAAAAACAAAACCTTAAAATAATTGCTGCGTAAAGTCAGGCAATAAAGCAATCTTTTGATGCAATATTGTGTGAACAATTTTGTGCATTTCCGCTTTGCTGAAGTCGAAATCTAAGTCAACCCAAATAGCTCCTGGTGTGTGAACAAGATTAACATTCTTCAACCGGAACATCTCAAAAGCTGGCAAAGCAAAACCACTCTTTAAGAGATGGTTCAGTTTCTCTTCGATCACATTACGAGGTATTTCATTCAACATCTCCATCATCAAATCACCCAGATCAATAACACCAACTGGGGAAATTTCCAATACTGGGATTTCTGCTTGACCAAAAACACGATCCGACTTACTATACAGCTTAAAGTTTGCTTCCATTTTTGCATTCGCAGTGAAAATGGAAATTTTTTCTTTTTCACTTTGAATGCGTATTTCTAACAAGCCTACCAATTTCATCTTGATATTCTCTGACTGAAAGTTAACCAGTGGAACTTTCAACGTAGAAAAGTAAATTTCCAACGAGCGATCTGGATATTCTTCAGCTACATTTGGCAAAAATGTTCCAAAACAAAAACCATCACATGTAGTTTGCAGAAAACTTTTCATATCAGGAAGCATTTGCGAATTCAACGTCACATTCAACGCACCAATTTCAAATAAACTGTTCAAAAAACCGCTGGCTATGTATTCACTGAGTCCAATATAAAGCATCTTATTTCCAGTCAGTTGTTTTGTTGGTATAAATTTTGCTTTTACATTGCTGCTTAATTTGCCGTTGATCAGCACATCACCTTTTAAGCCACTTTGCAGGTACAACACATTGCCGTTGGATTTGACCACCGGATTTCCAACCAGACCAGTATCAACAACTATTTGACTGAATGCTTTGTCAAAGTGATTCACCAAAGCGTCGCTTTGATTACCTCTTCCTGCAAAATAGTTTCTACTGGACTTATTCCAAATTGACATCTTGTTCGAATGTGCTTGAAAATAGTTGGAAACTTCTTTTGGAATTCGTTCTCGCAAAAAATCGCACAATCTGCTGTTGACGAATATTTTTAATTGGTTTTTGATCACTGATCTTGCAATGTTGGAAAAAATGCGCAAACCTTTCACCTCGTCGACAAAAGTCACCACTTTGCGCATTGCAAACTGACAATCGCCGACTTGTAAATTCAAATTTCCTTCACGATCAGACGAAAGTGACAAGCCAATGTTGAATCCAACGTTGGAGGCAAAAACGCTGAACGTCGCCTGACGCAGACCAATCATATTCGAGGATACTGTAATTCGTAATGAGAAGTCCAAATTTCGAACCATCACTTTCAGTTGATCATTTGAATTTGGTTGCAACTCGACCGTGAATGTTTCCGGAGAATGAAAAGAAAGCACACGCAGTTCTTCAACTTCAAAAGTGTGAATTAAAAGCACAGCACTCGGCAAGTGCTGTATCGAAAAATTTGGAAGTTCTTCATTCAAAACTTTGTCCAACGTTTGGACAATTTGGTTCAAGCCTGACGATGTTAGCTGCACCAATATGCCCGGCTGACGGTGGACTTGCTGTTGATTAATTGGTTGGTTGGCATTGTCAAACAACAATTGAGATTGTTGAAATCTGGCAATTATTGGCAATTGTTCCCAACGACGAAGAAATCGAAATGATGATACCAGTGGTACTAACAACAACCATAATAATAATCTTACTTTTGTCGCTTTCTGTTTCATCATCATCATTGATATTAGTTAATCAAATTGGCTGAACAAAAAATTACTTGATTTCGACACCGCTTTCTAACAAAATAAAGAAAGAAATAATAAATGCATAATCACACTATGTACGTAATATAAATAAAAATTTTTCTATTTTTTTAAACTCAAACAACCTTGTGCAACTCGTAATAAACAAGGAAAATAATATTATTTATCAAAGTAAGCATAGAAACTGAAAGTTCAAATTAATATCAAATATTATTTCCTTGTCAAAAAAATGTCAACTAAATGATTAAATGTAATAAATATTGATATTTTATTATTTATTCTTGGTTTGTTATTCAAAAAAATGCATTATTTTACAGTAACCTTGCAATGTATTCTTTTTAAAACAAACACTAATTTCCAAAGTTAAATACAACATTTACAAGACTTACTCTACTGAAACTTGAAGAAATATGCATAAATTTTTATACTTTTAAACATATAGTTTTATCGACTTATTTGCTATGCTTGGTATATTTTGCAAAAAAGAATTTGAAAAATAAAAAGCAATCAAAAAACAGTTGCAACACAACAAACTATAAAAAATTGTTTTCAAAAAATACTTTTTTTTGCATGAATATATTTATAAATGTTAAAATGCATGTATTAAAAATTAATAAGTCTGGATGTTTCAAACACGGTATGCGTAGAAGTGTACTGTTTATAAGAAGGATCAGCAAAAAATAATGTTCATCTTACCTTACGTAATCAATAAGATTTTCCTGTTCATTTGAAAGAGTAATTTTAAAAAAAATACATATTTAATGCTTTCAATGGTAGAGATGGGTTTTCAGCATGCTTAAAAGAAACTTTTTGAAATGTGATGCTTGAGTTTTCATTTAAGTAAAAAATGAAATCTTTTGCTCTCTTTTCTGGACTAGTTTACAGAAAGTAAACCTGCTTATTCTTTTTTTTATATTTGTGCTTTATGAGGTTCTTTATACAATGGATGGAAAATGAAACTTGGTTGACCTGATGGCCATTCAACAAATTACAGCCTCCATGCTGAGCGCACAGATTCATATGCAAACAAACAAACAAACAAAGCATTATCAATGGCAGAAAATATTATTTATAGCATTTTATTTTCATAAAAACAAGTAAAAGCAGTGAAATTAAATTCCAAATATTGTCAGCATGTTTAAGGAAAAGCAAGAAATAAAAAAAAAAATAAGACATTATATTGGTGAAAATTTTACGATGCAACAATAGAATGGCAAAAATATAGATATACATATCAAAAAGGTCGAGTTATGTGGTAAAAAAAATTTTAAAAATCAGCAGATGTTTGACATTTGAATTTATAATTTATATAATAAATGAGTGCACGTTTTCTAAATCATACCGACTGAATTATTAAATGTTCATTTGGATTGTACAGTTTCAGTTGGCCTGATCAAAAAGATGCAGCAGTGATTGTGAACTTATTTTTAACTTATTTTCATCAAGATTGAAGTGTCGAATGACAAAGCGTGTTTTCTTAGCAATTTTGGAAGGACGTCAAATTTTGGGAAAATTGTTCAATCTAAACGGCCCATTTTTGCCCAAACCCCGTCTACTGATAAGATGGGGCGCTTGTTTTCAAGTGGAATTGAACACATCAGCATGTACTAGTTTCTGATCACCACTGTCACATGCTGCATGCTTCATGTCAATTCTTGAACAGAGCAAATGATGCATTTCATACAAGTGTGAAGATTTTCTTTTCTTATAAAAAACACACACACACACACAAATATATATATTTATATACAATAATTTTAATTTTTATAACTGTCAGTTCTCCATTCTCAAATTGTCAAATCGAACAAATAAATTAAAAAAACAAAGCAATATACTATTATAAAATTTTACTTTTCTTTTCAAATACAGCAGAGAACATTCCAAACAATTCAAATTACAAAATTACACTACTAATTTACATTACATCCTCTTATTCATTATATTGGTCACTATTCATTTCAATTTCTGCATGCTTTTCTCTTGGAGGTGCACCTTCAACTATTGAACTGTACAGCACTTGAATGAGATGACGTACGGTAATTTTCGGTTGATGTCCACTTTGCCAAAACTTTGGATGCATTTTTCACAGTTATTCCAGGAAGTATGAAGCAAAGTGAATCGACATACACTCGCACCTAGTAACCCATCCAGGTTTTTTCAGTTTTCTCAATTTTACGGTGAGTAAGGTAATAAGGTAAGGTAGTAATTCTCATAAGATGGTGTAATAAACAGTTGATTAAAGCGAGGTGAGCGAAATTTGTACACAACTTTGTAGTTGGATTAACCACTTCAATTTCGTCAGTCTTGTCTCTTTCGTAAGACGCTTCTATAGTGGCAATAGCCAATGGTAATGTTATTTTAGACAAAATTTTACGTTCATCAAATTCAGGCATGCTTTTTTCAAACGCTTTCAATATCCAGTACTTTTGAGGGGCTTAGAAAAAAATTTGAAATTACCTTAATTTTATTACTCCAATACATAAGAAATAGGTTGATATAATTCGCGCATTTTAAAATTTAATATATTTTTATGTTTCAAACAACGTTCAACTTTGTAGCATTTGTATATTTTAAACAACTGCCCACTTTCTCAATTGCTTATGAACTTGTGCTTATGCTTATATCCCTCATCTCAAACAACTGTCAAAATTGTTTGTACAATATCCTAACTGTAAGATCTTTGTTGAGTTACGTTCAAAATCTTTACTAGCAATCAAATAACAACTACACACTCTCAATAGCTGACACAAACCCAAACTGATTATTACTCACAAATGTGTCTGTGGTTCTGTCGAACTTACAGCATCGTCTAGTAGACAGTCATGTGCAGTTCTCATTTATCTCAGAATATATAATGTATAACATACGCTATATTTATAATATGTGATTTTCTGATACGATGAATAATTACTCAATTGCCTTCAAAGGTTGGCCATGTAGACAGAGCGCAAATTTTTCAGACTGATGATGTTGTTGAAATTTTCACAATAACGTAAGCTAGCTAAAATTTGATCAAAAAATGTTGTTACCAACTTATCTGAGTAGGTATCTCCGATGCTAAATTCTGTATTCAATTTGGCGGCAATTCGGTTCCGCCCTCGAAGTAATGACCTAATTGCGCCGATCGTTACGAAATCTCTATTAGTTCGTTCGAATAGCCTTGAGATGATTTGTTCACGTCGTTCAACAGAGAATTGTTCGTTGAGAGGGTTAATTGAATACAAGTTCTGTAGTGGATCCTTTTATTTTTATAAAGCACAAACACAATACGATATTTGAACACGCTCGTTTTTATAATAGCAATCTCACTCTACTTTTCTCACTTCTTAACTTACCGTACAACATACGTGATGATCAAGCTTTTAATCAATTCCTACTGTCTGTAACAAATGCTTTGAATTGGAAAATATTTCCACTCAATGATTGTAGTTGTAAAATCAGCATAGCTGGGCAACCAGTCGGAGTTGCACTGCACATTGGTCATGTTCATATGATCTTTGGTTATTTTTGTACAAGTTGGTGACAGCAGCTTACCTGTTAGTCCATGCATTTCAGGGGTTCCAAATTTAGCAATTCAGTTCATAAGATGCTTTTAATGCTTTGACTGCGATCTGGAAGTGATGGAATTTACAGCTGAGAACTTTTTTCTTATCATTTGTAACGCTGGAAACTAAATGAAATGAAAGTTTTGCAAACTTTAGTCAGTTGTAGATTTGTATCACTAGTAACAACGGATAAAAAAGTATATGTATTATTTGTGAGTAAAAGTCTCACTTGTAAGCACGTTCTTTATATGAGTTTGTCATTTAGTTCGGTGGATGATTACATCATTATCTCAGAGTGCAGCTAGCAGGTGAGCTTCCGACCAGAGGAAAGTGTTTCTTTGTCTGTGTGTCTAGCACAACTCGACAGACACAGCCGACCTCACAGATAGGTGGTATGACCTCAGCTAACATTGATTACGCTTATGCTGACCTCGCTGATCCATAAAATCTGAGAATTTATAGTAAGCGGCATATCAAATTCCGCATCGTTTGTTTCAGACAGTTACTGCAAAAATATAAATTGAAAATTAAAAAAGCTAAATGATGTAATGTTGCAAAACATTTAATTTTAGCTGTTAATTTTAATATTACACTTAAAAGTTTTGTGCATTTAAAAACAAACAAGCATGAAATATTTAATAACCTTATTTTTTTTATATACAGTAGGAACAAAGTACCATATTTACATTGTAAGTTTTCATTGATTCACGCATTCATATTTACTGGAATATGCCTAGTAAGTATTTTTTTTTAATGATAATACATTTATCAACAAAGAAATCTGCGTATTTAAAATTCCCATTCTTAGAATTTGTTTTAATATTTGCTATCGGTGTTTTCATGTCAGCTATTAACTAAATCGGTATTTCTGTATTTATTCGAAGTAAACGTTTATTGAAGTTGTATTCTCTCTTTATAAATCAGATTTTTCTTTTCAAGTGTATTTGTAAAATTTTAT
This sequence comes from Trichinella papuae, assembly GCA_001447755.1. Classification (NCBI taxonomy): domain Eukaryota; kingdom Metazoa; phylum Nematoda; class Enoplea; order Trichinellida; family Trichinellidae; genus Trichinella; species Trichinella papuae. The sequence goes on along the minus strand of JYDO01000002.1, from coordinate 414,683 downwards.
TAACTTATCGATATTCACTTTTTATATGGTTTGTTTTGGTTACTTCAAATTCTTTTTCTGTTCCATTTTCTGCATTTAGTTTTCTTTTTTGATTTCTGATTTTTTAAATTAAAGCTGTATTTATTTGAATATTTCAGTTAATTTATGCATTTATTTATGAGAACCGTTTTATACTGATGTTGTTTGCAGAGTATTGCAAACTGATTTAACAGTTGAATTGATAGTTAATTGTATGTAACTGTAATGTGAGAAAACCATTAAGTTTTAAGAATTAAAATTACTGATTTATCATTGTTTTTGATTTGGCATTTTAGGACCGCGTAAATCTGCAAAAGCAGCTGCCAAAGTTGAAACTGTTAAAGTTCCACCAGATACTTCATGGGTAACGCAATTATTATTTACATTGTCCACGTTTTATTTGTATTTTAATTGTTTGATATTTATTTTGCTGTATAATAATTATTATAATAGACCGAGAAGCCTGTGGAAGTGAAGGAGACCAAGAATTTGAAACCTGAAAAACAGGAAAATTCTTGCAAAACGAATTTTGGCGAATGTACTGATACGTAAGTACATCCATAATTTTTATTCTCTTTCACTAATCTTAATGGGCTCTACCCCCTGATCTTAATGGGCTCTATCCTTAATGACCCCTGATCATAAGTATTTCGTCAATGCACTTACTTGAATAACATCTTATGTTAATTCATTATCTGATCCAAAATAGTTATCTTTTATTTGGTTTCCGTAATTAAAATAATTGATATTAATTGAAGTCCTTTAAAGCATTTAAAGTCTTATTCTTTTTATCTATAATACATGTGATATGTAAGAGAAATGTTTTTCATAATTTTATTTTATAGTGTTTCTTCGACGTTGCCATGCGAAGAAGAATGTCCTGCAAAGCCAACTACTGTCAAAGTTTCGGAATCAAATAAAAATATGTTGGCTGAAAAAGTTCGTCATCCAAGGGTATAATTCGATTTTCTTATTAGAAAATTGTACTTTACAAAAGTTTCAATCTGTAATGTACAATTTTTTTAATTCTCATCATTCATGTGATTTACATAAAAACGAACTTTTTCATTTTTAAGATTGTTTGGTCAGAAGCAATCAGTGAAAAACCTAAGTAATTTTTTTTACTGTTCTTTGTTTTTTTTTAATTAAAATTTGTTTGATTAAGAGAAGACACCCAATCAGTTTTGGAAAAACGAATTAAAAGATTCCGAATGGAAAACGTAAACAATTCCAACACTTTTGCCGCTGATGCTGCTACTGTTGAAACGAAAAAAGTATATTCCTTCAATCTGATTTGATTTTTCATTTCAATTTTTAAAATGAAATGTTTTTAGGTTTCAGAAGATGAGGAAAGATTAAGAAAACGAGCTGAACGATTTAAAATCAATTATGCAGTATGTTGATTAATTTTTTGAAATTGAATATTAATAATTCTAATGTAAATAAGTTTTCCACATTCGAAGACATAAAGGAATGTACTTTGTTTTCTTTTAGTTAATGATTAGTTTTAAGATAAATGCATTTTTTAATTAATGATAGTAACGCAGTAGTTATTTTTAAATTTTGTATGAACGAATTTCATAAATAGAGATATTTTTGAATGGTAACATTTTCTGTGATAGTAACGTGTATTTTTTTTATTCACTTTGTAAATTCATAATATAGAAAAACTGAAATGAATACAATTTGTTTGTTTATTTGTTTAGAGTCCAGTGCACAGTAAAAGCGTGAAGATTGCTACAGATAATTTGGGCGATGAATTTACTAGGAAGGTGAATCGAATGGTTCGATTTAATACGTGAATGTTGTTATTGATAAGGTGGTTACAGTGTTTTAGCATTATTTGTCAAAGTATTCGGAATTGAGAATTTCAGCTTTGTATTATTATTATTGCTACTACTATTATAAATTACTTGCACTCTTACGCTGTTGTTAAATCAGTCGTGTACTGGCACACATACACGCACAAAGTTACAGTTAGTAAATGATGTTCATGTATACTTTGTTATACTGTACTTTTTAATTTCTATCTAGTAATTGCAATAAAAACAGTGAATTGTCAACATGTTATTAAACATGTTTAATTTTAAAGAAAAACTAAAGTATTTTATTTATTAGAAGATAAATTTCACATTTGTCAAAAGGTGTTTTTCGTTCATAATAATAATAATAATAATACAATAAAATATCGTCGTATTTGGTGGCTCTTGTTTCGATCATTTATTGATCTTTCGTAGTAGTATGTCCATATATTCATATATAAATGTGAAAATTAAAATTAAAAAAATTGTGAGCTAACAAACAGTAGTAAATTTTCCAAGCAATTCTGCCTGACGAATGCAAATAGTTTTTGAAAATATTGCATTTTTTGTTAGTTTGTTTGCTCGAATTGTTATAAATTATTTAAAAAATTCACAAATTTATATTTGTTTATTTGGACGTATAAATAAAAATTAGTTGCCGTTGTGTTTATTATAAATTTAATAAGTGTGCAAAAACGAGACAGCCAATGCGCATCGATCACGTGAAGTTTTCAAAACAGCTGGCTTGGTGAAAGCAGCCTCGCGGCTCTTCACGGCTTGCTTTTCCCTTAGAGTCCTCTATTTTGCATTTCATAAACTTCATTTTCTTTTGTCTACTTCAACGTTATATATATATATTTGTCGACTATTTTCCAAGTTTCGTCGTCGCTCTGTGGGGTTTGGCAGCATTTTTTTTATCGAGATGAAGCTTTTCACAAACGAATCCTTCTCCGCCCTTTCCTGGGCATTGTTCAGCGTTTTGTTTTTGCTTATAGCTGCAGTTACGTTGCTTGCTTTGTTGTATTTCATACAACATACGGAAAAAAAAGTTGAAGACAAAAAATTAGCTTCAACAACAAAGCGCAAATTGCAGAACGACTCCAAGCCGCTGGAAGAGGTGAAAGAAATAGAAGAAGAGGAAGAAGAAGATGAGGATGAGGAAGAGGAGAATAAACCAAGTTTTTTGAGAAAACGAAAATTTCAAATTATCCAATCAATTTCCGGACCAATTACAAATCAACCTACCATTTTGACTTCTCCAAATGATTCTGCCAAAGAGAAAGCAAGAGATGTGATCAAAAATGCACTTCAAACTGTTGTATGAAAAAAAATCTTATATTGCATATATTTTCTGTTGTTGATTGCAGTTGAAAAGAATCTTTTTTGTCCATTTTTAAACAGTGCATTTGTTTGATTTTTTTTCATCTTCTGATTTATTATAATCTTTTTCTTTATTATAATCTGCAGTCATTTACACTGAATTGATTTGATGGAGGAAAAATACATGCTTGTATAAATCATCGACTCGGAGAGTTGCTTCTCTTGCCAGCTGCCTGAAAATATTTCACAAACACTCTAAAAGCCAGTCAGCCGTTTCAAAGTTCAGCTCATAAATTTCAGCTGGCATTTGCTGTGTTATTCTGTTTAAGCTGATAACTTTTTTGAAATCATTCACGTATAAAATAAAAATTTCTGATATTTATTCTTCTTTTTTTTATTTCAATACATGTTTTTCATATTTTATATTTCTTTTATAATAAACAGCGAGAAATATGGTCAATTCATTCCGAAGCAAGAATTATAAGAAGTTCAACTACTCATCTATCTACTGTATACTTTTACTAGAGTTTAAAATATGTTCTCTATCAATACAATGACACATAAAATGTCTCTACTTATTGAAATAATGAAAACAAAACAACCATACACACACAGCACATGACAACATAATTCAAATATATGCATAGATAGAATTACAAATATAAACAACATTAATACTACTGATAAAATGAAAATTAGCAATAACTAATTATCATAAATTAGCTGATATTTATCAATCACAATTAATGCTTCAACTTTTTGGAATCGTTTTAATTCAAAAGCGTTACGATAGCTTCCAGCAATTTTCTTTCTTCAAAATTTCAAATCAGTTACGAATTATGAAAAATTTTTGAAATTCACATCATCGTCTACCTAGCTAAAATTCATTATCAAATCATTCTATTCAACAATTCACGACAACAATATGCATATTGCACAATTATAAAATAACATCAAAAGTTTAAGAATTTTCTTTTTTGTTATGCCAATGAGTCATCTCTATTTATTCACCATTTTCTTCACAACTCAAATATGCCCTTGACAATCTGTTGAAAACAATCATAAAGACCAATTTATTATCATTTTTTTCGTTCAAATGGTTCTTTTCATAGCAGTTATAAACCAAGAAAAAATAATTATGATTAATTTGTTTTTTACCGAAAGAAAAAGCAACGGTTTACTTGAAAAAAAAATGGAGTGATATAAAGAAAACTTGAACAAGAAACACGAGGGTTAGATGCCTAACGAAATGAAATGGTAACGGGCAAGGTGATCATCCCTAGAAAATGCCGAAAAATTTTGTCACAGAATTTATTCATTCCATTGTGCAGAATTTAATCAGTCGCTGCTTCTTGACTTTTACGAACACACTTCGCCACCCGTTTCTTGAATTCAGTGTAATCTTCACGCCATTGCTTCTGAAATTGAAATTTAAAATTAAACATCCACTCCAATCTTTTTATTCAATCGAGCAGTAAGTAATATATCCTATTTAAAATTGGAGATAAAAATCTTCATGATTTACAGCTGCGTCGACATTTGCAGGCGACTGATCGTTCGGGTCGGCCAGCAATGAAATAACTGATATCAGGATGCTTTCAACAGTGTGAATGGGCAGCCAACGTTCGGATGCTTTTTCGTAGCCGTATTTGTCATCACCGGGTTCGTGCAAAATCGAAATGCACACATTTCCATCCTTGTCAACTGCAAAAGAAAAACTCCCCCTCAGAGAATGAACTTACTTTTCAATAATCTATTGAAAACAACAAACAAATCACGAAATAAATCAGAAGCTCAATTTCAAATTAATTCAACCTACTAAATAATATCACTGCATAACCTCTATTTCAAATTAGTACAATTGTAAAAATAACAAATGACGATATACTGCTTATTTTCTGTATGATTTTAACAGTTCTACAACTTGTGAAAAGGCAAAAACTTACTGTTTGGATGCCAAATTTCAGTAATAAATTTCATTTTCGGAGGACGCAGAGGATATTCTCGAGGAAAATCAAGCAATGCTTTGAAAAATCCCCCTTCACTGAAAAGTGTGATTTAATAACAAGAGGAGAAAATCAATTAATTTAAAAACATTATCTAGACTGTCAGATTCATACTATGGCGTGTCGGCCGGACCAATGATCAACACTTCCCAATGGTAAACGTCGTTGTCATTAATCAAACCGGCGGAAAAGCCATCGACAGGTTTTCGCTTTAATTCTGAAACAAACGCATTTATATAAATATAAATAAATACATATATATGTATATATCAATTCCCTCACGGATGTAACCGAAAAGCAACTTTTACCTGCCAATTGTTTTCGGAGCAACAACGCGGACTGAGATTCTGACATAACTAATGATATCAACGGATGCTACTCCACTATATAGAAATATATTGATGACGCTTTCAAAAGAAAACACCTAAATTATTACAATTCAAATAATGATAGAAACAGGTAATTTAACAAATTATACTTATTCTTAAATATATTTAGTTTATTTTTAAAATAGCCGTTCTGAATCAGAAACGCTGCTGCGCACTTCAATCCTTGAAAAGCTAAACCGGTGTTAAATACCTTATACCCCAAAACGGCAAACAGAACTGAATTACTTTACGGTAAAGAACAGGTGAAAAGGAAAAGCAAGTTTAATAAACATTATGAATACAGTAAACCACTTACACGATCTGCAATTTTAGTATTTTAAAAATATTAGTTCTCTAAATATTTGATAAGATCGTTATACTCAGATAACTGATCAACTGAAAATTCAGAAATTAATATATACAACATGCAGTCAGTAACAAAGGTTAAACTTTTGAAACTGTCAAAATGCAAATTTTTCATTCAAAGAAGAGTTGTTCAACTTCTCCTCCTGTGAAAAACTTTGACATGTGACAACTCCCCATACACAGTCCCACCATACAGATAATTTTGCTAGTGCAAAACTACTAACAGCACATCTGCAACATAACGTGTCTGTGAAGATTATTTCTTTGCACAAAACAAAGAACCTCGTTTCAAAATCATTTTTTACCTGAGATGCTCGACAATGAAAAAATTCTGTATTATGAATAAAAACTATATTAGTTATAAAAAAAATTACTAATATTCTCTGTTTAAATCATCTTTCAATTAAATAAAAGTATAATTAAATGCAAAGCAGTACTTACAGGTGAGAGTAACTTATTCAATGAACACTAACCTGAATGCTTAAACTAAAACTGAAAGGTATGACACATTTAACAAAGGTTAAATAACATACTGTAATTAATAATACTATTAAATTTAAAATCTCAAATGTTAATAGCTCAACAATTGTAAAAGTGCTTCAACAAATTATTTCACTGTTTGAAATCACTAAACATAAATATACAAGTGTAATTATACATACAAATACTTTTACGGTAGGATGCTTTCTTTAGCATTGTAATTTATTCTGTTCTGCATAAATTTTATAAATGAGATGAATACTACTCTAGGTGGATTATTCAAATTTTCCACATTCGAAAGAAAGTAATAAATGCATATTTATTTACATATTAATTTATTTCCAAGCACAATGTATTACAGTATGTTAATAATGCTTAAGTAACTCATACAATTAATGGTAACCCTGCCATCTGATTATGAGCAGTACCAGAATTTTAAAAAGAATTTAATTGTAATATTCGCAAATTTGTAATTAATTAAACTGGACAATTGGATTTTAGTTGTTCACATTGTTATTTTATTCAACAAAACCTACCCCTTCAATATTTTGATACATGGTTAGAAAACACTGTTCAATAAATATAACTTAAATAATTGTAAAACAGGAAGCTTTTTCTCTCGCTACAAAAAATTAATTATCAAGTACAAAGTAATAATATTGTACAGTATATTCAAATCAAAAGCTCTCCCTGTGAGATTCGTTCTGAACATGATCAATGTTATAAATTGTTTAACCGTTACAGATTATAAGCAACTGTTGTTACGGCTTGCTATAAGTGCTAGCAAACAGAGAGTTACCGTCACCACCAGCAAATGTGAAAAAATGATAAGGAAATGTGTTGAACTGCTTACAGCTTAAGTAACGCATTGCTTCATACGTGAATAAATTGCAAGTTTCACAAAAATCAGTATACACTTTCCTGAAGTATTGGAAGTAATAATTACACTGAGATCAGTATGAAAATCAGTCTTTTCGCTTTGTTTATACTGTGGAAAAACAAATTTACTCTTTCTTGATAATCATGGCTACTGGTTAAATAACAATGTCGTTAGGTATTTCAATTTTAATTTTGGCAAACACACTTTTGAAAGCTGGAATAAAGTTTTTTTTTTTTTGGTTTTGATTGGCGACCATTTCTGAGAGCTGTTTCAAATGGCAAATTTTCAATTGAAAGCAACTGCTCACCAACAACTGAGCGTAAAATATTTTTCTTGCCAGTTTTCGAAAAATAATTCCCATTATCAATTTTCACTTATAGCTTAAGCCGGTGAAAATTTTCAGCCTAGCAATCGTGAAGCAGCAGTTAGCTAAAAATGGTCTTTCTTTTATAAACGCTTTGCTATTAATCAAACGAAAAGCCAACTTCAATGTCAATTTGACAAGTATATTCTGCAATTGCTATTGAATTATAGTGCACAAGCGTTGATTTTGTCAAACATTTGATTTATAACAGCTAAATTTATAAAAAAAAGTAGATAGAAGCAGATAAAGCTTAAACAAAAAGATTAAATTTCCCAATTAGTATTTGAAGGCACAATTTTTCATCTCTTTGCGTTCGTCTACTATGGCCGACATCGCTGAATTTATGTATAGTAGAAAATTGCACTGGCGATATTTCGATTGTCTATGCAGATAGAATACACAGATTAAACGAAGATAAGAATAAAGAAATGTTAATTATACCCAAAAGGAAGTGTAGGACGTTGGACATGTATTCAATGTTATTAATCATTAGTTTATTTTGATTTAAGATAAATCAAAACTGAAAACATTATATATATATATATATATATTCTACGGTTATGAATGACAGATAGAACATTCAACTAACTCTGGGATGGATGAACATTTTAGCATCTGAAAAGAAGGGATATAGATAAAACGAAGCCAATACAAGTTATTTATATAACTGATAAAATTGCGAGTTATACGAAACTGCTCGGCAATTTGTTTATATAAAATATCTAAAACTATGATGAACAGGAGTGTTACTTTCTCTTTTTGCCAAGATGTACAGAAGAAGAAAGTTGGTGAGCTTGGTTTCAATGGTCGGTATAACCAGGAGTCCGAGCTGAAAAAAATATTGCTCGCCAGCACTATCTATATCTTGCCTGTATCGGACGAAAAATATTAAAAATTTGCAAATATTTTTAAGTTATAAAAATTATAAAGGAAATTTGAACAATAAATGCCAATGAAAAGCATCATCGCATACGAGCAAAACAGACGAAATGAATCGAAAATTGAAATCAATCAAAAAATAAAGCTGCCTTTTGAAAATGTAATCTTTTTTTCTAAACAAAATGCTTTCAATATAAAACAAGTTTAAAATTATTGACAAAAGTTTAATAGATAATAAAAAATTTTTACCAAAATATAATTTGCCAATTTCATATCATTCGCTTAGACATTTGAAACAAGCAATAGAAACAAAACAAAGAATCAATAAAATTTGATAATTTAAATAAGAACAGCTCTGGCACAACACATCAGCGCAAAGAATGTACAGTGATTTGCCAGTTTAATTTCGAAAAAAAAAAGATTCTAAATTTCAACAAACTGCTTCCACTGTTCAAATTTGAAAAATGAACATCAATTTGCATTTTGTTCATCATCAATCAATATCACCACAACAAGGAAAATTTCATTTTCAATTAATTGCAAATACCGCTTTTATCTTTAGATAATTTTCATTGAAAATTCAAAGCAAAAAATCAATTTCAAAATAGAAATTAAATTTTCAAGCGGATGCACAATGTTCACACATTCACAAGTATGAAAAGAAAAAAACCAAAAAGAAAATACCAATCATGAGAACAACGAGTGGTGATGGATGCTATTTTATGGAAAAAAAATGATTTTCCAAAATTATTTATTCAATATCCACGTGAAAATATGATTATTTTTTGTTTTTGAGACAAAAATAATTTGAATTATTAAAGGAAAAAATTGATCAACATGCCATGCCATCAAGCACCAATGATGCAACTTGACGAAAGATTAAGAAAAAGAAGAGTAAGTACAACGTTGAATGAATTGTTGAAAATTGAAATTGCCCTTTCCCTTCGAGTCAGAAGACCAAATGCACAAAAAAGAAAAACCAAATACGATGAAGCAATGCAATGAAATCGAACAATGAAGAAAAGATATCTGGGTGAAATGTGAGAAATTTCACCAGAAGGAAAAGGTGTGGCACAATTGGATGTGTTCTGTGCGCAAAAAAAGAAACCCTACATGTTGTATTTTTCTTGTTGCAGAAATGAAAAGAAAAATCAATCACAACATTCATCATCGAAAAAGCATACCAACAATATACATAATAACATTGCAAAAATATATTTTCACAAAAAAAAATACCTCAGATTGAAAAAAAATTTTTTTTTTTGAAACGTTATCTGTACGTACAACAATGTTCATTCAGGTGACAAGGTCTCTTTTGCACAAGTTGTACAGCGAATACTGAGTATCTTTGGTGACTTCTTTCGATACTGTAATAAAAGTCGGTATCGGTAAACTTCCGGTCGTGTTCGTCGTATAAGTCACCAAAATTTTCAAATCTTGACATCTTAAAAAGAAAAAAAAAATACACCACACGAGATGTAGAGGGAAGAATTTTTCAAAATCAACCAATAACCAACCTCTTAGGACAGGGTTCTTGAAAAACGTCCAGTTGATAATAGTGATGGGCATGCACAAAGCAAAGACGTTTTTTGAATGTCGGATATGTGGCCGGATCGACGTGTGCACGAAGCATCTGTTGTTAAAATTTGCAATTTGAATTCAAAGAGTTTAAATAAATTTTTTGAAAATTGTCTTCACTTCATATTCTCTTCGACTGAGCAATGCTTTCGTTTCCACTGGAACCCCGTCGACAACCCTACGTTCGTTAATCGTGTACAGCCAGTTGCCTGAAAAAATGCTTCATTTCCAATTCCATTCATCATTTCATTAAATTGTGTTGAAACGAAATAAACCATCAACTGATTGATGATCAGAACATTACCATTTTGACCACGGCGTCGAATCCACGTCTGACCCATGTCACTTCTAACGCATTCATGTACAACATCAAATTCTTGATAATCTTTACATTGCTTAATAATAGAACATATATGAAAGATAAAGATGAAAATTTGAACAAATTTGAAGAAATAAAAATACAAATCACACGCGTATATAATATGTCAGAGGTTGGCAAATTACCGAAAAATCAAAGTTGGATACTAAAAATTTCCTTTTAATGCTATTCGGAGCCAAACGATCTCCGTATTCCACGCCGGCTCGATCGCAGATCACCTGAATAAATGAAAATATTTCAAAGTCATAATTTGTTCGATTAAATTTTCTTCTCTTTTCAAACTTGAGCCATTTTCAGCATCTTATCACGAAATGTTTTGCAATTTTCATTATCGATAATATCCATATAAGGATGGCCAACCCAAACCTGAATTTAACAAAAAACATATTAAACAATATTTCAAATAAATAAACACAAAAATAATGTTCAAGACAAATAAAATATTCTTTCCAAATGCTTTTTTCTCTTGTTCATTTCTTAAATGTTCAAAAATACAACAATTACTGTCAATAGTGAAATGTTATTTAAACCTTTTCAAATCATTCTCACGAAATAATATGTTCACCTGAGAAAAAAATTGTACAAAAATTCGTGCAGAGCTTAGTTCAACGGAAAAATTACATGTCTGGTTCTGTGTTCCACTTCCCGGGCTTCTTCCAAGCTTTCCAAACGAAGGGCGGTTGAGCAGTGGTAGAAATTTTCAGCCCCAACCGCAGCGCTGACCTAGAAAAAAACGTCACGCCTCGACCGTGGGCCGTATCTTCCAACTGACTACGATGCAGCTTACTAGGTGGACAATTTGATTGTAGCGTTGATCTCGCAGCGAAATTGGATTCAAATTATTTCTTCTCAAAATTTCTTCCCACGCTTCACGATTCAAATCTAACACAAATTTAAATAAATATTGAACAAATAAAAAAAAAAAATAATTTAATTCAAATATTAATAACAATTTCACTGATCAACTTTGAACAAAGTCGATTTCAATCTAAGAAACAAACATTGTGCAAAAGCGTACACAAAATTTGAGCATTATTTAATTTTTAATGTAAACAAACGGCAACTTCGTTCGCAATCACTAAAGCAAACAATTCTCTATAGATATCTGCTATGTTGAAAAGACACAATTTTATTCAACAATTTCAGCTTCAGAATCTGTTGCATAAAAAATTTACAAATTTACATCTAATTCAACAGTGTGTAAAAAACTAATTTCAATCAATCAATCGATGCATTTATAAATTATCGCTCGACATCCTAACTGATTTTTGAAAAATAATAAATAGAACTGAACAAAAAAGATTTGCAACAAAAAATTAAAAATTTGCTGAAAATCATTCCAAAGCTGACAATAATACCGGCCCGCCCGTTGGAACAATGACCGTCTAAATTATTACAATGAACACAACACAACTACGGCTGCATTCGATTGATTTTATCCATTTCAATAACAATAATTATTAAACATTTCTACTGGTCAATTTTCCTTTTTTAAATTTCAAAAATATTCAACTAATTTTCTAAAATCAACCGATTCGTGCAAAGCAAAATTCTCCAATTAAAGCTAGTCATTTTGTCGAGTGATTATAAAAAAAATCTCAAAAATCAAAAAAAGGGCTTTTTTTATAACTAGCAAAAAATACGCTCATTTAATTAAAAAAACACGCTGATTAAAAGTTTAATGAATGAATTCAAGTCACTCACAGGCCGAGCCATCCATAGCACCTCGATCGCATATGACCAAACAGTTTTCCTCGCAGGTCTCGGCAAGATACATGAACGAATCTTCAAGACGCAACAATGTCAAAAGCAGATTCTCTTGGAAACGCATAACCTGCTCTTCGGAGAGTTCGTTGAATCTAGCCCCGCCTCTGAAATTAAGAAACAATTATGAATAGAATAAATGGAAACATTTTTTCAACTGATTAAACTTGCTTGAACATGATGGTGGCCAATTCAGGAACTCGAAACACCTTCCAGCCGATTGCTTCGAAAAATGACGCCAAAAATTCTTGGCCAGTCGTTTTCCCGCTGCACGGACCTCCAATATGAAAAATTAACACAAAGAGCAGTTGAAATATATATTCAAAAATTTTGTCCAATTATCACCTCCGGTTAGCACCACTTTGTAAACTTTTCGCTCATGTCCGTTGCGAATCATCTCACAAGACTGACAAACAAACAATTCCTGCCGCGCTGGAAATCTACTAGTATACTGTATTCACAAAATAAAATTAGGTAATAATTTTGAAAAATATGCATTCCTCGAAAATAATCGTAAAAAAATATTGTTATAGATTATTTTTAAAAACATTTTACATTTAAATCTTTTTCTGTATTATGAAATTATAATTAACCATTCAAAAGTCTCTCTTAATAAACAAGTTATATTCTTTCGCATGATTGTTTAAAAAAGACGTCACTATTGCAAAATAATTATTATTTAAAGTATTTCTTTAAAAAAAAACAAATTTTTAATAAATACAGATTCAAGAATTGCAATTCAAATTGATTTACTGTTTCATTTTGCAATACGCTAACGTTTGCGGTGTAACAAAAAGAAGTGAAATACCCATTTTATTTTGCTTAAACAAATTCTACTAAATTTGCAATGCATATAAAATCGTTACAATCAATTGCTAAAAAATCTATTCTCTTCTGCGATACAATTTCAATAATTAATTATCACTGTAGCGTTATTAATTGTTTTTTCCTTGTGCATTGTTATACATCGACTTCAACATGTCCAAGCTCTTTTGATAAGGACGATCCGCCAGACGACTTTGTCGAAGCCAAGCTTTCTTGACTTCCTTCCAGTGTGGTAAATACGACTGCAATATTCCTTGCGGAGTACTCAAATCCACATCAGCATCATCGGCTTTGTTCATTACCACAGTCGGTGGAATTCTCGATATAGGTGAAGTAGATGGACTCGGCGGTGGCAAGCTGTAAATTTCCGTGTTACGCTCATTCAACTTCACCTTAATAAAAAAAACAATTCTATTTCCGTTTTTCTAAATTGAAAATAATAATCAAAATAATAAAAATTTCGCTTCATGAACAAGTAACACTCAAATTGCAATTTAATGCAATCGTACCAAAGATGCATCTGACTTTTCCAATTCAGAAGCTCGAGTTTGTGCATTTCCATCAATTGGTTCCTCTTCTGTCGTTTCATTTCCAGTTTTATTCACATGACGAGGTTCATCTTTACCATACATCCAAATGCGTGAAAGTCTGTACAATGAATAGTTTCCATGCACTTGCCTCAGCTCGAAAGACTTCTGGCATAGTTCAAATACTATTTCTAAAAAACAATCAAATATAAAAATACAATTCAAATGGTGAAAACAAAAAAAAACAAAGTACATTTTATATAAAACTAATTAAATTGAAAAATACTTTTTTGCTTATCTTTCGCACGTTTACGACTTTTGACAGGAGTTGAATCTGCAGTCCTTCTTCCAAAACATCTATTAAAATAAATTATGCTTAACAATTATTCACTGATTTTCAAAATAAGATTAAAACCATTCTGCAATATATGCTAATCAAATCAGATAAATACTACTACTTACTCACGAGCCTCATTTCTTCCATTATTTTCTCCACTAACATCAGCCATTTGTGATCTGCAATTAAGATGATTATAACATTTAAAAGTAACACATTGAACAAAAAGGGGAAAAAAAATAGCCAACCACCATTAAATGTACAGTCAAAAATTCCTGACATTATTCTGAATTGAAAATAATTCAAACAAGTTCGTTCGCATAAAACCATAAATTTGCAAATGCTCAACTGCAAATAATGTGCATTTTACTTTCCTGCGCGATGCCCATCCTCCTTCATTCGGTGAATAGCGATATCAAAGTCTTTATATGCCTGCACTACGTCCGGTGAAGTCAAATTTGGAGCAGGCTCAAATGGTTCCAAATCAGAAACATTCATTTCTTTCGATCTGAAACAAATTTACTTTCAGAAAACGCTGCAATAGTAATAAAAAATATTAATCAATTATAAATTCGATTAACAAGAAAACATTCATCAAAATTAAAGCCAAATTTTGTAAAAAAAACTATAAAAATAACATTTCAAATACAGAAGAGATGAATGCTTAATTTAAAAGCATAGCAAACACAGAAATAAAAAACGATAAACAAAAAGCTTTCAAAATTCAAAAAGCAATAAATATAAATAGCATTTAAAACGTCAACAGATCACAATCGCACATTCTGCAACAACTGCAACAAACCACCTAACACTAACAAGTGTTTACCTACAGTAATATTTAACAATTTGCAAGGATATTTTTATTACACAATATTTTTATTGTATAAAAACACGTCTTCTTCTATTTAAGGAAATCTATAAATATGTCAAAAAGCTACAAATAAATGTTAAACGAATAAATTAATGTTAGCGTTCAACAGTATGATGCATAACCAAGATCAAATTACAATATTTCTCATTCAACATTTTCCTCAGAAGCTTTATGCACAAACTTCGACCGTAACTATAAGAAACTTCACATGCATAATTATTTACTAACTATGATATTATTCTCAACTATAATTAATAAATATTTCTAAAATTAGTAAAACCTATCATTAAATTAACTCATCACATAAGAGTCTATTGCTTCTGGGTTCAAAACCTTGAGTAAACTAACTGTCAGCGCATAATACTTACACTTACATTTTTCACATCTTATTCATTTTATTTAATTTGCAAAATGCTCATTTCATGCTATTCTCACTGAATTGATCATTGTACAATAAACATTGCGTAAAGTGTATAAAAAATTAAAAATATCGAAGTCAACAAGAAAAGTAATAAGTCAACAATTCTTATTAATTACTGATAATACAACCGTATACAATTATTCCTGTACATGCTGTTATTTAAACTTGATTTACTTTAACACAAAGTATGCATACTGTAATGAATTTATCATTTCTTATAGTTTATATGTGAGTGCTACACAAATTTATCAAAAAATCTTAATTCAAGCTTTGATATAGTTTATTTGTTTTAGATTTATATGTAATTATGGTTACTTGTGTAATTTTATATCAAGTTTGACTACTAGTTTTGCGTATCCAACACTGTTCTTATTGAATATTCTGTTGATTATATGTCGTAATGCTTTGCTTTTTTTGAATATTCAGTAATATTTTGGAATTAGTATAAAAACTAGTTTATTATTTTATAATTGATTGTTAGTGCGATAAAAGATTTATTTCAGAATATTATTTTTGGTTAACTGTAAGTATGACTAAATGATTTGTGTTTTTTTCAATCGATTTTGTTTAGAATGGCACCAAGAAAAGGAAGGAAGGAAGATCAACCAGCTGTCGTCAGTGTGGCACCGCAAGCTCCTGAAGGAGTGAAACGATTTGGCGTTGCGCATATTTTTGCTTCATTTAATGATACATTTGTGCATGTTACAGATTTATCTGGTGAGCATTTATTGTAGATGAATTATAATATTGAACAACATTATTTAATTATATGAAATGTTGAATTTTTGATCAGGTCGAGAGACTATATGTCGAGTTACTGGTGGAATGAAAGTTAAAGCAGATAGAGATGAGGCTTCACCGTACGCAGCCATGTTAGCCGCGCAGGATGCAGCAGAACGTTGCAAAGCGCTTGGAATAACAGCACTGCATATCAAATTGAGAGCAACAGGTGGAACAAAGACAAAAACGCCAGGTCCTGGTGCACAGTCGGCTCTGCGTGCTTTAGCGCGTTCAGGAATGAAGATTGGTCGTATAGAAGATGTAACACCAATTCCATCCGATAGTACACGTCGGAAAGGTGGTCGAAGAGGTCGTCGTCTATGATGTATTAACAAACCTGTGTTTCGGTTAATAAAGCATGTACAATATGGAAAATGTTTTTTAATTTTGTATATCACATGTGATATGCAATTTTTATCGCAGTTTTTAAATCACAAATTGGATATATGCTATAACACTGAACGTATGGTACTATTTTTCTTGTTTTTTGTTATCAAATGTGAAATATGAACCGTTTAAAGCGTCTTTGTTTGCAGTTATTGATTGTTCCACCACATGGTATTGGTTGTAGTGGTATTGATGGAGGTGGTGGAATGAGGAATGTTTGTTGTGAACCACAGTTTGCTGAAATGTTAACAAACACACGAAATTGCATTAATAATATTTGTTGCTGTTTTTGATTAGATTTTTTTTTCTCTACTCACGATAGCAATGCTGGCTGATGGAAAATAGCTGAGAGACGGAATTTGTTGGAAAATTCAACTGCGATCTAGGTGCGGAAGGTAGCTGATAATTGTTTGTCACTTGAGCAGGCAATAGTATTGGACGCTGAACATACGTGTTATGTATTCGAGGTGCTGGCCTTGGATAAGATGTGTAATGCTGTTGTGGATATTCTTAAAAATATTTTCTTGGTCATTGATGTGTGTTGTTTGTAAATTATTTACCATATTGTGAAGGTGGATAAGCGATGTCGTTTGCTGTTGATGGTATTGGTATTCCTTGATGAACTTCAACGGTTGTTTCCACTGAATGGGGCGCTAAGGTAGTTGGTGAGATGATTTCAAGTTGTCCATCATCTTCTACAGGTTGTTCTTGGTCTGCAGTTATCGGTCTCGGTTGTTCAAGCTCATCATTACCATCTTTACATTTCAAAACGACTGATTCTTCAAAAACAGTTGGACTGGAAGTTTGTTGCTCAATTTTGTTCACATTGTTGGTTAATTGTTCATGCGTTTGCTCGTTTTCACTTACTGGAAGATATTCTTGGGTGAATAATTGATTTTGTTGTTTCGGTGGTGTAGTGTCATCAAGAAAATCATAATCAGTTGCGGAAGGGATATGACGAGGATCAGTTTCAGTTTCTGAATCAACCAATGGATTTGATTGTTCAGAGTTGCAATTTTTGAATAGAATTCCTGAAGAAAAAAGAAAATAGAATTTGCATAATATTCATAACATTCATATCGATTTATTGGCTTTACCAGATATGGAAAAGCAAAAGAATAATTTCAATGCAATTGACGAAGTATTCGCCATCAGGTAGCAAGCAGAACTGGCTATTTTTGTGCTGTGAATGTGTTGACCAGCAGCAGCAGCAGCAGCAGTTCAGGAAACAACGTGTATCAATGGAGATGATGCGACTGATGAATGGCAAAGAAATAATTGAATGCTATGGAGCGTATAGTTCACCCAGGAATGTCTTGTAGAAATGAAGACGACTTTTCGTCGGAAGATGAATTGCTTCAGCATTTACGCATTGCTGCTCGTCGGTGGATGTTAAATTAGCGTTTCGTCATCAAACAACAGCAGCATTGAAAATTTACCGCTTCAAGTGTCAATTTGCTCATTTTTGTGGATTTTCTTGCTTGAGGCATTGTAAAAAGTAAAAAAAAAAAGAAGAAATTCGACAAGTTGTCTAACTTTCAGCGGCCTACATTTCCATCCCTTTTCAAACCTTGTTTAAAATGATGTAGTTTCATTTATTTTGTGAAAAATCATTTTGGTATACAAATTTTCATATTTTATCCACTAGTTTAAATTTGTGTTTTAATCTTGTTGCTGCTTTATGCAACATTTAAATTGAAAAGCTGAAATAATACTTTGCTTTTAATAAATGAGTAGTGAAGATTTTATAATTATGATGTATGTAACAATGAAAAATGATAATTTTCGATAATTTTGTGTAAATACATACATAAATAGCAGAGGCAACAACAACTGGATACAGTGTATTATTGATGTTGTTAGCTGTAGGTCAATTGTAGCAAATTTTTAAACCTCGTTACTGACATCACCGAACGAAAAATATTGGTCTTCCGTTATTCACGTCTGACCAAAGTTCAGATACCGATTCATCGGATGACTTGTACACACCCACAATGATCAACAAACCAATGAATGTGTACATTTCTTCCTCATCGGTTGACTTCCACGATTGCAATGCATCTGGATGTTTTTCATTCCACTGCCGATGAACTTGTTCCGCTTTTTTATACGTCTTCTGCACTATAAGGTTCACCATTACGGGAGTGATCAGCAATTTAAATGCATCTCCAGGGCATTGAATACCCGATGTAGTAATAAGCACTGCAGACATCCCACGAACTAAATTATGTAAACGTGTCTGCGTTGCAGAAAGCATTGCAGTGGTCCAAACATGGTCAGATTTGGATGTAAATTCTTCATTTTCAGCAGCAGCTACCCGCGTACGTTTTCTATCAGATGATTCATCTCAGGTAGATGTAGAAGAAGCAATCAGTTGCTCTTCTTGGTCCAAATAATCAGATGCAGCAATATCAAAATCATCAGAGGAAGTGCTCTCTGTTTCTGATTTCATAAAATTTGCAACACGTTTTCTGGTTTCGTCTATGTTTTTGATCAATTTGTTAAAGTTTCATTCACTTACGTTTCATTGTTAAGTTTCACTTTACAGATGTTCTTCTTGTTGATAGAAATTTTTTGAAACTATGAGCAAAAAATATAAAACATCGATTTCCTTGCCAACCCTCTTCCTTATGATTTTGTTAGAACGGTAGGAAAAACCGAAAAAAATTTTTTTTTGGGTACCCAAAAAACAAATAGAAGTTAAACAATTGAAAACTGGTAACTCATTTACTGACTTCAACATTGATTATATGCATTTAGGAAATCAAATGATTTCCATCACTAAACATGATTTACTATTAATCGCTGAATGGAAAGTTATTCCAACTTCCCACCAGTAAATCAAGTTTTTTATACTACATTTTGAAAGTGACGCTTTAATTATTCAATTCTTATTCACACAATTTTAGTTTAACCAAATTATTGGGTTTTGATAGTAACCAAGATTAGACACATTTCGGAAATCAATTAATCTTATTGACAAGCGTACGTTTTAATAGTTAATAATGAAAAGATTTCAAACAATATGAGAACAATGGCTTTATTAATGTCGTAAATTTGTTGACGGGTGAATTCCCAGTTTGTTAAAAAATTTGCTTCCATTAAGGTTTTGCAGTACTACTCTTACAATTCAAAATAGCAAAATGATAGTTGAAGTCTTTTTTCATTATAAAGCAATGACAAATTGCTTTCTCAGTAATTGGACATGGTGAATATTAAAAGTGATTTCAAAATCAAACGAAAAATGGTGCACTTCATTTTTTTAAACGAAACGAATAGCATGCTATTTTATTGTTATTTTATTTTTATTTTTATTTATTGAAATTCAAATTCAGTACTTGAAAGTGCAGTTCACATTGACGTCGTTTTCAGTTGTGCAAAATTTTAAGATGATATTTGAAAATTAAATCCGTGCTTGTGGAATTATTGATATGCAAAAAACAAACAAACAATTTATAAATTAAATATAAAATGACAAAGGAAAGTATTTGCTTAAAATGCAATTTGTGTAATGTTTGTTATTTTTTCAATACTGTACTCAAGTTTTTATATAAGAAATATGATCTACCAAAACCCAATAATTTGGTTTAACGAAAATTTTGTGAATAAGAATTGCATAGCTAAATTTATAGGTTCAAAATGTATGATTAAGCATGGTTTACTGGTGGAAAGTTAACATGACTTTCCATTCTGAGAGTAATCCATTGACAATGCAGTAAATCATAACACAGTAAACCATGTTTTGTACTGGAAATCAATTGATTTCCTAAACATATACAACTAATCCTGTATTTATCAAAACAACGCTTAGTTTTTAGAGGTTGAACCAATATTTATTTTTCTTTTCCCAAAAAATAACTTTTTTGGGCTTCTCTTACCGTTCTTACAAAAATACAAGGAAAAGTGTTGGCAAAGAAATCGATATTTTATATTTTTTGCTCATAGTTTCAAAAAATTTCTATCAACAAGAAGAACATCTTTAAAGTGAAAGTTACAATGAAACGTGAGTGAATGAAACTTTAACAAATTGATCAAAAACATAGACGAAACCAAAAAGCGTGTTGCAAATTTTATGAAGTCAGAAACAGAAAGCACTTCCTCTGATGATTTTGATGTTGCTGCATCTGATTATTTGGACCAAGAAGAGCAACTGATTGCTTCTTCTACATCTACCTGAGATGAATCATCTGATAGAAAACGTACGCGGGTAGCTGCTGCTGAAAATGAAGAATTTACATCCAAATCTGACCATGTTTGGACCACTGCAATGCTTTCTGCAACGCAGACACGTTCACATAATTTAGTTCGTGGTATGTCTGCAGTGCTTATTACTACATCGGGTATTCAATGCCCTGGAGATGCATTTAAATTGCTGATCACTCCCGTAATGGTGAACCTTATAGTGCAGAAGACATATAAAAAAGCGGAACAAGTTCATCGGCAGTGGAATGAAAAACATCCAGATGCATTGCAATCGTGGAAGTCAACCGATGAGGAAGAAATGTACACATTCATTGGTTTGTTGATCATTGTGGGTGTGTACAAGTCATCCGATGAATCGGTATCTGAACTTTGGTCAGACGTGAATAACGGAAGACCAATATTTTTCGTTCGGTGATGTCAGTAACGAGGTTTAAAAATTTGCTACAATTGACCTACAGCTAACAACATCAATAATACACTGTATCCAGTTGTTGTTGCCTCTGCTATTTATGTATGTATTTACACAAAATTATCGAAAATTATCATTTTTCATTGTTACATACATCATAATTATAAAATCTTCACTACTCATTTATTAAAAGCAAAGTATTATTTCAGCTTTTCAATTTAAATGTTGCATAAAGCAGCAACAAGATTAAAACACAAATTTAAACTAGTGGATAAAATATGAAAATTTGTATACCAAAATGATTTTTCACAAAATAAATGAAACTACATCATTTTAAACAAGGTTTGAAAAGGGATGGAAATGTAGGCCGCTGAAAGTTAGACAACTTGTCGAATTTCTTCTTTTTTTTTTTACTTTTTACAATGCCTCAAGCAAGAAAATCCACAAAAATGAGCAAATTGACACTTGAAGCGGTAAATTTTCAATGCTGCTGTTGTTTGATGACGAAACGCTAATTTAACATCCACCGACGAGCAGCAATGCGTAAATGCTGAAGCAATTCATCTTCCGACGAAAAGTCGTCTTCATTTCTACAAGACATTCCTGGGTGAACTATACGCTCCATAGCATTCAATTATTTCTTTGCCATTCATCAGTCGCATCATCTCCATTGATACACGTTGTTTCCTGAACTGCTGCTGCTGCTGCTGCTGGTCAACACATTCACAGCACAAAAATAGCCAGTTCTGCTTGCTACCTGATGGCGAATACTTCGTCAATTGCATTGAAATTATTCTTTTGCTTTTCCATATCTGGTAAAGCCAATAAATCGATATGAATGTTATGAATATTATGCAAATTCTATTTTCTTTTTTCTTCAGGAATTCTATTCAAAAATTGCAACTCTGAACAATCAAATCCATTGGTTGATTCAGAAACTGAAACTGATCCTCGTCATATCCCTTCCGCAACTGATTATGATTTTCTTGATGACACTACACCACCGAAACAACAAAATCAATTATTCACCCAAGAATATCTTCCAGTAAGTGAAAACGAGCAAACGCATGAACAATTAACCAACAATGTGAACAAAATTGAGCAACAAACTTCCAGTCCAACTGTTTTTGAAGAATCAGTCGTTTTGAAATGTAAAGATGGTAATGATGAGCTTGAACAACCGAGACCGATAACTGCAGACCAAGAACAACCTGTAGAAGATGATGGACAACTTGAAATCATCTCACCAACTACCTTAGCGCCCCATTCAGTGGAAACAACCGTTGAAGTTCATCAAGGAATACCAATACCATCAACAGCAAACGACATCGCTTATCCACCTTCACAATATGGTAAATAATTTACAAACAACACACATCAATGACCAAGAAAATATTTTTAAGAATATCCACAACAGCATTACACATCTTATCCAAGGCCAGCACCTCGAATACATAACACGTATGTTCAGCGTCCAATACTATTGCCTGCTCAAGTGACAAACAATTATCAGCTACCTTCCGCACCTAGATCGCAGTTGAATTTTCCAACAAATTCCGTCTCTCAGCTATTTTCCATCAGCCAGCATTGCTATCGTGAGTAGAGAAAAAAAAATCTAATCAAAAACAGCAACAAATATTATTAATGCAATTTCGTGTGTTTGTTAACATTTCAGCAAACTGTGGTTCACAACAAACATTCCTCATTCCACCACCTCCATCAATACCACTACAACCAATACCATGTGGTGGAACAATCAATAACTGCAAACAAAGACGCTTTAAACGGTTCATATTTCACATTTGATAACAAAAAACAAGAAAAATAGTACCATACGTTCAGTGTTATAGCATATATCCAATTTGTGATTTAAAAACTGCGATAAAAATTGCATATCACATGTGATATACAAAATTAAAAAACATTTTCCATATTGTACATGCTTTATTAACCGAAACACAGGTTTGTTAATACATCATAGACGACGACCTCTTCGACCACCTTTCCGACGTGTACTATCGGATGGAATTGGTGTTACATCTTCTATACGACCAATCTTCATTCCTGAACGCGCTAAAGCACGCAGAGCCGACTGTGCACCAGGACCTGGCGTTTTTGTCTTTGTTCCACCTGTTGCTCTCAATTTGATATGCAGTGCTGTTATTCCAAGCGCTTTGCAACGTTCTGCTGCATCCTGCGCGGCTAACATGGCTGCGTACGGTGAAGCCTCATCTCTATCTGCTTTAACTTTCATTCCACCAGTAACTCGACATATAGTCTCTCGACCTGATCAAAAATTCAACATTTCATATAATTAAATAATGTTGTTCAATATTATAATTCATCTACAATAAATGCTCACCAGATAAATCTGTAACATGCACAAATGTATCATTAAATGAAGCAAAAATATGCGCAACGCCAAATCGTTTCACTCCTTCAGGAGCTTGCGGTGCCACACTGACGACAGCTGGTTGATCTTCCTTCCTTCCTTTTCTTGGTGCCATTCTAAACAAAATCGATTGAAAAAAACACAAATCATTTAGTCATACTTACAGTTAACCAAAAATAATATTCTGAAATAAATCTTTTATCGCACTAACAATCAATTATAAAATAATAAACTAGTTTTTATACTAATTCCAAAATATTACTGAATATTCAAAAAAAGCAAAGCATTACGACATATAATCAACAGAATATTCAATAAGAACAGTGTTGGATACGCAAAACTAGTAGTCAAACTTGATATAAAATTACACAAGTAACCATAATTACATATAAATCTAAAACAAATAAACTATATCAAAGCTTGAATTAAGATTTTTTGATAAATTTGTGAAGCACTCATATATAAACTATAAGAAATGATAAATTCATTACAGTAAGCATACTTTGTGTTAAAGTAAATCAAGTTTAAATAACAGCATGTACAGGAATAATTGTATACGGTTGTATTATCAGTGAATGCCTTTATTGAATAAAAACGTTCAGCTATTACAATATTTTATTTTGTGATACAACACTGGCTTTGTGCGAACAGTGCTACAGCATTTTGAGCTAATTTCTTTACATTGAATATTTGCCAAAGTGAAATTTCGAAGTAAATCAGCATCGTCATATTTCTTTTTTATTGTAAATATACAATATATTTTCGATTTTTCATCATCCACATAAATTTGATATGTATAATAAAATGAGCGTATAAAATTAGAATTCATTTTTAAAATATAACTTGGCATACAACTTTATAAATTTCTAAATGTAAATGCACTCTTTTTTGCAGTTGAGCTGATCTTAAAATTTTCAACTTTAAATTGAGTAATTGTTTTTTGATATTTCTTTTCTAGTTACTTTATAAGCAATTATCGTATGTGCGCGGTCTAGAACGGTGTAGAAACTTTAAACTTGTTTTATATTTAATGCAATTTGTAGTTTAGAATTAGCATCATTTATTTCATGACATGGGCATGTTCACTGTAAATTTTGAAAGTTTAAATATTTCATAATATAACTTCAAATAAACTGTTGGCGACAAAATTCAATCGCCTGATTTTCACTGGGCTGTAGATTAAAGCGGGAGGTCTAAACAATAATGTTCACGAAACCGCCGGTTGTTTGCGTTCACCTTGAACGTGATAAAATAGAAGATGATTTAGTGTTCACGTTATTTATTCAGTGAAAGGAACAAACAAGGATGCTGGAATCGAAGCCGTAATCGAAGCCAGCTGCTGGACGGCAAATGATCCACACCAATACAATTTATACTGTGACATACTAATCTCTTCAGATCGCATTCCCAAGGAAGCGGCAGTAATTGTCAACGCCAATCGCGACGTGTATTTCCTCTTTGTCATTACCTTCATCCGCAACTAACTCCAAAAAGCGCGCGTGTTCCCAATCTGCTGCAGATACATCTGCGATATAAAGGTCATTACAAAGTTTCGGCATAATCAGAGCTTCAAGCAAATAGCGCTCAGTATTCTTTTTCCTGTCAGTAGGGCAGAGCCAGAACTTCACTAACTGCAAACTAGGGTACTCGCAAAGAACTCTGCCGATCCCCACAACTGACACTGGATGTGCCTTCCCGACCAAACCTAGTGCTTTTGCGACATCCTGCTTGATAAAGGAGTGCTCCAATGCTAAGTCCAGTAGGTAATTCACTGTTCTCCAAAGCCTAAGGCCCCATTAGCTCTAGCCATAATCGTCTGCAGTCGGGTCGCCTGATGCCTCCCCTTCTGACTCAAAAGACGTCTTCTGTTCTGCGTCAGAGATCACAAATCCATAGATAAGACAGCTGGATTCACCTGGCTCAAAACAGTCGAAACACAGGCAGTATCGTCTCGCCACTCCTCATCTCGTCCCAAGGCTTGCCTTTCGCAGACTCGGGCACTGGGAGATTGTGCGTTTCTTCCGGCAGAAGGGAAGCTATTCTCAACTGAGATGTAATAGAAGGCAGTTGCCCCTCGGGTTTTGATTCTCTTTCGGTAATCCATCGACAGAGTTGATCTGTCTCCTTTTGGGGCGAACTCCCTTGATCTCTCTGCAGCTTCGGACATCAGGACCTGCTCTTGGAGGAATCGCAAGAATGCTGGTAGATCCGCTACCAAACCACTGTTCGCCAGCACCATTTCATCCCACGGCACTCGCACAAAGTCCGTTCTTTGCTGTGAGTGATCAGAATTTCAGTCGCTAAAAGATTTCCCACTCGAAGAGGGCCGACAATGCGTATACTTCTTTGTGCCATTCGTCACAGATGACTGAAAGTTTATTGCTACTGCTCACGCTCTGAATCATCATCAGGGCGTGCTTCTGAACCGCCACCAGCGACCGGTCGAAACGTTATTTCAGTTGTTACAAAGCCAGCACGTAGCCTTCATTCACTGCGGACAGACATTGGATGGCATCGAATGCAGCGCCGGAGAGAAATCCTCGCAAATAAGCCAATTTTGTCGCATTCCAAATTCTGGATTGGAGATGCACATTCGTTTCGAATTGATCCTAGAACTCTTTGAATCCCGTCAAGTCGAATTTAGGCAGCTGGTACTGTGGCAACCGAATCGACATCTCTGGCTCACCAGAGACACTCTCGACAGCACATGCCATGGAGCTTCCCTCACTCATGCGGAATTTGGGATCGTAAATCTTTGAAACATCCTTTCCACTCAGCCCACAGCTGCCTCTTCTTTAATCTATCTTCTTCTTGAAGATCCAGTTGAAGAACGCCCAGTTGTTGACAGAACTCCACCACCTCCTGTTGGGTGAGGCGGATTATTATCTGTGAACCTTTTTCCTTCGAGAGTCACTGCAAATTCTTCATCATCAATTTCAGATTCTCGCGACGAACGTCAACCGTCTTCCTCAGTTGTGAGACTTTCATTCTCAACACAACTTGTCCTAATTTCACAAATTCTCAGGTAACCGAAAATGATCCGGCTCGGAGGAGCAGAATTCAACTGCGACAAAATTCAATCGTCTGATTTTCAGCGGACGGTAGATTTAAGCGGGAGGTCAAAACAATCATGTTCACCTTGAACGTGATAAAATAGAAGATGATTTAATGTTCACGCTATTTATTCAGTGAAAAGAACAAACAAAAGGGGCAAAGCTACAAACAAGGTCGTAAACACAAGAAACTAACTGAATCCACACCGGAAAGGATCCACCACCATCGCCCACGCGTCCCCTTTCTCTACATTACACCAGTACAGTCGAACTTGGTTAAGTGCACATGGAATTTTCCAAGAATTTCCATGCACTTATCCAAAGTTGGGAATTATGCAGAATTATGCATTATGCCGCCAGAAACATGTAGTAATCATTCCAACATTACCACCGTAACTCACCGTATTCCAGTCTTCAGGTTCTGAAAAGCAGGATACGCCTCTCCTTCGAAAAATTTCCAACATAAATGTTAAATTTTCTTATTCTGATCGGTTTCAATATATTTTATAAGCATATAAAATTATTTTTAACATTTCAGCATGACAAGAAACAGATGCTACACAATAAAAAAAGTTTATTTTTGGGCATGAGAACGGTCCTTATAATGAATATAAATTGATATAGAATGGACAGAAAGCTGCAAAATTTGTCTTAATTTTAACGTATAATATTTTTTACTTTTAAATTTTGGTTGTAGAAATAATATCAATAGATATAGATGTATATTGATTGTTGCTTCATTTTCATAAGCTCTCTTGTATGTATTTTGTAGGAAGAAATAATATTTTCAAAACCCAACATATTGCTTAGCTAAAAACATATGGTAAAGCAGGTTTGTTCACCATTAGGACAACCTTTAAAAGTCGTTTGAAGGTAAACATCAATTACAACCTTTTGGTTGTATTGAATTTTTGTCTTGGAAACCTTTTGGTTTCCTTTATTTGATTTTAAGAAGTGACAGAATATTGTTTATTCTTTTTCACGTAACTTAAATTACTCCAAACAAGGTGTTATTTGGGAGTGCTATACTTTTCATTAATCAACTTTTTTTTAATCAATTTATAAATATCAATAGTCTTTCACAATTTTTAAATTTTGTTGTTATTTGTTAAGCGTTAATTAATGTTTGAGGGCAATGAACTATGAGCAAATATGAATAAATGATTTTAAATATCTACTTTATTTTATACTATGCGTAAAAAATCTCTGTAAATGTTTTTTCTGGTCTGAATTTCATTCCCAATACCATTTTGCTATTTTCATTAATGTTTATGTAGTTTGTATAGCAAAGGCAGTGTTTTCACACTTTTGTAACTTTTTTTCAATTAGATTTTTCATCAACATGTTGTAGTATATTAAATTTGATTTGAAATTCGTAATGGTTTCCTGATCTTTCCTTTTGTAAAAAATATTATAGAGCGAGTGGTTTTCAATGAAAATACGCAATATTTCAGTTGCAGATGTTTTTATGCAATATTAAATTACGTCGACTTTTTCCATTTTTGATTGGTGCGTTTCAATTTTTTCTTTTACCTTAATTGATGAAGTTGAAATTTATGAATTAGTGTAAAATTTTAAGCTTGATTGTAATTATACTGTAATTGTTATCTAACTGCGTATGTAAATTTGTTTATTTTTGTGTATGAAACATTTTTATAATATATATATATATATATATGTATCTACCCTTTGGTATAAGAATTACTTTATAGTTGTAAGTTGTTACAGACCTCTTTCTGTTTCTGTTCCTTTAACAGTGATATTTTCAATTTTTTGTCGAAATTTGTGATTTTTTCCAAATGCATTTAAATGATTGTTATGAACATTTAATATCTCTCTGTGCTTCAATAAACATGGATAAAATCCCGGAAATAGGTGCGTGACATTTTTTGTCATGCGATTTGGTTGTTTTCACACATTTTACAACATTTGAAACTTATTTCTTTCTACGACATGGGTTGAGATATAAAATTATGTTTATAATAAAGTAATGCGAATTGAAAGTTCAGTATCTATGAATTTTCAGAATATAGAATCACTTCTAATTTTTTAAACAATTTTTAATAACTGTGTAAGCATGATAAATGAAGTTTATTTTTAATGTTAAACAAATATGATTGTTATAATACTGTTTTATACTTTAATAATTTATTTTCCGAAAATTGAAAACTGTCATGCATAATATTCTTTCTTTATTTTACGAATATTGATATAATATGTAATAAATTTTGGTTTTCTTTAAATTACAACCAAGACAACCTATTTCATGTAGTAAGCAAATGTTGCATTGCATATTCTGTATTATGCGATTAGTTACGTTTTTGAAAATATATTTTGGTTTGCGTGCTAAAAAATGAAATTTCTGAAATACGGTTATTTAATGTTCAATGTTGTTTATGTTATTCTGGTCTGCGTCTAGCAATCTCATGTTTAATGATGCATGATTTCTTGAAATACCTTCGCAGAATAATTGTTGATGTAAATCGATTTTGTAATTGCAATAAAATTGCGTTTAAAGTATGTTCGTTTTCTATATTTTTTGATTTAAGCTATCTTTGATTATTTTATAAGCTTATAAATTCTTTACATTTTGAGAAAATTACCGTTTGTTTTAGATTCATTATTTTATGTGACATTATATTTCAGTCTTTAGAATCTAGCTACTTTCCATTGGCATTTTGCTTTATTCATTTGATCTTATTAATTTTTAATGTGATTTAAATTAACTCTCATCTTGGAAGAACTTTGTTCTAGACAATCTCTTTTTATACTTTGTGAAATGTAGGTGTTATGTTTTTTGGCTTGGAATAGCTGTGATAAATGATAAAGTTATAAAGGAAAAAGGACTTTAATCTTTATTCTTCAACTGCACATATTGTAGGAATCAATGAGCTTGGAAGCAATTTTATTTTTGCAATCTGCGCCATTACTTTTTGTTTCATTAACAAGATTGTTCAGTTGCGGCAATGGGTGCAGGTATTTTTTTGAAAGGCTGGGATTTTTTGTTTTAAATATTGTTATTTAGAGACGACACGAATGTGATTTTTAGGCGATTTACAGGTTCATTGTTTGCATCAATCATATCGGCAGTAGTTGCTCAATTGTGGAGACCAAAAGTTTGTAATTCTATTGTTATACAACTTATAAATAATAATTATTTTTAGAATATGGATCCGTTTGAATATCTCGGTCTGAGATTGCAAGGTCTTCTAGCTGCATTCATGTTACCACTGCTACTCACGACAGTATTTCTTTTTTTTCAAATATTATACCGACATAATTGTGAATGGTTTTTAGTTGTTTTGCCTGGGACCAATTTCGTTATTGCTTTTTAATTATTTTCAGAGTGTGTTTGTTTTTGTAAATTAATTAATTCAAATATATATATATATATAGTTTTTTTGATTTGCAGTTTCATCACAATCGCAAATTGTTTCATCAGAGTTTTTTATCGTTTTGCGAAACGTTTTGCTGGTGACATGCATTGTATGAATTAATGTTGAAAAGTAATATGCATATCTCTTAGGCACCTTTATGTGAAGAGATGGTTTGCCGTTGTTGCATGGTTAGTGTTGCTGCATCGTGTTATGTATTTTGTAGAAAGAAATAATATTTGCAAAACCCAACTTATTATTAAGCTTAAAACTTATGGTAAAGTAGGTTTTGAAACAACGATTTCAACCTCATAACGTTATTTTGAAGGTAAATATCAATTATAACCATTTGGTTGTATTGAATTTTTGTCTTGGAAACCTTTTGGTTTCCTTTGTGATGGGTTTAAGGGTTGGTTTATGATAATTTCAATTTACAATCTAAAGTTACTTTAGCAGTGTTGTTTTTTCATTAAGTTTTAATTTAGATAGTGAATTTGATTGTCTTTTGCGAATTTAATTTTTGTTGTTATTTATTAAGGGTTAATTAATGTTTGAGGGCAATAAACAGAGCAAGTGAGAATAGATGATTTTAAATATCTACTTTAGTTTATGCTATGCGTAAAAAATCTCTGTAAATGTCTTTTCTGGTCTGAATTTCATTCCCAATACCATTTTGCTATTTTCATTAATGTTTAGGTAGTTTGTGTAACAAAGGCAGTGTTTTCACACTTTTGGTAACTTTTTTTCAATTAAATATTTCATACAGCATCTTGTAGTATATTAAATTTGATTTGAAATTCGTAATAGTTTCCTGATCTTTCCTTTTGTAAAAAATATTATAGAGCGAGCGGTATTCAATGAAAACACGCAATATTTCAGTTGCAGATGTTTTTATGCAATATTAAATTACGTCGACTTTTTCCATTTTTGATTGCTGCGTTTCAATTTTTTCTTTTACCTTAATTGATGAAGTTAAAATTTATGAATTAGTGTAAATTTTAAGGTTGATTGTAATTGTACTGTTATCTAACTGTATATGTAAATGTTTAATTTTTATAATATATCTCTGTTCCATTTTGTATCAGAATTACATTTTATTTGTTAGCAAATACTTGTTGCAATATTTCCCACAGGGCCTGCATTTAGTACGTTCATATGCGTAATAAATGCTTCGGGGCGGCGCTCATAGCGTTTCGTGAAGCAGCGTCATCTCTTTAATTTGGAAGCAAAGTCAGATTGTGGCTGGTCAGGAGGAGAGCGGGGATCAACGCCATCTCTTTGTTTGCTTCATCACTAATGAGGGTTAACGGTCGGTCGTTGATGCATGCTTCTACTTTTTTTTGGTGCTCAGCAATTTATTGGAATCAAATGTATCCAACAACGTACATAGCGTCAACAAACCATCGGAGGGTTAAAACTGTTTTACAAATTGTTCGTCAACATTTTATAAATATCATTTTACATTATAATGAAAAAATAATTAATTGTAGAATAAATAATTTAAAATATTTCCATTTAATGGAATCTGTTAATTTCAATGAATAAATAAATAAATTCATATATAGTTATATATTACATATCCATAATTCATAATCATGAATAAATACAGGCATAACCCGCTTAACGCTCTTGGTTCGTTCCTGAAAAAAGAACGTTCTAGAACGGTTTAAAGTAGTTTCATGCAACAAATATTTATTGTTTTTAAAAAATGTGCAATTTTAGGTCATACACTTGGTCGAATTCTCATCGCAGCTACTTTAGCATCAGATTATGGGCGTCAGATTGTAATTGGCGAACGGTTATTACAAACAAAACTAATGGAATGCATATTGCGAAGTCCTGAATTGATATTATTGGTCTTTTCTAGCACTTATTCCGCTTTTGCTCAGCTGTTGTCACTTTGCATATTCATACCTGCACTGCGACCGAAAACACCGTACTTGATCAGGGAGCATATTACTGATCAAATGTTTTTGCTGGTTTGCTCTGAACTCTTTCCTCCTTTTCTTCCGTTGACTCTGGAATATGGCAGGCGTCAACGGCTAGCCGGACTGTTACATATTTTCAATTTAAACAAATAAAACTATAAAAAATAAAATTATTTTTAAAATTTTGATTTTTTGAAAAAAAACATTATTTATAAATTTATACAGATTTAAAGTAAAGTATTATAGCAATGTAAGCAATAAAATTTTAACAGTCATATTTCAATAACACCAATAAGAAGTATCCTTCTCTGCACAAATCACACAAAAATCATTTTAAACCAATAAGAGAAAAAACATTAAATGTTTTTCATCTATCGGAAAATAAAGCAAAATCTTGACATTTAGCAGAAAATCCCAAAATAGAACCTGCATTTTTAATTACAGTAAGACTGCTTATTTCATATTAAAACTTTATAAAACTTAAAAATTTTATAATAACACTGGGCAATATTTTATATATATTCATATATTTTCTTAAGTCTTAAAAATTTCAATTTTACATTTTTGCATAAAATTAAAAAATAAACATTGCAAAATTATGCAAATACTCAAATACTTATATTAATGCTTTACATCTCGCACTCAGGTATTCACAATTTTAGCATTCCTTTGCTTCCTATAAGTGCTAACAAAAAACTGTCAAAAATGAAAATCATTTACTGCTTATTCAAGTTATATATTCCTTTACATAATAACTGTTTAAATATAAAAAAAAACTGTTCCTAAATTGCTAAATTTTTCAAAAAATTTCGATTCTTCTACATACCAATTAATTTTTTTATGAAGCAACATTTATATACAAAATCAAAACTAAATTCCCAAAGTCCTATTTTATTTCAATAATAGTTCATCTAATCAATGACCGGTCAATAGTCCTCATCAGTTTCAGTTTCGGATTTATCAAAATCTGCTGTTTCTTCATCATCAAAATCATCTTGTTCTACTGCTTCGCCAGTAAAAAACAAAACAGCATTTGGTACCAATTGGTCACGGATTACCTCTGCTACTTCTATGTCTTCTTCTAAATAATCTTTCTGCTCGTCATCAACTTCACTAACATCGTCAGTATCATACTTCGGGTCAAAAAAATTAAAGAAAGAACTAACTGTAATCTCTTTCGGCACAAAGCAGTTTCCAGTCTTGCCTTTCCTTCGCTTTTTAACCAATTTTACTGTCAAGTTCTTTCCAGGTTTCCAATCAATTTTGCACCCTTTTCTACCAACGATGCGAGTACCATTATAATCAAATGGATTCTTTGCTTTCATTTCAGTTGTTGTTATATAATGTTTCGTCAATTCAGTATTGGTGAAATAATCATTTTCATCAAAGAAAAAGTGAAGTGAAAATCCTTCAGGATCTTTACTGTACCTCACTTCGATGTTAGTCAAACTCTTCAGAAGTATCTCATCGTTCGGATTGACCAATTCTCCAGTGTACTCTCCATTTCTCAATACAGTTGCCCAAAAATCTGGAACACCCTTGATGTCGGCAGCAACCATTTCTCGCAATTCGGGACTTTTCTCCAATATTGTTTCACGAACCACATTAAACGATTTTATGAATTCATCATTTTCAATAACTTCTGTTTCCGCCTCATCTGGCTCGTATTCTCCAGTAATAATTTGACGCCGTTTCTCTCGTAGTGGTGCTTGCAAAGAATTAAAATGGTATTCCAAATCCAACATAGACTTTTGAAAATCAACATCATTCTTCAACATTTCCAGCTGCAAACGCTTCAAAGCGTTCACTCGCTTCAGAACACATTGCGGCATCGATGCTAATTCGCGAAAATGCTGATCAACAAAATAGTTTGACAGAAGCTCGCTTACATCTTCCACTTTAACAGAATCTTCGGTATCGGAATCAGCCACTGAATTATCAAGCATTGTGCACAGTCTGAAATACCAAATACATGTAAAAGAACAGCGATTTTGCTGCCATGCCTACTTATTACTTATAAGCGGAAAGTCAATTACTCAAACGCGGAAAACAAAACAAGAAAATGCACGGCTTAATTTGATAAAAAAAGGTAAAGCTTACTTCGATTTATATATTTTCACATGAAAGAAAAACCAATATAACATTAGAAAACAATTTATGCATTCTATATGATAGTTAACGGCTAAACTGGATGTCATTTCTAAGCTTAAACTGAAAAGAACAAGTCACTCAGTTAAGATTAGCAGTAATACAGCAATGAAATACAATAAACTAAAATTAAAGAAACTGAAAAATAAATGTTAAATAATCACCAAACTTAACAAACAATTTAATACTTAATACAGCCACACGAGCAAATTCACCAACAAACTTTACACAGAAACGAGCACTGATGAATAACACTTCAGCAGACGGTGAAATGATTTGCAAGTACGCTTACATTGACCTACATAATGATAACTTAATAAACTTCAAAATTCTGTAGAAATATATTTAATCTAATATTTATAATAAAATAATGCAAAAATAATTTATAAGTTAAAAAAAAGAATTTCAAATCAAATAATAAGAATAATTACAGTAAAATTACAGTTCTGAATTATATTTGTCATGTATATTTCTCACAAAATATCCTATGTACATTTTTTTATTTTAATTAATTTATATTTCATATCAAATTAAAATAAGCTTTTATTTTTTGTAATTTTTACAAATGAGTTTATTATTTAACGCTTTTTCAAAAATTTTAATACAGGTAAAAGCTGACTTTTCATTCTGAGTAAATCTTAAATTAAATATTTTATGACATTACCAGCTTTAATTTCTTTAATTTATTTATTTTTTCATTTTATAGCCCACAATTTAACAATTTTTTGATTGCATTTGTTTTAGATTTTCTAACAATGGCAGGAACCTACGAATCAAAAACGTACAGTATTCGAATGCTACATTTTGAAATAATAAATATCTGGGTGCGTTTTTTGTTACATAGTTGAATTCTTAGCCAAATGAATTATTTTTTTTTCATGAAAGTGCGTTCGAAAGGCTTCACATTCGGAAGATCTGACAGAATTTCAATCACGTCGGATGATATTGGACATAGTTGAGATCAATGGTTGTTGAACAAACACAAATCCCATGAGGGAGCTGTACGACCTACAGATTTGACCAGGCCGGTTCGATTTCGTCAACCGCTAACTAGTTATACAGTTTACTCGAACCTGATTATATTTGTCAAGTGAAGTATAGAAATTGTACATAACATTGATTGCAAAAGTAATATTAAACAATTCAGTTTCCTAAGTAAAACTCGGGTGATTTATTCTTGTTCTTAAAAGGTTATTTTACGATGTTTATAATCTTCTAAATGCTCACAAGTTGCACGTAACTACTCAAATGTGAAATCACTTAAAATATATTAGTGTAATACACACATGTGCAGTTCTACGTGATTGATTCCTTAAAAGGTAGAGACTCATTCACAGCATGGCAATTATATGTTTTTGAACAGCTGTATCGCACTTTATATTAATGAAAACTGACATTACGTTTCATTTGTTGCATCGCTTCTTTTTTTTATTACTGTTGAAAGTAATGTTATTTTAAAATACATGAATGAAAACTCCACATGACAGTTTTAAGTGAAATGAAAAAATTAAAAGTGTAAAAATTAAACCTTAATTAAATTCGGATATTTGTTAAGGTGATTGAGATGTTAATCAGTTGGGCATTCAGATAAATACAAAGAGATGAAAATTTCCTGAAATGACTATATTTGAAACACACTACATATATTTTCATTGCATAAATAAACATTTCAATGCATACAAATTTTGCATAAATATTGCTGATACATTTCATACTGTAAGTTATTTTTACGTAGTTCATGTTTCGAATGCTGTATCGAAATTTTTTCAGAAACGATTCATTTAACTTGAATCAACTTGATTCTGTTGTTTTTGAATAAAGTTACTATTAATGAAGATCATGTGTGGAGCGCTTAAAAATAAAATTCATATATACATATACATTTAAAAAGGTAACAGTAATGATTTATAATTCTATTTTTTGAACTCTCTTCCATTTTATTTGAATTCGTTTTTTCCATTGTGAGATTATGTGAAACATTTTATTTAATTACTTTTGAATGCTTTGTCTAATTTGTAACAGAAATGTTTAAAATTTTATCAAATTCCTAAACCAATAAAATTTTCTCTAATAGGGTTTTTAAAATTTATTTATATAATACGTTATGTCATATGTAAACAGTGTTGTAAGTTTTGTTTAAAAAGTCATTGATGGTTGACTTTTCTAATCTTTTCGATATTTTTTACAACGATATATGTTGTTTGCACTTCAGTAAAAGTAATTTTATTCCTCATGTTACTGTTTTTTACGTTTTACGATACTTGTAACGTTTCTGATATCTGATTTACTTTTCATTTGCTGTGCAGTTTAACTCTCACAGTATAAAGTGTGAAATATTATTTTGTTAAGAAAATGTAAATGTTGTGCAAAAAGTTAAATATTAAAAGAAGTGAAAATTCCTTTTGAAAACATTGGGATTCGATTTTACTGTAAGATGAAAAGTAAGCATAATTTTCTGTAAACTCAAAAAGTGCTTTGGAAATAAAGTTCTCAGTGGTAAAAATTATTATTTACATTATTTATCATAATAATAGTTTTACATTTTGATGACAATCAACTCTCAAAAATTCTAAATTGTTGGATTTTTTTTATTTTTGTAAATTCTAGTCGTATGAATTATTTCACTCTCATAGTGAAGTCATAATTTAAATATCAAAGAAGAAATTGTTCAGATGTTTTGTAAAAGTGGTAATGAAATAAAAGAATTATAGTAAGGAAATAATTTTTTGTATGTGTATTTATTCACAAGTAATTACCATTGAAAAGATGTTCTGTTGTATTCAATTTACTGAAAATAAAATACTGCTTTTAATAAACATTTCAGAATTGTCATTAGCACTTTTGTTTTGTCGGATCTTGTTCCATCAAAATCAAATGTTTTGAAATGTTGCCTTTTAACATGGTGTTGATTTTATTTGTTATTTTGAATAAAGCAGATTTTTGTTTTTGAGAACCACTGTAGGTGAATTTGTTGTGGATCAGTAGTAAAGGTATGAGAATTTCAGGGCAGTGATTTTTAGAATGTTTGGACCAAGCGTCTATTTTGCAAGAGATTTTTGTCGGCGGTATCATCGGCCTGCTGGTATAGTGCGGGCAGTATGCGGGCGGATTGATTTAT
The DNA here is from genome assembly GCA_001447755.1 of Trichinella papuae. Lineage (NCBI taxonomy): Eukaryota > Metazoa > Nematoda > Enoplea > Trichinellida > Trichinellidae > Trichinella > Trichinella papuae. The sequence goes on along the minus strand of JYDO01000002.1, from coordinate 377,706 downwards.
TATGCACGGCCAGAAAGGACAGTCGATTGTTGTGCTCTTCGAAAGCGTCGTCAGAAACGCCGAACGAGACCTTAAGGTCGAAACCTTTGATACCGGCACTGGGAGAAATGCCTGGAAAACAGCATTCTCCAACATTGAACCACCGATTTTCATGGAAACGTACTTTTGGATTTGGATCCGCTGTGGTGATCGTGGTTGGCTCAATAGCTTGTTGTTATTATTACAAGAATGATCTGTTGGATATTTACCGAAGCTGGTGGGCCTGGAAAGGCGACGCCAGCCGTGAATCCGGACCGCGGGCACCTTCACAGGTACGTTATCTACTGGTTGGCGGCGGGACGGCTAGCTTCGCCGCCGCCCGGGCGATCCGCGGTCTGGACGAAGAGGCTAGGGTGTTGATCGTTACCGATGAGTCGCACATTCCGTACATGAGACCACCGCTTTCGAAGGAACTGTGGTTCGACAAGGATCGGACCCTGGCACGTCGTTTGCGTTTCAAGCAGTGGAACGGTCGCGAAAGGACCATCTTCTTCGAGCACGAGCAGTTCTTCGTCGAGCCTTTGCAGCTTGAGGCCACTGAACACGGAGGCGTGTCAGTTTTGAAGAATTCTAGGGTGGTGCGTTTGCGACCAGCTGAACACGTGGCTGAACTAGCCGACGGTCAGCGGATCGTCTATGAGAAGTGCTTGATCGCGACTGGAGGTCGGCCGAAGCAGTTGCCCGCTTTTGAGCACATTTGCAATGGGCAGGTCACTTTGTTCAGGGGGGTAGATGATTTTTTGAATTTGGAAACTGTGCTTGACCGCAAGCCGTCGGCAACGGTGGCGGTCGTCGGTGGTGGCTTTTTGGGCTGCGAATTGGCTTGCGCGTTGGCCAAGCGCGGTGCGACGTCCGGCTTGACAGTGCTTCAGTTGTTTCCTGAATCCGGATGCATGGCCAAAGTGTTGCCTCAATACTTGAGCCAGTGGTCGACAAAGAAAATGAACGAACTGGGCGTAAAGACTATGGCCGGAGCGACAATCACCGGTGCCCAGTTGGACCGCCATGGTCAGGTGAAAATACAACTTCTCGACGGTCAGACCATAACCGCAGACCACGTAGTGGTGGCGGTTGGTTTGGAACCGAATGTTGAACTGGCTGAAAGTTCTGAACTTGAGCTGGATCCACAGCTCGGCGGTTTCCTTTGTGACGCTGAGCTGAGATGTCGCAGTGATATATGGGTTGCTGGTGACTGTTGCAGCTTTTACGACGTAAAGTTGGGACGTCGTCGAGTTGAGCACCACGACCACGCCGTGGTCAGCGGACGTCTGGCTGGCGAGAACATGGCTGGTTCCGCCAAAGCGTACACTCATCAGTCGATGTTCTGGTCAGACTTGGGTCCGGATGTTGGCTATGAGGCGATCGGTTTGGTCGACTCCAACCTGCCCACGGTGGCCATTTTCGCTAAAGCTAGCCAAGAAGACACTCCAAAAGCGGTGGTAGAGGAAACAGGTCAGAGTATCCGCTCAGAGACTGAAGCTGCTGCTGCGCTGGCAGAGCCTCCGGCTAAACCAGCAGAAGCTGATACTGTTAATCAATCGCAAACATCAACCGAAGACGATTATGGAAAAGGAGTGGTGTTCTATTTGCGTGGCAAGCGGATCGTCGGCATCCTTCTTTGGAATGTATTCAATCGAATGCCAATTGCCCGGAAACTGTTGCAAGAAGGAGCTGAACATCACGACTTTAGCGAAGTGGCGAAGCTGTTCAATTTATACGGCTCCATCACCGATAACCAATGATAAAATTGAATTTATGATTCAGTTTCATATGTTTACCATTCGCGTTGAAGAAAATGTTATCGAAATATAAACTGAACTTTTCATTAATTTAATTTCACGAAGGAACACTTGTCAGGGATTGTTTATTTGGAATAAAGAAAGCTTCAACGGCAACAACCCAAGGAAACCAACTATTGTTAAAATTTAATTAATTAATTATTACAATTAATAGAATCGTATTTTATTTTTTAGATCAAGCTTATAAAACAACGTGGTTTATCAAAATTCATCTGAGAACGTAAAATTACTAAACTATAGTTTAAAATACAATTTTTTATATCAGAATCATCCGATGTTTGGTGATTAAAATTATTTTTAAATTGATTATAAAACTAAAAAAATTTTGAACACCTTTAATTAACTCTTTGATGATTACAGAAATTTTATTACTAAATTAATAACTGTAATTTAATGATAATCAAGTACATTTAAGTCTATTGATTTTCATAGCAACTGGTAATAGTGGCTGAAATGAAGCAACTTGAAGTAACACGTGACTGCGATAAAACTTTGCACATGTTAATTGAATGTTCCACTTGAATACTGGAAAAGTATTTCAACATTTTCAGCATTTCAAGATGCGACTGGTTATTTACTTTTCTGGTATGCATTTTGGAAAGCATGATCAATAAAAATTCATAATCATTCTGACAGAACTAGAAAATTATTGAAACAAGCAGCAATTTGCCAAGTGCAGAATTAATTTCATCCGCCAACCAGGTAAATTTATAGCATTTATGACCAGTTTAGTTGTCAGTTCTTTTTCCAGTAAGCCTTGCGCGTTCAGCGAGAGCACGTTTCACGCTCCAAATTTTTAACATCATTTGACAAGACGAAATTCAATTTTCAAATTCATGTTGTTTGAATATTCCAACATTTGAAAGTTTGCATTTTGTTTTTCTTTTTTTTTTTATTTTTGTAAATACTTTCAAATAGGTGCTGAATTTTAGAAGGAAGCTTTTGCTGCAATAAGAACTGCAAAATCAATGCAGCAGCATAACGAAGCTGAACGGCTGCTTGAAGAAGCTAAAAACATGGCCGCTCTTATCTGTGTGCAGGCGAACGTTGAAGTAATTTAAGCAACTGCTTTTGCTTATCCAAAATGATAGCTGCCTTTGGAATGTTAAATTTAAGAAGCTATATTTTTACCGATCTAATGTTTAAACATTAAAAGAATTATCAATTTATTATTAATTTATTACCATTTATTAATAAGCTTATTTAATAATTGCCAGAAAAGTAAAAGGTGATATAAGCAAAATAGCTGTTGTTACTTTTAGCTATTTTCTACTTTTTTACATTTTACAAATTGAAGCTAAAATAAATAATTTTACTACTTATTTTGTAATAAGGCTGTTAATTATAAAATGTTGTGTTTTTGTTGTTAGTAATTCTTGATTATCCAACCTATATATTTGCCTCTAACAAATGAAAGGACATCCCATTGTTTCAATAGTTCATCTTCAGTTAAAAGTTCTACATACGATTCTTGAAGAGTTTTTATTCAGGAAAACAGTCTATCTATTTCTGCCAGAATAAGATCAATTTTCCCTACTTGATCTTCATAACAATTTTGTATGATTTTGTTCATCAGTAGAAGTATGCGACTTTTTGAACGACATGCAGACGTTTTAAAAAATTATGAAATGTCAGACAGTTTCATGTAATTTCAAGCAAATTTCACATATTTTTATGCAAATTTTCATTTAATTTAATTAATGTAATATAATATGGCATATGTATTCTTTTGGAACTTTTAGAAAAATAATTCTACTATTGTACCACAACTCTTACAGTTGTGAAAAAATCAACTTATTTTAAATAAAAATTTTGATAAAAGCTGAAATAAAAAGGAATTTAATATCAAGTAATTATAAAGGGTTGAAAATTATTTATATATAATTGATTAACATTTCTGAAGTTTTTGATCCAATTGAAAATCTTTACTAAATGCTTATATACTTTTCAAAGTACATGAACAGAATGAGTAAGCATAATATTAATTATATAATACACGAAACTTGTTAAACAGCTAGTCAATGTTAAAAAGTTGTAAAGGAAGTTGCAAAAAATTTATTTGATAATTCAATTAGAATGGGCAAAAAATTGGAATTGGAAGCGGATCAACAGTTGTTTATGCGGTAAACCAACTTGGAAATCTTTACAAAAATGGTTCAATAAAAGATATTATTTGCGTTCCATCATCATTTCAAGCAATGCAGCTTATCATAAACAATAAACTACCCTTGGGAGATCTTCAGCAGTGCCCATGCTTGGATATTTGCATAGACGGTGCTGATGAAGTGGATGAAAATTTGAATTGCATTAAAGTAAAATTTTATCTGTAAACAATGAACATTTTTTGTAAAATAAAACAGTTAGTTCATGTAAAGTAGTTTATTTAATTTGAAAATCTTTTTTAGGGTGGTGGCGGTTGTTTAACTCAAGAGAAGATAGTTATGAGTTGCGCTAAAAAATTTTTCATCATAGCTGACTTCAGAAAGCAATCACGTTCTTTGGGAGAACAGTGGCCATTTGTACCTATAGAGGTTTTACCGTCTGCTTTTCAACCAATAATGCAACGAATTCAAAACACTTTTGGTGGTGAATGCAATTTAAGAATGGCCGTAAAAAAAGCAGGACCCGTAGTAACTGATAATGGAAATTTTATTATAGACTGGAAATTTCCGAGCGTTGTAAATGGTAATTTATCGCTTAAACAGTTGAATGAAAAAATAATTATGATTCCTGGTGTAGTAGAAACAGGGTTTTTTATTGATGTAGTTACAAAAGCTTACTTTGGCATGAAAGATGGCACTGTACGTGAAGCCATTCCAAAGCATGCTCATTAAAAATGCTTAGTAAATGAAAGACGATATTATAAATTTGGACATGAAATATTTTACACATTTTAATCAATCAAAATTTATTGCTTCTCAATTTCATTTTCAGCGAAAGTTTACATGTTAACGATTTAAGATATTTTTTGAGGTAGAGATTTATTTTGTATTCGTTATCTCATATAACTGATAATAAAGATACTTCAGTAATTAAAATAACAAAATACAAGTTTAAACAAAAGTTGTTTTGAAGGATTTTAAAGTAAAATGGTTTTTATATATTAGTAATTTTCAGTTTTTAATAATGCTTAAGTATCACTTTAACCTTTTATCTGAAAACACAAAATTTTAATAATTTTAACAAACTGTCTTCAAATATCGAAAAGAAATAGCAGATGTCAACAGTTTTAATTCACCAAAAGACAACAACAAGAAATATTTTCAATGTTCAAAAAAATTGTCATTGAAACATATAACAATAACTAAAAGTTCATGTCGGCAAGAAACAAACAAATAAAGAAACAAACAAACAAACATGTTTTCTTTCCGTATTAAGTATAATGCAAACTTAAAACTTCAAGACCATCTCCAATTAAAGCAATCGCATCAAATGATCAAACACCAGTAGAAAGTTCATGTTGCTTTTGGAAATTGCTGTAGGGACAAAGCAAAATTTGTTCATTTGCATTTTCTGCTTGAAAATTGCCCACAAAAGGACCCAAAACATGATTTCCAGCGGAGTTGCTAGTAGAGTTAGGATTATCAATTCGACTAAATTGCCATCCTGATATGTTCACATAACCACTCGCAGGAATATTCACATAATAGGGAAGTTGTGGAAGATTCACATAAGTAGGCAATAATGGAATAAAAGCTCTTTTTAAGCAGCATGACGGCTTTGCAACCATACTCAAATCTGCAATTGGAATTGGTGTCGATTGCGAAGCAGCAACATCCACATCACCATTCTGATTTTCCTCTAAAGTTTTTGGTTGTCGCTTAAAGCAAACTGCATTTCTCTTGTTCAGTGACATCAACCGAGTATAAATCACCTGCAATCGTAAAATCAGCACTGCACCAACAATAATCACCAATATTGAAGCAAATATGGCACCACCTAAATATAAGTAAAATTCAGACTGTGCTTCATTATTAGGATAATCGCCCTCTTTTATAACAGGCAATTTGTTTTCTACAGAAAGCACAAATTTTTCTAAATTGTCATTGTTAAACTCGATCACAGCAGCTCGTCCTTCTCTCGTATAAGCAAGTAACAAAAAGCCAACCCCAAAAGTAACAATATCTGGATTATTCGTAATAAACGAATTCCCAATTGTATGATTTAAAGGGAACCATATATTTGCACGACGATCTGTTTTCCAAAACAGCGCATAAACCATACATGGAAGAAGTGTGGAAATGGGAAAAAGAGGAACTGGCTCATCCCAGCGAAGTTCCAGTTTGTCCATTTCTGGAGAACGGATGATTTTCAACGGCTCAACAAAGCTCCATCCCATTTGATCACTTTTATGTACTGGAAAATCATAGCGATATATAGAGCAAGCCAACTGGCATCCTAATGAAATATAGTGTTAAAATAATTTTAAAAAAAGCGTATAAATTATTAAATCATTTACCTGAAAAACAAATTCTTGAATCTTTACATATCGAATTCAAAATTTCAGATTTCTGATAAAGCATTCTACAGTTTTCCCAACACATCTTGCAGTCAACTTTGCTCTGACAAAAAATATCAGAATGAGGATTCATTTTAACAGCAAAAGCATCAACGCAATGTGCACGACAAGTTAAAACATGATCGACCATATTTAATTGCTTTTTGCTTAGTCGTTGAAATGCTTCTATCGATAAGAAACTGGATAAAAGAATCCAAACCAACATTGCCAGAAAAGCAACAAAAAACCAACAGAATACGTAGAGTGAAGAAGAGACAAAAGAAAACTCACCGTTTCAGACAAAAAAAATAAATACTAGATGACCATTTTGAAATGACACGAAAAAAATACAGTAAACGAAAGAACCTGAATTTATAATTTTTGTTTACTTTCTACAATATCAATTCAAAATAAATATTTTGGAAATTAATTTTTTTAATATTGTGATTAATATTTTTTACTAATGTGATTCATATATACTCATAATATTATTTTTAACATAAAATGATAAGCTTTTGGAAAAAGCACTATTTTTTGCTGTTAACATGCAATTTAAGTTTTCTTTTATAAATACTGTAGTTTTCAAAATTTTATAATCACTTATTCGTTTTATAAATGTTATTTGCAAAAGTACAGGTCAAAACATAGGCAAAATGAATATTTACTATGGAAACAAATATGAAAACTTTTGGTAATCAAAATAAAGTTACTTTATTGTGAATTTATTACATGAGCCAGTTCCAATTTAGTAATTTACTTAAAAGTATTGCTTTAATTTATTATAAGTTGACTGTATTTTATGTTTTAAAATGAAATTCTACTCATCTTATCTGTTTATTGCTAGTTTCTTTTCAGGCGTAATTATTTTTATAGTTTGTTAGATTATTTTGCAAGTAACTGTTTTGATTGCAATTAATATTTATAAATAACTGCTTGTAATCAGATAAACTCCTTTTTAATCATTTCAGTTTAATAGCTTCTATTCAATATTCGATTAAATTTTTTCAGCAAAAAGTATTTCAGCTTTGCTAATACATGTCATAAAGTTGCATTGTTTAACCTCTTCAAAATAGAAAATATAGTATGATACAAACGACCTGTTTAAAACTGAATTATTATAAATCTTCAAGCTTTAACAATAAGACTGCTAAATTTTTTATCAGTTTAAATAACTTTTATATTTATCATATCTGATAAATAATTTTAAAATACTATAATTTATTATCTGTAAAATCTGTTCAAAGAAGTACTTACAAGAATTATATACATCTTTTATTAGAGTTGTAATATTTAATCAACAAAATGTCATTATAAAATGAAAAGATACGAGAGATCATAAAATATCTGCTGACAATATACCATATAAAGTGAAAGTTTAAACAATAATAGATAACTGTTCTTCAAGACGCTTTTTTAGCTCATAAGGATTTAGCAAAATTTGGTCTTTTCCATCTGGGCGTTCCAAAATTTTCAAAACACAATCTGACAGTGAATAGCGATTCTCGTTTACAACCAAATCATCCTTTTTAAAACGATGTGGGCTAGACACGCGGACGTTTACATAAGTATGAGGTCTTGGTATGGCTACTTTACGAAAACGACGATTCGGCTTGCTTACTCGGATCAAATTTTTATTTGAAGCCAAAGTTGTGGTCGATTGTCTTGTTGAATCGCCTTTTTTCTTCAATGAAAACGGCTCATCTTGACTTTGAATGGTTGGACGTCTTTTAAATTGAATTGCATTTGATCGGTTGAGAGATTTCCATCGAATACAGAAGGTACAAAATCGAAACATCAGCATTACAACAACGCAGCATATAACAGCTGCTGCGAATATAGCAGCAGATAAATATAAATAAAATTCCGTATCTCTTGAACCACCGGGAGATTCGATATTATTAACTGCAGTTGAATTTTTGATCAGTGGAAGAATTGCTTTTGGAGGGCTGTACTCTCGAAATTGGCTAACGGCAATACGGCCTTGTCTTGTATAAGCAAGCAATAAGAAATCTACTCCTGAATGAACAATGTCGACATTGCCGGTGACATAGGAATTTCCAACTGTGTGATTCAGAGGAAACCATATATTAGGACGTCGATCCATCTTCCAAAACAATGCGTAGACCATATTCGGGAAAGGTGGTGAAAGAGGTAGAAGAGGGATTGGTGCATTCCATTGCACTTCCAGTTTACTGATTGTTGGTGAACGGATAACTTTCATTGGCTCTGCAAAAGCCCAAGCCATTGATCGATCTGAACGATTTGTTAAATTTTGACGATATATTGAACAAGCCAACTGACAACCTAAAAAATTTATGATTTTAATATTACAAAAAAACATTTCTAATATTAAAACATACCAGAAAAACAAACGACAGGGTCTTTGCAGATTGAACCCCAAATGTCAAATTTGTGATAGAACATGCCACAGTTCTCCCAACACATATGGCAATCCGCATGCATTTTGCAAGCAAAATCTGATGAATGATGCAAACCAACAGAAAATGCATCTATGCAATGTGCACGACACGAAACTACCCGATCAGTCATTGATAGTTGATCAATGGTCAGCTTGTGCAAAGCATTTGTAGCAGAGATGAAGAGCAAGAAAGTAGCTGCAAGCATTTCAGAACAGAAAAATTGTTAAATAACTGGCAATAAGCTGTCTCACTGCTTTTTTAATTAATATTAATAATTATAGGTCAAGACATTCTATTGGTCAGTTCAACAGGGCAAAGCAGGAAGTGAAAAAAAGGCGGTCAAAAAGAGGATATAATATCACTAAATCATACAGGATGTTTGCACAATTATTGTTAATATTACCTGCTTTGGTAAATAATAATGACCTCAACGCATTTTAAGTAAAAGACGCTACTGTAAAGTTTGTTTGACTGGTCTTTTGATCTTTACTAATCCTTTAACAATTTTGTTGACTGTACTTCCTGTCGCTTTTTTGTCTTTGAACATGATGTTTGAACCGGACATCCGGTTAGCTAGATACATCCGACTGATCAATGCTGTTCATCTATTATTAAAGAAATGCCCATTAGATAAAGTTGCTTTCAGTGATTTTGTTTTAACAAGTTAATCTTGCATTCATTTTTGAAATAAAGTTTCAAAAAGTAAGTTTCAAAATCATTGATTTAAAAATAAAAGTTACAATATCTTATTTCTGAAATTATTTTTTAAACAAATTTAAACTATTTGAAGTTCTTAGTTTGTAATAGTTAATGTTAAAAATAAATATATTTGTGAAAAAGGTTTTGATGTAATCGGTTTGTAGCAGAGTTTTGTATACTTTTCATTCATGAGTGAGAAAATTTCATTTTTAAAAATAGAGCTTGAAATTCAGTTTGTAATGTTTGCAACACATAAATTAAATTAAAATAAATGCATTTAAGTGAAATTAAAATTTCATGCTTAGTTTGTGCAAATTTTATGGGAAAAATGATAAAATACATGAATACATCAAGTTTTGCTTCAAATATTTTCATTTGAAAAATGATGTAATTGATTTTGCATTATTAGTAATTAAATTGCATAAAATAGGTTATAATTTATTTCAAGAATAAATACTAATAACAATTAGATTAACCTAAAGTAGCAGTATATTTTCTTTATAAGTAGAAAGTAAAATAAATAAATTGCTACATAAATGTGAGCTGCCTACGTAAGGCCACTTGAAAAAAATGTTTAAATTATATTTATATATTTAAAACACATTTTTCAACAATAGAAATAAAATTATATTTCAGAAATTTACTTATTCATACATTAGCTCAAGTTTTTAATATGCTACTTAAGTTTTATTAAAGTTTGTAGAACCAGGTTTGCAATCGTGTTAAATGCTTTAAAAAATTATAAATTAATGCAAATTTGAAACATTGCCAAATCCAACTTTAAAAGTTGCAGTAATTACAAGCCATTACAAGATGTAATTTACAAACAATTCCATTTGAATCTTTATCTGTCTGTAATTTGCTATTCATTGACAAATGCAATCTTGCAGTTTCTATGTAAGATGACGTTTTAACATGCTGATGAATACATGCTTGAAGTAGCACGTATTGTGCATTTTAAAATGTTATATACATGTGACATTAAAACTTTTCAGAAAAACTATTAATATGCAATTCTTGCAGTTTAATTATTGTTGCTACGCTATTCCGCCATAAGTTCAAAATGTTATTCAGCAAGTAAATTCGTTTTGCACTGATTATATCTCTCAGTTGATGCAAATGTGTTTGTGTTTTAGTATTACTTTTTTATTGAAAAGGCAACGTTGAAGAAAAAATCTAAAAAATTAAATATAAAAAGCTTAAAACATTTTACCAAAAAAGCTTATATTGTTTTACTTAGTAAAGAAGCAAACAATTTTCCAAATTATGTAGCAATGTTAGCAAAATTAAAAGTCTCAACAAATACACAAAGTGAATAATTAATCCAGCGTTTGTAGTTAAGCTGCTCGTAATTATTTTAAATGAAGCAAAATAAAAACATTACGCAAAAGTTGTCATATAATGATATATTTAGTGAGAAAAACTATTTATTTAAAGCGCCATATTGGCGTATGACTATTTTAAATCTTAGAGACGTATTTCAGTAAAATAATAATGCTTTAAGTTTTTTTAAATAATTACTGAGTTCTTTCACAAAATAATTCTTTAATTAAGCAGCGAAATAATGACAATAAATGCATAAATATATTGCAAAAGCAGATGTAAGCATTTAAAACAATCATGCCTTCTCAGCATTTTAAAAATAAATTGTATGAAACTAATTTGTGATCACTTTCATGCTTTTTTTAAGCGACAGTTAGATTTATATTTTTAGCATAAAGCTGAATGAAAAAGTTCTGAAAGTTAAGGAAGTTTTGTATAATTTTCGTGAAGCCAAACGTATGGATGGTTTGAAAATTTGAACACTAACTTAAAACTAAAAATTAATATTTTCTTTTAATTCAAAAAATTCAAACCAAATGCATTCTTAAAGATTTGCTTTCTAAATTTGCAGATTCTGTTGGAATTCACAAATAAAAGTCCAATGAAGTACATTTATTTTATAATTTTTTACTTTAATTAAGGTGAATTATAAATATTAAAATGTATAATTATTGTTTATTCTAAAATTTATTTTCTGAATTCATAAAGCAAAGAATGATTCATTTTAAACTTTTCTCAAGTGCTTGCAAAACTAAAGCAAACAGGAAGAAGTTTAGTGTTTTCTTCAGTGATTACAAAGGGTTTTTTAGGAAAAAAGTTGAACAAGATAATTTCTCCTTAAAATAAAATTTTAGGAAAATAAAATTTAACTTTCAAAACATTCAATAACTAAAAGGATAAATTATTTAGCAATAATAAGTGAAACAGATTTCTCCTTTTGAAGCAACTTTTAAAGCAGTAAAATATCAAAGCAATTTAATAATGTAGGACATTCATTTAAAGTGAAAATTTTCAATCATATTTTGAATATGGAACAATATTATGCTAAAAAACTTTAATGTAAAGTGCCTTACTGGTTATTTAATTCACTATAATTACAGTTTAAATTACATACGTTGAAATCATTCAGTTGTGAAGCATCTGTGAAGAGGATTCCTGTTTTTTACATAAAAGTTAAGGTTATACTGCAGCACATTATTATGATCATTAAAAGAATAATGAAGAATAAAAAATTGCTTAAATTATGGTTTCTTCAAGCGATAGGAAGTGATCAAATCCGTTTTGGATCAATAGCGCAAAATTTTTTTGAATATTAAAATCTGAAAGTAAGGTTCGTCAGGGCGTCTTTCCTACCTGAACGAAGCGGTCATAAAGCTTAAAGTAGCCACGTTGCCGCAATCAATTTTTTCTATTGATGGAATGGTAACAGAAGAACATTAGCCACGTCAACTCCGACCACTTTTTCCTTTCACACAACGTATCGTCTCAGTGATTTATTCATGACGCAGATGGGCGCCATTCATCGGAAGTGGTCACTGTGACCAGTTAAATTAGTAGCATCAATTTTCCTTAAACATCCTCTATTTATGTATGCCTCTAAGTTAAATAACATCGGTCGATTTTTTCTTATGAAGTGTTAAATAATGCTTCATAGCTTCTTTTAATGTTACTTCACGCCTGTCTACAATCTACTACTTCTACTTGTGATATTGTGGCTCAGTAGCATCAATGAGTATCGATTTCGCTTTTGAAGTTTTTTCAACATGTATTTCATATTCTTTTTTTCCATTTGAATTCTTTTACGCTCTTATTCATATTGAGTATTTTGAAAATACTGTGATAGAAAAATACCATTTATTATTTATTCACTTGTTAAATGCCATTTAAGTGTTTCAGCAGTGCGTTTAGCAGAGTTCTTATGTGATCACATTCTGATTAATCATACATGGCTTATCTACATTTTGTAATAATGTATACGAATTCTCTATTTATTTTTGATTTCATTTATATTATTTTACATATTTAGTTAATTTACTTATTAATTCAATGTTAATTCCATTTTCTGCATTAAAAAACAGTATATATAATTATATAGGTTGTTATGATTTATGCAAGATGAACTATCAATTAATATAAATATTTTTCAAAAATATGCTTTATATCACTTGCATTGTTTGTTTATGATTATTTTATTACTTTTAAAATTTAGTCTTAAAATGCGTAAAAAACACGATGCCTGCACTTATAATTACAATGAAGTTCAATTTACTTTATTTCTTGGTGTTCATATTTTTATTGCATTAATTGACTGACTAAAAATAATCTTTTAGGATCAATTGAAACAACAGTTATATAAGATCAAAGTTAACGGAAGAATATTAAAAACATGCATAAAGAACCAATTGGTAAAACTCGGTTCTCTGTGTCCAGAAGAAAAACTTTGGATCTTTTTAATAACACCAGCCTGACTTCATTAAAAGAAGAATGCAGTTTGCAGGAGGTATGCACTGCCATGAGATAACTTTATTTTGATGCAAATAGCTTAATTTTTACTCATAAATGTAATAAAATTGATGAACCTACACTCATAAATGATAGCATTCATAAATTTTAAACAAAACGGCATCATTCAATAATATATAAATGCGTGTAATAATAAGTTAATCATAAAAATATGGTAAAATTTTATATTCTTTCAATTGGTCATGAATGTCATCTTTTAAATTTTGTACTTACTAATTTGCAACAGTTTTTGCATTGTCATGCTAAATGAAATAATCAGAACAAGCTCTACTCCTATGAAGATAACAAACGATTCTTAGTAGATGGTTGAAAATTGCATATTTTACGAAAAAAAATCAGTTCACTACCTCGAAATTTTATTCTTGCAGTAATTTCAATATTACTTTATGATTGATGCTTTTAACTTATCAAAATAGTAGACATTTTTAACTAAAATTATTTATAAAAATATCTAATTTAAAGCCATCTGATTTTTAAAAAACGAATTAGTTACTTGACATTGCAAAGTATTTTTTCACAATTTTCTTTAATACGATCAGCATCTTATTCCAATTAAACTTTTAATTTTAGCTGTACAAAAATGATTATTGCAATATTTAAATGTCTAATGCTTAAGATTTTCTCTTTTAATCCAATATATTATTCGCTTTTAGATGTAACGCATTTTATTGGTTCTTTTATATTCTCAATAAATGATATTATTTTTAGCTTCAATACCAAAATAATGTAATTGCTTTTATTGTTGGTATAATTTTATTTAAACAGATTTTTTTCATTCCCTGCTCATATATTTCCTTTTTTCATTTTAGAAAACAATTGCAGCTTTTTTTATAATTAAAAAATTGCTTTTTAAGCATAAATTACTTTGATAATTTTTAAATTCAACTATTTTTAAAACAGTAAAAAGAAATTCTAATAAAGCATAAAAATGTTATTTATACGTTAAACGGTGTTGTAAATTGATTAAATTTGTTCATAATGATATATAACATCGGTAAATTTTTTTGCAAATGTTAGATTCACTGCTGATTTATGATCACAGTTCTTCAAAATAGTAGGTATTTTAACAACTATTGATTACTTATCATTAGATAATTTAATAAAATATAATAACCTATCGCAAACAAGTAACATAGAAAGAAAGTTAAAGTTGACGACTTTAGTGTTAAAAACTTTAGCTGTAGAAACATTCAAGATAAATTTGTGTGTGTATGTTTAATAGTGTTACTTTATCTTTTACCATTTTATTAATCTTTTGAATAATCATAATCAGGAAGCAAATGCGTTGTAAAATTATCTGTAAGGGGGATTTCAGTTGAATAGCATCGTGTTCGAGATAAAGTGAACAGTTGTTGCGAGTGTATGAGCATTTCAGTTCACAACAGAATGACGCTAACAGCAATAATGAATAATCATTTGCCGTGCCTCTGGCGTTTTTCATGCCTCCACTAATTTCAATTCAACATCAACTGTGCATGAACAGTGAGTATGGAATAATTTTGAATTTTGTGTTAAATTTAAAAATTTTATTTTCTGTTGGTATTAATTTTTATTAAAATTGAAAAATATCTTCAATTCTAAGCTTTATTTTTGAGTAAACTTTGCTGAAACAGCTGGATAAATGTGTCTAATGCAAACAACTACAGGTGACAACGGAACATATGTGTACATCCGTACATAATTGCCAGTTGAGGTGTTTTGAAAATTTTTTGCTTTTGATCAAATTTTACAAACATCTACTAACTTCAACTTGTATATAATATACTGCAAGAAGTTGTCACATTGTCAAAAGGATTCTTCAATTGATAAACTTTTGCTCTCAGGTCTAACGTTTGCATCACTTCAATGAACGCTGATCAAATATTTGCTTTAGCAGTCATCCAAGCGGAGGTTAAGCATACAGTTCGGTTCGGCGCGGTTCTTTCATTCAACATTACCATCAAATTTTCATTTGTTTAATTTTTCTTTTTTGGCTTTTAAAAAAAAAAATTTTCTTTATCTCACGTGATTGTTGTAAAGTAAGTAATTTTGACAATTTTTTTTTTAAATTTATGTCTATGTTTTTTTGTGATTACGCAAAAGATAGAAAAGCGACAGTGACGAAGAGGTAATTGGTAATTGGCAAAAGTCGACCAGAGATGTTGGTCTCTTGATCGATTTCAATTTAATAATTCTGCACTGTCATTGACCAATCATTGAATTGTACTGTGCTGATTGATTAGTTTCGGTTATTTTCTGACCAACAATCACATTGATTTAAATGATGTATGTCTGACTTTAAAAAACAAATGCTAACCCCTCTTCTTCTTCTTTTTTTCTTCTTCTTCGCCTGATGGCAGTTGGTTGGTTGTTCATCGTTTAAATTTTTACTCAAAGCAATAAAAGTTTGCCAAAATTTCACTTGCAAATGCAAAAATTGACAAATCACATTATCACGGTATGATATGAATTAGTTGGAATTTGAATTTTGCTGTTTTGATGATAAAAATGATCCCAATTTTGATTGTTGTATTCAATGCACTTTTTTTTAAAATCTGTTGCCACTGCGAATGATTTCATCTATTATTATTTATTTAATAATAAAACTGCCAAAAGTTTAAGCAAGCATAGCAGAGACATTGAAGTCATTGTATTTGAAGCAATTTTTATAGACAATTAGCAAATAATGGATTAATTTTATTTTACAACAGAATCAATTTTCAAATATTTACCTGCATTTTTATCTCATCAAAGTTTTCATGCAAAATGCTAAACAATTTTTGGCTTGTTTACTTTCAACAAAATCATTATTACAATGAATGGCGAGTGTTCTTTTTTTTATTTTTTAATTACATGTTATATATCGTGCATTACATTTTGCTAATAACATGCTAATTAAAATGCAGACGTTTAAACGTGAATTCCTTTAAGCTTTAATTTCAAATTAGCAAGCAAACAGTATGTATGTATTGCTTGATTTGGTGACGTCAGTTTATTTGAAAAAATGTTCACTCATAAATTGTAAATGTTTATGTATTAACCAATTTTAGCAAATCAAGGAAGTTATATTTGTACATTTGTACATTATTTCATCTTACAATTAAAAAGTGAACGACGCAATGTTGCCTTTACTACTATCAATTAAAATGATTAAAAATTATTCTAATTAATTTCATCCATCTAATTCTTCATGTTAGCTGAACTAATTTTAACATTAAATTTATTTTATAATTTTGTGCACTGTCATCGTCACTATTCATTGATACTTTATTTTTCAAATATAATGTTAATAAATTTTTTATGCAGAAGAATTTGAAAAACAGTTGGTTTTTATTGTAAAGAAACTTTTATTAAATAAAAATTTTAATTAACTAGTAGCATTCATTTCTTTAAAACAGTTTTCTCATTGGTAAAATTACACTTATTTTAATATTTTTCTTGAAAGTATGGAATTTTTATAATTTATTAAAGATAGCCTATTAGTTGAATGATGAGACAATTTTCAGCGATGATACGTCTGGAATCAATTTAACACTATTCAACAGTGAATCAGGTTCAACAATTTTTTTTTCTGTGTTGTCAAGGCAGGAAAAATCTGTACAGCATATTTTAAAATTTTCTAGCTGCTGAGATTTGTTTTACATGTCATCAAATTTCTGTTGACTCATGTTGTGTGTGTTAGCATTGCATTTCCTTGCTGGCAGCCTATCATGCAGTGTATAGTTTTATCGAATTTTTATTAAATTCTGTCTTGGTTCACCTGGTAATTCAACTGGTGATGAAGGAAATTAATTAAAATTTATTTTTCATCATCAAAATACCATCGTAATACTAACAGTTTTCATAAATAGTTCACGAAATCAGAAATCAAGCTTGCTCAAATATATTCTTTTTTTGAAATATGATAAAATTGTGGTGTCTTTTAAAGATATTAAAAAAATATCAAAAAAAATGCATTGATTACTGGATTATACATAGTAATAATGATGAATCATACAAAAACAATGGTGATGATATGAATTGAAAATGTTCGACGGCAGTTTTCATTGCATTTTTTTTTAAAGCTTTATAAGCTGCATGTAAAGTTATCTGTATGTTTTTAGAACAGTCAAAATAAAATGGAAAACCAGTGCTCTGATGATAATGAACAAGTGGACTCGTCCATGTTTGACCATATAACTAAACAAGTCCACTTTGAGATTGTGAATGAAAATGAAGAAGCGGAAAATGAAACCGACGATCGTCAAAGTGCACCAAACGATTTAACCTGTACCACTGCGTAAGTATTTACTTCATGTTCAAATTATAGTGAAACAATTATAATTATTGCAATATACAGAAATATGAAAACAGTGGAAAAAGTGCCTCACATCGATCATTATCGCAATATGATGTCAGTAGTAAAAGCCGTATCCTCTAGACCAACTTTGCAGCAACTGCGAGATGGTAGAAATGTTTCTGCAGAATCTCCACGTGATGAAGTACGGAAACAGGATGTTGCGCTATAAACTTCATTGAAACACTAATTTTAGGATCAGAAAAGCTTGAGAAAATGTTCCGGCTTAGAAGCATTCATTTCTACCAAAAGATTTAGACCACAACAAAAGTTAGGATGGATCAAAGGAGTTTTGGTAAAAAAAATATTATTTTATTATAAAAAGTTATTAAAAATGATTTCATGAATACATGGGCATATTTTTTTTTAATTAAAATACAAGCAACTTATTACATTACTTTGATCATTATCATGATATTGGAAAACTTTGTTTATTTAGATCAGATGCATTTTGTGCATATTTGGAGTAATTTTGTACCTTCGTCTTAGTTGGATTACTGGTCAAGCCGGTGTTCGTAAGTTTTAAATAATGTTAATTAAAAATTTGCTAATGTTGCGATTGTGTTTCAGTTTTGACGTTGGCCATTGTTATTCTTGCTTCATCAGTCACAATTTTGACCTCATTATCATTATGTGCCATTGCTACAAATGGGGAAGTTCGAGGAGGCAATTAAAACTGTTTTCCAAATAAGCTAAGCTTATCAAAAACAAAAATGCAATTAATGGTAATTTTAATTTAGGAGGAGCTTATTTTCTACTATCCCGATCGTTGGGGCCAGAATTCGGCGGTAGCATTGGCTTGCTGTTTTCCTTTGCCAATGCTGTTGCAGTTGCCATGTATGTAGTCGGCTTTGCTGAAAGTGTAGTTGATGTTATGAAGGTTTATTATCTTTAAATAAATAAATAAAATATATGTTATAATTGCAATTATTTATTTTTAGAATCATGGCACTTTTATTATTGACGGATCATTAAATGACATAAGAATAATCTCTCTTGCTACGGCCGTCGTCATCCTTGCCATCGTAATTGTTGGCGTGCTTTTCGAGACAAAAGTAATTGAAAAAATATTTTTCAAAAGAATTTGTTTATTTCAGTTTATTTTTTTTTGTAAAGTTTATTTAATATTTTCAAGAAATTCAATTATGCACAAGCAGCTCAATGAAAATATGATTTTTCATCAAATTTAGAAATTTAATTTTACACCATCGCTTATTTAAGTAATATCAAAAAAATAAAAATGCATTAAAATGTATGATTATAATTTTTTATGAAAATTAAGAGTACAAATTTATTTTTTTGTTCACATTAATGAAAGTTTATTTAAAAGTTGTTTAATTTTAGGCACAAATGATACTGCTAGCCATACTTAGTATATCAGTGTTGAATTATCTCATTGGAACCACGCTACCGAAGAGCGAAGAATTGCAAGCAAAAGGATTTACAGGATATTCTTGTAAAAGCTGAATTAAGATTCAAAACTTTGATTTAAACAGTACTATAAATTTAATAGGGGAAACATTCATGAAAAATTTGTTGCCAGAATTTCGTGGTGAAACATTTTTCAGCCTTTTTTCGATTTACTTCCCTGCTGCCACGGGTGTAATGGCCGGAGCAAATATATCCGGTGATTTGAAAGTAACAACATTGACAATTTATATAATTTTTTAAAATATGTACGCAAATTTATGATGCAATTTTTACAATAATTTCCAGAATGCCCATAATGCAATTCCAAAAGGCACTCTCCTGGCCATTTTAATTACGTCTAGTGTTTACTGCGTCTGCATTTTGGCAACGGGTTTTACGTGCCTGAAAGATGCATCTGGAGTGTTGGATGATCTCAAACTGGGAACACTGAGCAATTGCGCTGCGAGTGAAAACTGTACATACGGATTGTTGAATTATTTTCAAGTAATAACTAATAATTATAAATTGAAAATATTTTTGGAAAGATATGCATTTTTCATTTATAAGGTTATGGAAATGCAAAGTGCATTTAGTCCACTCATCACTGCAGGTGTCTTTGCTGCTAGTCTCAGTTCTGCTTTGTCTTCAATGGTATCAGCTCCGAAAATTTTTCAAGCAAGTTCTCAATGTCTTTTCATTATAATATTTATAAACTAGCTTTACAGGCTTTGTGCAATGACAATCTTTTTCCATACATTCGTTATTTTGGTCGTGGCTATGGTCGAAACAACGAACCCCGACCAGCTTACATGTTGACATTTCTCATCGCTTGTTGCGTTATCGCCATTGGTAAGCACTGATCAACAGATTTTTTAATTATTAATTATATCTTATTGAAATTATATAACAATATTAATTTTTTCGAAACTATAGGAGATTTGAATATTATTGCTCCAATAATTTCAAATTTTTTCCTTGCTTCATATGCATTGATCAACTATGCCTGCTTTGATGCTTCGTATTCTCAGTCATTAGGTAAGAGGATTAAAACATTTGAAAGCTTATCATTCAAGCTTCGCTTTTCAAACTTTTCACATTCAAACTCTGACAATAGAAATCTGCCGCAAATATGAAGAGTAGAATTTCAAATATTCATAATTAATCAAAGTAACTAAATAAATAAATAATTTTCATTCTTTTTAACAATAAAAGTATAATTATGCTGGCGGTTCAGTTTCTACGTTTACTTTGTTATAGCTATATTGAATAATTCATAACAATACCTAGAATAAAATTGATCATCGTATTTATTAATTTAAATAATCTTTAAGTCACTATCGGATTTATTTATTTAAATAATTCACAGTAACAAATTATAACTTTTTAGAAAAGTGCTTTAAGTGCAATCAAGCAGTTAAAATTCACATAAATAATTTAACAAGACTATTTCCCTGCACTAGAACTGATTTCCAATAATAGCGCATCATTTGCTTGAAATGAATTGAATTCATTAATGAAAACTCGCATTGAATGAATGACTATTTTCTATTAAACTTTTGAATCGCTTTCAAAGGATTTCGCCCAGCGTTCAAATACTACAACATGTGGCTTTCATTGTGCGGAGCGCTCCTATGCTTGGGTGTGATGATCGTCATCAACTGGTGGGCAACTTTGGTTACAGTAGCTGTGATTTTGATTCTCTACATCTACCTTTTAAGAAGAAAACCTAGTAAGTGTTTTTTCTCTTAAAAATAATTTGCTAATAAAAGCATATTTTAAAAATACCCATGTAAATATATAGTTTTCAATTTTTTGAATTGAAAAGCTAGTTTACTTTCATTTATTACTGCTTATTATGATTATTTAAAACTGGATCACTAAAACATTAAAAACATTTCACTTCAGCTTCAATTTTACGTTCAACAAAATTCCAATAGATACCCTTTTATTACTTATTTATAAGATAAAAATAAATTGTCAAGATTGCATTTTCATACAGTTTTCAAAAACTTCGTATTTGTAATGGATACCTTTTTCGACTTGTATATCACTTGGAATACGATCATCTTCGACAAGCTTGAGTGTATTTTTGTCTGGAAACGAAAAAAATACATCACAGTCAAATTCTTTCATTATCCAAGTGACGTACAAGCGATTCCAAAGACCGGATTCTATCACATCTTTGTACAGTTTTGCGCCACCGCAAATCCAAAATGTTTCAATGAATTTTTCAGAAAGTGGATGCTTGACCATTTCGATAGCTTCACGCCAATTTGAAATAACAATCACATCTTCTTCGTTTACTTGAGGCATAGTGCTGCTGACGATGATATTCAACCTGCCACTAAGTGGTCTAAACTTCACCGGTATGGAGTTCCACGTATTGCGTCCCATGATTACCGCATTTATTTTATTCGGATCACTGACTGATGTTGTCATTTTCTTGAAATGCTGTATTTCTTTTGAAAGATGCCATGGCAGTGAATTATTTTTTCCAACTCCATATTTTTCACAAATAGCAACAATTATGTTTATTTGAGCCATGGAAAAGGGGAACTGTAAAATTGTACAGTTTTATGAAATGCAAGTTCAATTTTCATGAGTACAATATGGTAGTAAATAATTTATACAATTTAAGTTTAAATTTATTTTAATAAATACAAAGTTATATAATTTTAAATTAAATCTGAATTAATTTAGACGTAAATTGGGGATCAAGTGGACAGGCGCATGCTTTGAGAAACGCTTTGAACGCGATGTACCGTCTTGATAATACGGAAGAGCATGTGAAAAATTACAGGTTTTTGCTTTATCAATTAATTTCTTATATATGTATAACTTTTTACATTTTTAGGCCACAAATTTTAGTATTAACAGGCAATTTGTCTGAACGTAATCATCTTTTGAATTTTGCCACGAGCATCACCAAAGATAGTTGTCTTCTAATTAGTGCCGAAGTAATTGTCTCTGATAATCCGGATAGTTTAATTTCAACAGTCAGTGCTGAAGAGGCAAAATATACAGCTTGGTTAGCTAAAAACAAATATCGCGCCTTTTTTCACGCCGTTAGCAGTGCAAGCCTGAGCGATGGTGTTCGACAACTTTTACAAGTAAAGTTTTTTTGTTTTTTTTTCTTTTTGTAATTTTGTTTCGATTTAAATTTATGCCTTGCTTTAAAGATTTCTGGTCTTGGAAAGCTGAAACCAAATATTCTTCTTCTGGGCTTTAAAAATAACTGGAAAACCAGCAAACTTGATGACATAGCGGAATACGTTACCACTATAGGGTTTTTTCTTCTGCTTTTTACACAGTGAAGCTCAATTTACACAACTTGCGTTGTTTCAGATTGGCATTTGATGCGGATTTTGGTGTTTGCGTTTTTCGATGCAATTCTGAAAATGTGACTGATTCAGAAAATGTGGACGAATGTAAACCATTAATGGATCAAGCAGATCAAGAGGAACAACGGCAGACCAATAATCCCGAATTGAAAACAAGCATCAATGATTGCCAAAGTAGGTTTTTATTAATGATCATTCATAAATGTTGATAATCAATAGTTAGATATCAATAGATTCGATTAAGGTGATTAAAAATGATTTCCAATTGAAACGCTCATACATACTTTTAGCATTCACTATTGAAATGGACGAAGATGAGTTTAAATCTGAAAACGAGCCATCTAATAATGCGAAGCCAAAGAAAACAATTTGCCAAAATTTTTCAAGAAAGAACAAAACGTTTAAAAAGTGCAATTTTTATTTGAAAAAGGATCTTTTCAGACAAAAAGTGAAACATGCTACAATCGACGTTTATTGGCTATTTGATGATGGAGGTGAGTGAATCAACGTGAACAATTTTTAAGGAAATTTTGAAATTAAAAAAAAGAAATCAAATACATTATTTTCATAGGTTTGACTCTTCTGCTTCCTTACTTGCTTCAACTTCCGAAATCTTATTTGGAAGGTGCCAAACTGCGAGTATTCACAATTGCGAACAATAAAGAGCTGGAACATCAGGAAACCAGGTGAACATTTTTATGAACAAAATTTGAATTGTAATTGATTTTAATTTATTCAATTAGCATGGCTACGTTGCTCAGTAAATTCAGGGTTGGATATACAGAAGTGACTGCCATTCCGAATATCACAAAAAAACCTGATCAGAAGAGGTATTATTATTTAAAAATAAAAGGTTGAAAATTTTAAATAATATCTTTGCAATTATTATTCGTTTGTTTCAGTTTGGATGATTTTCAAGAGTCAATTTCACCATTTCTTGGAACAGCAGCTTTGAGTGAATCTGAATTATTAGCTGAGCGTAGTAGGGTAAAGCAGAAATGAAGTTTCTTATCAAAACGAAATGACGAAATCAATTTCAACGTTTAATTTATATAGACTTGGCGACATCTTCGAACGAGGGAGTTCATGCTTTCCAATTCCAGTGACGCTTCATTGATTGTGATGTATGCTGTTTTTTTCAGTTGGAAATTTAACCTTCAGAATAACAATAATATTTTTTAATTTGCATTTTTCAGAACAATGCCAATACCACGGCGTCGCGTGTGCTCTGATTTGCTTTACATGATTTGGTTAGATGTGCTGACAAGAGGAATGCCACCAGTGTTGCTTGTACGAGGCAATCAACGATCAGTTCTAACATTTTACACATGAATGTTAACATCTAAAAAGCAATATTTCAAATTTTGATTATTCATTATAAATGGTTACAAATTACAGCAAATTTATAATTTTGGTTAGTATTGTATTTTGCATTTGAAGCTCATCTTTGTTTATGCATTGTTGAATGGAAGCACTAGATTGAATAAATTGTACTCTTCTACTAATGTCGATATTGCTGTACATAAGAATTATGAATTAATATTTCATTTAATGTTGAGATGTTTAATGAGTGATGATTTCATTCGGCATGGTTAAAAGTGAAATTTTGTCATTTGATTTATTTTATTCTCATTCTTTCGACACAGTAACTTTAAACTCTGCCTTGCAGTTGGCAACATCACAGAAGCTGTAACAAATTATCATTCTGGATTGTTGTTGAAGATTCGTTAGCTGATCTGTGTTATTATGTAAATCCAGATAGCAGCCGTAAGACTTGGAAGTACAAACACAGCAGCTACAGAGAGTATTTAAAGAAGCACAGAAAGAAACAATTGAGAGGACTAAGTTTTTTAACAGACATATACATATCTCACCCACGCACACGCGTATCTATATCTATATCCATGGATTATTACAGTATATTGAATATCAGGTTTCAACATTCGGTAGTAATAGATTTCGTTATAGATCCGTTGGTTCTATTTCAACAATTGTTCACATTTGAATGAGCCACATAATTTGATCACTACTCTAAAGTTATCAAAAATGAAAAAATGAACAACTGTTTCCTACAATATTAATAAAACTAAGCTGTTCCGTGTAGTTCTAGTTGGGTTGAGAAAATGTTTCAGATACCATTGACATATAGTTTCTGGACATTAAGTTGCTTTCTTTTTATGAAAAATGTTGTTGAAATTCCGCCAAACTTGAAGCATCAGTGGTTCTCTACTCTAAATCTAATGGAATTTTTAAAAACTTATCTTTGAATAGTGGTTAATTGAAATTTTGATAAACAAATTGTTTACTCAGGGAATGCGGTTAATTTGAAAATAGTCTTTCGCTTAAACTATTACTAAAACTGTACTATTATTGTAAAGAAATTAAAATGAAATTAAAATTAACTTCAAAACAAACGGAATACAGTGAAATGTCGTCATTTGATCTCTTCGCTGATATGAAACTGCATTATTTTTGAAGCTGATGCATAAGCACCAAGAACGCTTTCTAAGGTTAACAACGAATTCACAGCTTAACAAGTACGTGATATTTTAAAAATGGACGCTAAAAAATGTTTTTAAGCCTACAAATGAGCTGATCATTTGAAAAAGTAGCGCAGTTAAGCTTTTTCTGAAATTTGGCTCAATTAAATGAATCATAAATTGTCTTCAGTAATTAACAACTACTTTATAATTTTATTTAGTTCATATACATACTTTGGTTATATGGTTGCAAGAGTAAATAGCTAATGAAAATACCAGTGAAGGCATTCAAACCATTGCAATTTTTCAAGCTTTGCATTTTGTGCTGTGGTCAGCAGTGCAATATTAAAAAAATGAATAACACTTTAGATAGTAAAAATTGCTTGCAACTTCAGATCAATTAAAGAATTTGTTCACCTTCTGTTTGAACTTTTCACACGTGATCTAGTTATCAACGAATAAGCTAGCAAAAATGGATCGATAAAGCCAAAAAGAAAAGCATAATTAAAGTTGGGTCAGTAAATTAGTTATGAATAATAAGAAAATAGAATTTATTTTTTAATTTTTCAAACTCTGCGTACAATTTACACATTCAATGTATTGTAAAACAAGTATTTATTGTTGAATTTGTTAAATTCTAAATTTTAAATAATTACAAAATAAAAATTGAATGCAATATGAATCAACTGATTAAATTCAAGACTGCTTTTATTTGTAAATCGTTAAAATCAAAACTAACAATGCGCTGAGAACACAAGCAAATTATTAGTTGTTTACTTTCAATAATCAAAAAAAAAAACTACATAAAAGCATATAAATAAAAATAAATGGAGGAAATGATATTCTATAGATACTATTAAAATTGTAACTTTGTAAAATTATCAATACGGGCAGCTGTTCGTGGAATAACTTTTCCAATAAAATATAAATGTATTATGATGAAACAAAAAAACTAATTAAAATTTTTTTTAAAAAGTCATTATAAAGATGCTAAGACAACAGTAGTTGAAGAACGATATGCGGAAATAATGCAAAATCATTCAACAATTAAATGTGTCATTTTGTTAAATGTACTTTTCTTGATATTTTTTTTTAATCAGGTATATACTCGTCACTGTCGCTGTCATCGATTACAACGCGCCTCTTTTTCTTCTTCAAACCAGGTGAAGCTTTTTCCACTGCTTTCTTTTTCAATTTCGATGATTCAGCTACAAAATAAAAATAATACACTACAGTTATATAGAAAAGTTTCATTGCAATCCATAAAACGAATATCACATACCTTTCTGAACAGCTTTATTTTTTGGTGAAGCACTTTTTTTTCGCGGTTTACTCGGTCCAGGTTTGGTTTCTTCATCTTTGTTAGCCTTCTTTTTCTCAGATTTCACCTGAAGCTTTCAAAAAAAAGAAAAATTAATAACAGCAATAATATCTATCTATTATATATCTACCTTTCGTTTATTCACAACAGCCTCATTATCATCATCACTGACTTCATAGTCGTCATCGTTGTTGTCATTATCAGCACTTGCGTCTGAATCAAAAGACTAAAAGTTGTAAAACTGCAATTTCTTCTGAACTTTTCTTGTCGGTCTCGATGCATCCTATCAATATGCAAATGTTTAAGCAAAAATGACAAAATAGAATAAAAAAAAATGACAACAAAACCTCCGCCTGTTCTTCTTGATCTTCCTTTTGACCATTTTCTAGCTCTTTTTCTTCTAAAACAACACTCCTCCATGATTGCAAAAAGTGAACAAACAAATAATTAAAAATCAACAACATACTTGTCTTCTTGGCGACGACCTTGGCACCGGCAACAGTGCGTGGACCAGTGGCTCGCTTGCGACCGGCCAACTTTTTGATCGCTTCCTCATCGCCTGCTTTTGCCGCCTCTCTCTGACAAAATAAGTACAACTAATTAATATGCAAATGTAATTATAAAATGAAAAAGTGAACATTTTACAAGATTGATCATGCGTTGCTTCACTTGATCAGCCTTCTCAGCTTTTTCACGCAAATCGTTGGTAATCTGTGGCGGAATGCGGATTCCTTCGCTTTCTGGTATTGCAGTAATCGTGTTGACTTTTTTTCTCGCATTTCTCGAAGAAGCCTTGTTCCCTTTGCCACTGGTAACTATGCTCTTCACAGCAGAGGCTGCTTCTTCCCTTTCTAAACGTTCATACTTGTCTAAAACTTCCAAGAAATTGTCCAAATCTTCTATCCAAAGCATTTTCGGCGTTTTCGCCTTTAAACTGTTCAATTCGTCAATTTTCACATCACGATCTTTCAACAGTTTATCCTTCTCCTCTTCGGACAGACGAATCAGAGCCATCGACAACAAATAATCATAATCAGATAGACGAACATCTTCCTCATTTGCTCCTTCTTCATCTTCATTAGCCTCTTCCGTTTCATCGACAAATTCTTCCATTGCTTTCAACTGAAAAAGCAAAATTCACTTTGTAAGCAACAAAGAGATAAGAGAGAAAAAAAAATCAAATATTTTGAACAATTTTCCATTTTACCTTTCTCATATTTTCAGCCTCTTTCCATTTTTTCACTGGATCAGCCGGATAACCCCTTTCAACTAGCTGTTCTACGATGTGCTTCTTTTTCATGTTTTCAATCTTGATCACACCTTCAATTTTTTCCA
The DNA here is from genome assembly GCA_001447755.1 of Trichinella papuae. Lineage (NCBI taxonomy): Eukaryota > Metazoa > Nematoda > Enoplea > Trichinellida > Trichinellidae > Trichinella > Trichinella papuae. The sequence goes on along the minus strand of JYDO01000002.1, from coordinate 350,203 downwards.
TAATAAAGCGCGCCTGAGCTTTGAGTCGATTTGCTTGCGCTTCCAAATGACCTTCCAAATAAGCCTTTCGCTTGATGTACATGTCCAAACGAACGTTGTAAAATGATATCAAAATTTCTTTTGCGCTTTCAAATTTTCTCAAGCAACCGTGCTCATCAAACAGCACCTTCAAAAGTTATTTTCAAAAACAAATATGAAAAAAATCATTAACAAAACAAAAGAACCATTGATGAAGAATTTATGATAGTTTGCAGCTTGAAATATTTGTGAATTCCATGAGCATTCGCTTCAGCCATTTTCTCTTTGCTCATGCGGATGATAAAACGCACAGTAGTGTCTGTATGGTACTCTTTGAAATCTCTGTGATAAATTATACGAACGTTATAAATAAAGTAAAACACTGATCACCGGCTTACTGAATAACTGGCGGCTTTCCATCAGTTCCGTAAAGCATTGGCTCCAGTACTGATTCCTTGTAGTTTTGCGTCCAAGTTCCAATTGGCAGTTCAGTAATTTCCAGTGTGTTTTCGTCGACAGAAGCAATTTCGCCAAAGCATACAAAACGACTGGAATTCAAAGTAGAAATTTCACCTTGGAAATTTTTGTACCACGGATTCTGAACACCAAATACATTTTTAAAAAAAATATGAAATAAAAATCCAAACAAACATACCATTGGCAGCAGCTCTTCGTCGAACATCAAACGCTTCAAGTTTTTGACTAAAACTCTCGGATCGTGATTAGGAACTTTAGTTGACCAGCCAGTGCCGATTCCTTCACAGCCGTTGACCAATATGAGGGGCAAAATTGGACAATACCAAAAAGGCTCAATTTTTTGGTTATCTTCGAATAGGAAATTTAAATTCGGATCGTCATCCGTACAAAACATCGCTTTTGTAACAGGACTGAGGAAGAAAAAAAATCATCAAATGAACAAAACACATTTTGCTTAGAAGCAACAATACAAGAAAGAAAGAAAAAGGAGGAAATATTCACCTGAGCATGGTAAAAATGTATCTTGCACTGGCCGCATCTCTGCCGCCGAGAAGTCGAGTGCCGAATTGGCCAATCGGCAGCAATATGTTGATGTTATTGCTGCCAACGAAATTATGAGCCAAATTTATAATGGTGCTCATCAGACTGACTTCGCCATGGTGGTAAGCTGAATGTTCAGCAACGGAACCAGCAAGCTGAGCGACCTTCACTTCTCGTTTATCGTTGCGCTTGAAACAAGTGAACAAAACTTTACGTTGTCCAGGCTTCAAGCCATCAACCATCGAAGGAATGCTACGCTCGTTATCCATGTTGCTGAACAAAATCAACTCTTTGTCGATGAACGATTTATAAGAAACTTCTTTCGTATCCTCTTGGTACAAATATTCCTAAAATAAACCAAGGATTCATGAACAAAATACAAATCAATATATATATAAATGCAAGTCGAATTGTCTAACTTCTGGTAAATTAGATTCTTGAATACGTTTTTTCTGCAACATCCAATCGCCCAACCAATTTTTACGATCTTCAACTCTTTTCTTGCTAAACGCCAACTCAATCGCATCATCATCTGTCGGACCCTCGTATTTGAAAACTATACGATGACGATCCATATTGGTGAAATACTCTTTTGCTTCTTTCGCCGTCGAAGTACCCAAACCTGAACAAATGAAAAATAAGTACACTGGAAAAGACTATGGAAAAGAATTTTTGATTACCTTTGTAGTATTTGACTTTCCAAGCTTTCCAATTGGCCGTTTCTGCCCTCCATTGAAAATAATGAGGAAGGCTAAAAAATTGCAACTCCTCTCTGCCTTTGGTTGCTTTGACAATTGGTGTGATGAATTCTTCGATAAAATTGCGACGAATCAAGTTTGGCCAATTGTGGTGAAAGAAATTGATCACCAATCCTTTTATATGAGATCCATCCTGATCCTGATCAGCCATGATCATCACCTTGCCGTAGCGAAGACTATTCATCTGCTCTGACGTGTCATATTTGCATTTATATTGCAGACCGATGATTTTGATCAAATTATTAATTTCGGCATTTTCCATAATCTATTCGCGCAGAGTTGATTTCAATTTATGTTATTTTATTTTATTTTTTAAAGTTTTAATCAATTTACCTGCTTGTGATTCGCTTCTCGCACATTCAACACTTTACCTTTCAACGGAAATACACCGTAGAAATCCCGTCCTACGACACTAAAGCCGGCCACGGCCAACGATTTGGCCGAATCTCCTTCGGTAAGTATCAGCGTGCATCGATGAGAATTCTTTGTACCTGCCTCGTTGGCGTCCTCAAGCTTGGGCACACCTCTCAACTTCGAATGCTTAGTAGAATGGCATTTCTTGTCCAACTGCGCCTGCAAAATAAATTTGTTAACCTTGTTGGCGAGCTGCTAAACGCAACGCGCAGGCTAATGGCGAATATCCCAAACCTGCGCCTTGAACTGCAACCAAGACATCACACTTTCCAAAACTCCACATTTCAGCACTTGGGAAAAGAATTTATCGCTCAATGTGCATTTGGAACCAAAACTTTTTGGCTGAAGTGTCATATTCTCTTTTGTCTGAGAGTCAAAGGTCGGATTTTCGATCAAACAATTTATAAACAGCCACAAGTGATTCTTCACCTGCAAAGCAACACACAAACCGTGAAAATTATTCATCCAATTCACGAGAAAAACAAAGAATTCACTTGAAATGGTCTAACGTTCATTCCAGTCTTTTTTGCCTGTTTTTTCACATTTTCAATCACTTTCTCCACAATACCATCACAAACATAATCAACATGACGACCTCCCTGTAAATAGATAAACAAACAAAACTGCAAGCATATTTTAATGTATGGTTTTTCAAAACAATCAAACCTTTGTTGTAGCTATGCTGTTGGTAAAGCTGACCTGCTGAAACCCACGGTCAGAAACAGCCACCGCTACTTCCCAACGGCTATGTGGCTGCTCGTAAACAACTTTCAATGGTTCTCCAGTATCAGTAGTACGATCTTTCAAGTACAAATCGACGTATTCTTTAAATCCGAGGACCTGGCCAAGCAAAACAGCAAATAACATATCAAAAAATTGATGTATATATGCATATATAAACATACCGGAATACGTTTGCCATTTAAAAACACTTTCACTCCTTTAGTAGATCCAGCGATGTCATACGCTCGGCGACACATCAACGCAACAATATCATCATCTAACTTTTCCATACCAAATTTATCTAAATCTGGGGTAAAACGGACGCACGTAAAATCTTGATCTTCGCAGTCAGAAATGACAGGCTTCTCTGTTTTTGTCATATTTTTTGTCCACACCTTAATTAATCACAATAATATTCAACTTAATGAGTAGATTAAAAAGTCAACAAACCTGCTTAAAATGTTTCTTGTACTCTCGACAACTTGTCTCAACTACAAATCGTCTGCTAAATATGTTGCACAATTTAGCACCATAACCATTGCGACCACCTGAACAATTACATAAACAATCAATCATAATAATAAATGCCAGTGATAAATAAGGAAAAAGCAAATATGTACGAAAAAATTCTTTCAGATCGCAATATCATTTCATATTCATCAAATTAGCATGAAGATCATCATACAGAAAAAAATTTAAATGCTTGAAATTAAGGTTAAGAAAAAGCAAATCACCAGTGACTTTTCTTTCCGTGTCATCATAATTAGAAGATGTCAACAGTGTGCCAAAAATCATTTCAGGGACATACATTTTTTCTTCCTTGTGCTCCACCACTGGTATCCCTTTGCCGTTGTTCCACACCATGATTTCATTTTTAATTCTAAAGCATCACGCAAGGTTTATTTATTTCAAAAATTGCATAAACAGAATTACGCATTGATCGATATTTTAATGCAGTTCATGCTCGGGTCCCGCTGTTTGTTGTCAGCTGCATTGACAACAATTTCATCATAAATCTTGTACAATCCTGGAACGTATGTTAATTCACGCATAACCATCTTTTGCTGTTCTTCATCAAAAACCCACATGTTCTATAAAACAAAAAAAATATTCCGTTTCTGAAGAGGCATTCTGAATAAACTCATAAAGTAAAGTTTATCAATATTTTAAATAAAAAAAATTCATTGAATCCAGTCTGTTACATAAATCAAGCATACAAATTGGAATTTAGCTTTATATATTTAGCAAATAAAAGTGAAAAAAAAACATACTTCAGTGTGAGGTTCAACAGAACCTATATAAGTATCTGGACGAATAAGAATATGTTCTAACTGAGACTTTTTTTGATAAATTGATTCAATAGTAGGACGTTTCTTTCCACTTGCTTTAATTTCATCAAGAGATTCAAAAACTCCAAGTGGATCAGAATGTGGCACATCCACATTTTTCTTTTTTGGGGTTCCTTTCAAATTACTTGTACTTGGTGACTCTTCAGAATTTTTCATGCTTGCCTATGAAAATCAATAACTGTAAGAATTGAAAAAATGCACTTCTCAAACAAAATGGAACAAGCTTATTTTTAAAAAATAAATTTTTGCAATAAATAATAAATCAATAAATAAAACTAGATAAATTAGACTAAAAATTCAAAAAATACCATAAAGATAACAACTATTAACAATCTTATAAAATTTATTAACGGCATAATTACATACCCGACTATGAGAATTAAAAAAATGTCTCCATGCCATGCATACCGTTATAAGAATTAAGAAATCTATAAGTAATTATAAAAGATGAAACCCTTAATTATTCAAATACATTTGAAAATATTTCCTTCAAAGTTACAACAAAAAATAATGTAATATAAAAATCACTTATCAAAATTGTATTCTTCAAATTAGTACTGTCAAGCAATATACAAACATGTTTAAGTTATATAAAAAATTAGGAAAGCAAGAAATCTGACTGAAATTTTTAATATAAAATACTACTTACGGAAAAAGTGCTTTTTTTCAAAAAGGTGGATGACTGCAGGCCAAAAGTTTTATAACCAAGTTGATAATTAACTGATAATCGAGATAAAAATAAGCAACTATTAGCAATTTGTGCTACGGGTCGGAAAATATACCAAGATAACGCAATGACAGCAACTGAACAGTATCACACAACAATACGAAGGAAGTTAACAAACTGGCAAAGCGAACGTATACATTCAACTTAAAGGATTTTCAAGTAACATTAAAATTGTGTCAGCTACCGTTAAATTAAATTCGTAGAAAAATAATAAAATAATGAATATAATTATAATTACTTTAAAATTTAGATATTTATTTCAATAGCACAATATAATATAAGCAAAACTTAAATTTTTATTCGAAAGAAAATTTATATCGATAAAACAATACTGTTCATTTTTTCAGTCTTTAAGAGTCTAATTTTTATACATTAATATATTATATCTAGTTTGCTTATGTTTTTATGCATTTTTTAAATTAAACATTTATTTTTTAAAATATGTAATGATGATTTTAATTGAGAATTTCTAAGTATTTGTTTAATTCATATTCATATGTTTAATTCATATGTTTAATTAATTTGATATGAAATAAATAAAGAAAAATTTATAGATTAGTTTTCTATTTTATAAGCCTTTCTAATACTTTATCAACTCTAATTTAATTTTGAAAGGTTGACCTCCTTTCCTTTGGCATTTTAAATATTTGAAAATTTTTTTTAATTACCGCAAAAAACTATTTTTTTAAATAAAATGTTAAATAATCTAAGACACTAGCATGGCTTTATTAATAAATCAATGTTGATTATCATTTTAATAAATTATTGCTTATGCTACAGTAATACATTTCATACTGTATATTTGTGTAAGCACGGAAACTTACGTATGGTAAGAAATAAAATAGTGTTTAAATAATTTTAGATATTTTAATTTAAATCTGTATATTAATATTTAGAAAAAATTTATTTTTAATATGTGCTTTTCTTGGTTACGTGATTACTCTTAATTATCACTAAAAGAAGGGTTACTTTATTGCGCTCGTTTTCAGAGATATTTGTTGCGTAACTTCGTTGCTATTTGCAGCATTGTGCTGTGATGAGGATATTACTTTATGCAATATCTTGGATTTTATTATAAATTAAGTAACTTTTCAGTTTATAATGGCAGTTGAAAGAGTGCAGGTCAGACTGAGAAAGGATCGACATGGAAATGCTTCGCTAAAAATGATTAAAGAGAAACATTTGGCGCTAAAACAAACTTCTGATAAAGCATCAAAGCCTATGGGAAAAACAGGGCCGATTAGGAATTCTCTAGCATCTCGCCCTGGCAGCAGCAAGGCCTATATTTATCCGAAAGTGAAGTTCAGAGAAATTGATATCATGATTAAAATGTACTATGATGAACAAGCGGGTAATATTAATTAATTTGTTTTTAGTATATGCATAATGCATTGTATTATAGCGAGAAATTCTATTCCAACCAATGCTGCAATTAAAAAGAAAGCCTTAGAGTTTGCTTCTCAGCTGGACATCAATGGTTTTCAGGCTAGCAACGGATGGCTTCATCGTTTTAAGATTCGGCATAACCTCTGTTACGATAAGCGAGGTAAATTTAAGTATTTTTTGATTTATTTGTGTTATTTTTTATGTTCGTTAATTACATTAAGGGAACCAAAGCAGGGACAGGCAGACAGATGAACATCTACCCTCAGTGGTGCGGAAATGCGAATTCACATCAAATGGATGTGATTTAGGAAAAGCATTAGAAGGTATGTAAAGCATATTATATTAGGTCAAATTTATTAAAATTCGATTCCGTATTTTTTAGAGCTCTCAGATTCAGATAGAGACGTACCCACTCTTAAATACGTTGCCCTCGCAATGAGTGTGGTTAGAAATTTTTATACCCACTGTAGCAATTCTGAGCAGAAGCTCCGCATATTAAAGAGCGAATTTGAAGATGATCTGGAAAGAATTGTTAGAAGAAAGGCTCGCGCTCGGCGTTATGATTTATAAATATTGTACTTCTATTAAGTTTGAGTTACAAATAATTTTGCTACTGTAAAGTCCGTGGCAAAATTCTTTTCGTTTGTTTAAGCTGTTATATTATGTGACGAAGTTTGTTTGTTTTTTTCATTTTTGGAATAAAATCAAAAGCATAACAAATGTAAATGTTTGAAAAAGGAATTATTTGTTTTTTAAAGGACGCATACTGTAAGAGTAAACCTTTGCAACAGATTTGAATGTATCGTTATTCCTTAAAAAACATACAGCATAATAGACTAAATTAGAGTCTATTTTATTATGAAATTTATTTTTTTTAATAAATTTGTAAATTCTGCAGGGTAAAGATTTAATTAATAAGAACACATTTAACCCTCACCTCTATCCTCTGTTGTTCATTTTATAAATTGGTAAAATAAATGAAAACTAAACTGATGATATTCTACAATTTTTTAAATATGTAATAACAATAAATATGAATAACACTAATTAGCATAATTTCAGACATTCATGCAACATACAGTCAACGGTAAACATTACAGTAGGAACATGCAGTGCAATAAATCGAAATCCTAAAATAACAGAAATTCATACAAATCTATAATCTAAAATTACTAAATATAGATATTTGGATGAGTAGGGTTTACCGTTGTGTTTAGAAACTATCCAAATTCCTTTTCCCGCTTGACGTACTGTTACATGAATATTTTAATGCCTTCTTGAATATGAATGCTGCGTCATGGGGCGAGTGACTTTTCATTTTTCATTCTAAGTTTTACTGCAATAAGTTTCTGTGCATCCTTGCTTGTTAGTTAAATGATACAGTAATTTATAAAAAGGCGGGTTTTATAAAATCGATCATAAATGATTATTTAAATTTAAAAATAAATGAGATTTAATCGATTTCTAAACAGTTGTTAATAAGTATGTTAACGTTATGTACTTTCAAAATACAATTTTTATTTGATTGACATATAAATATGGATAAATATAACACCAAAGTACGCAGAATGATATTAGCATCATGTTCCAATAACTGCGCGACAGAGGAAACATAAGTGATCATCAGGAATGCTGTTGTCATGAGGATTCACATGTGTTACTCTTATTCTTACTCATTATTATTATCATTGTTAATCATTTCCGTTTCCGTTTGCGTATCACATTATATTTACGCCCTTTCAGTATCAGTTTATACATTTTACAAACTGCACAAAATAAAAGATACGTACATCTCTTGAACCCTGGTGGTTTAATATTTACTTCATAAAGGTGAAATAAAGAATAAAAATTAAACTGAACATTTTCTGAAGTTCAATATGCATTAGAGTGCGGAGTATCAAATATATAACTGTAAGTTACTATGTTGTTTTCACATGTCAACAAGCAATTTATTATGTGAAACCTAATGATTTGTAAATAACTGATGAAGTCAACTGAATGCCATTTAATAAATCAAACATAAATGTAATGCAGCAACTTCAGATTTTTACGCATACTATATATTAAAATGTTAATATCCAAAATTTATAAAAATTAGTGTAGGCGCAAAAAAGAAATGTTGATCGCTGAGGTTCTTCAAGAAGTAATATTGGACTGTCAGATTTGATACTAATCTACAGAGAAGTCTGTAGTGTATTTTATGGTTGTTATAAATAAATATGAAGTTACACAACTTAATCCGGGAAAGGAGACTGTCACTGTCTTCAGATTAGGAGATATTCTTGCCACCTATTAACAGACTGTTAACAAATTGTCGGCATTGGCGGTTTGGTTCTGTTCATTTCTGTTTTGATGAGATCTGGAGGGTAGTCGCTGTGTATTCTTCTTGTTACCTCGTTTACATCAATCGCATTATTATCGTTTATGGTGCCTTTCTCTCCAATTTATGCTAATGCTGCATTGAATTTGGCATTCATAAATCAACGTACTAAACAATTTAAAACAAGGGTAGCCAAAGTGGTCGATATCGACCCCTTGGGGTCGATGGGACTATCTAAGGGGTCGATAAATGCTTAGGGGTCGAATGGGGGTCGATGAACTCCGGGATCGAATATGAACTTTGAAATCCCATCTGAGGAATTTATTTTCTGGAGAACTAATTTGTAACAATAATTTATACTTTTCTGAACTATCAACATACACCACAAGAAATTAATTTTGCGGGGCCGAACTGCGTGATGCTAAGAGAATTTTCAACTTCAGGCTAAATTTTCACCGCCTTTTGTTACAGGTCGTTTAATGCTTGTTTCCTCCAGTTAGACAAAATACGGCTTTGTCCTATGAGTTTGATAAATGTGTTGCATAGGCCTTTGTCAGATATTTTTCGCCTCTTTCATCACATCAGATGAATTGGTATAGGTGATTTTAGTACAAAGCTAAATGATAAATTGTGCAAAGCTGCTTGGGATAGACGTCTGCGTGACAACGGCCGTGCGGGATGATTAAACGTAAAGGTGAAATGCATCTGATCGAGAATTAGTAAGGGTGAAAAGGGTAAAGGATACCTTATAATAAAGATATTTATTATTAATAATATTTATTTTATGAGCTTGGAGGTCGATGAGGCATCAAGGAATCTATAGGGGGTCGATGAGGCGTCAAGGAAAACCATAAGGGGTCGATGGTACAGAAAGTTTGCCTATCCCTGGTTTAAACCATTTGTTTTATATTTCTGATTATTCTCATAATTTTAGTATCATCCAAATAAGTGACGTTGCAAATGAAACTAAGGGCAACTTTCAGCTCAAAATCTCTTTTAGGCTGTAATGCCTCAGCACGGAGACAATCGAAATGCAAACTTATTTATCATATATTCTTTCATAAAACAGATGCTTTAGTCGAACATATGGAACAGCAGTTAACTTTCATTTATGCCATATGTTTTTGTCAAATTCAAAACAAGCAATTAATTATTATATGCTCATTTATTTTGTATTGAAAATATTATGAAATTGAAAAACACTTCTTTTGAAAACTAACTTGAAACTGACTTTAACTGAGCTACAAATTTCATTACAGCCCTGAATATCAGGGAC